>CM071928.1:4537776-4961314 GCA_016081115.2 Rehmannia glutinosa | reverse complement strand
TATAGATTTCAGGGGGAATGGGACGAAGTGATCCTTTCACTTTCACATTCTAAGTTGTTGCCTACTACTCGATGGTTTTTCGGTACGGCTGCTACTACTTTCCCCAGATAAGATATCAATTCCTTTCTTAACCTTTTCATGGTAAAGGGCTGGTGGTGCAAGCCTCAACTGAGGCATGTTTTCAAGATTATGAACTGTTGTAACCAAGTTCACATGTAACAAAGTTAATAGAGATAGTTACAAAGACCGAATTTTGGGGTAATTACAAGAAAAAAGCAAGAAATGTTTCAAATTACAAAAAAAAAAACTCAAGTTTTATTTTGTCATAAATTTAAGAGGGGTAACTGTAATATTTTTAGTGGTTTTGAAATATTTTTTGCTTGTGCAGTGGGAAAATAAGACAGTCAAACCTCTCAGTGGCAATTTTCAAAATCTTCCGGGTTTTTTTTGTAATTAGCCCAAACATACACAACATTTCAGCAAAAAACAAAAAGAGAAACATGGAAAAGAGATTGATTTATACAGACCGAAACATTATAACCACTAGAAAACAGAACTTACCCTTGAAGGTGGATGATGCAAATTGCAAGCTATATGCATTATCTGAAACTTCGTGATCATGAGGATGCAAAGCTGGTGTCCCACGTGCTTGCTGCGGGGACCTGCTCACTAGTCGTCCATTCTCTGCAAGGGTAGATTTGCCATCTGATTTTTGAGCTTTTTTCCTAGGTTTTATACAAATGGGACATTCTACTATGGTGAAGGCCCTCTTTTCCTCAAGTTGACAATGGAGATGCATTGCATGACCACAGCTAAATACTTGAATGCCAGAATCCGAGGAGTTTCTTTTAGCAAGGAGGGAGTTACAGATACAACAAACAAGGCTCCGTGGGGCATAACCATGAGAAGCCCCCTTCCTCAGTAAACTCATGCTATAATATGTATCATCATCGATCAAACTTTTTGCAGTGTCCTACACAGAAAATAATGGTTAATAAAGATTGTTGATTTTATGAAGAAAATATTTGTCCTGCTATAACCCCGTGTTCTAAAAAGCGCTAGGCGCTAGTCGGGCAGCGGACAGGGGCCTAGCGCCTAGGAGGCCTAGGCGGAGCCTAAATATATATACAATTTTATGAATAATTCCCATAATACATATATGTAAAGTATATAAATGATATTTAAATTGTTTTTGAACAAATCTGATATTTAAACTTTAAACTTTAAAGTAATTCAACACCAATAATCTAATAAAATTATAAATCATCTAAAATACAATACTTTAACAAATATTGCATTGATCTATATAATATCAAATTATCAATGGAAAGATTTCCAGACCCTAAAATTTTGTTTCATTTTTTATTAAGAAAATTATATATTCAATTTCACTAAAACTGAATTTTGGAGTCGTCGGTGCTAATTTCACTAGTCGGAGTCGTTTGTTAGGGATTTCAGAAAAAAAAAAAAGCATATAGGGCGCCTGCACTCCTAGGCAAAAATCCGGGAGCCTGGTGGCCACCTAGGGGATTTTAGAACACTGCTATAACCAAAAGTCCAAAGATGGTGATACCATGAAATATATCCAAAGGGATGATTAGAGAGAGAAAAACCTGAGGTTTGGACTAATTAAAAAAGAAAACCAGAGAAAAATTTCAAAATTATGAAAACCCCGTCGAGGTTTCATTTTTGTCTTAAATTTAGGGGGTATTTAATATTTCTATAAATATCAGGGGTTTGAAATAGATTTTTGCTAATGAAGGGGAAAATGTGAGACGAAATCAAACCTCAAGAGGTTTTTGCAATTTTCAAAAACCTCTTGGTTCTTTTGAATTAGCCTGAACCTCAGGGAGTTTTGTAACTATCCCTATATCCAAATTTCCCACGAAAGCAACACACAAGGGGAGCAATGCATCAAGGACAGAGAGAGATAACAGATAGCACAACTAAGTTGCACGTTATCAAAAGATAACCGTTTTTTATTGTAAGAGTTGTAGACAAGATAAAGGAGACGTACCAGAATTCTTCTTTCAAAATCATATGTACCAAGCATTCCCAGTATTGTGAGTTTAAAATCACCAAATTCTTGATTGCCATTATCAGAAAGAAGTTTCAACATGATTCGTGGGAGCTGAACATATCAATCATTCCCTCAACAATTTCTTTAATGAATAGAGAGAACAGTTTCCTCATCATGTGAGCACCCCCATGACACATGGAGACTTTCCATTTAATTTTGCATCCCTCTTCATCTTCCGGCACACCTAATGATCCATCAAGAGTGTCTTTGACTGCTTCCCTTTTAGAATCTGTTCTTGCATTTCCTGAATCCATCAAGGGTTCACAAAAAGCTACAAAAAATAATAAAACAATTATCAGTTATTTGAGAAGAAAATAAGCACTGGGAAAAGTTCATTCCAACAAGAGATCGTCAAATTATTGTTTGTAGAAAAAGCTACATCAAGAACAGTAGTGTTGTACTTTTGGCAGGAGTTAGTACAATAAGATTACAAACCTCGTGGAAACCATACAATTTTCGAAAACACATATTTCGCCTTGTATGCAAGGCATTCTGCATTCATCCACTTGAAATTGGACTCAAGAACCAAATCTGTTGGATGACAGATGTCATAACTGAACTGCTGAAGACCATTTCTCATATAATAACTTTGACATTTCTTTTATTTAAACACGGAAGAGATGTTGATGGTTAAGTGAAATACTATTCCAGAAGTCTCAAATCAATGATGGTCAAGAGTTGAAACAGGTGACAAATAATCATGAGGTCGTGATTGGAAAAGGCAAATCAGCAACTTGACTTGGGTAATTCAACATCAATGAACTTCATATGATATCCTTAAACAATTTACTAATTTAATGAATTACACAAACAGCCCCTCTGAAATAGCTATACCAGTTCTTCCCCTTTTGCATAATTATAAAACCTCCCTTCTAAATTTTCTGTCACAGAACCAGAGCAATAAATTTCAGAATTTCACTTGAACAACATAGAAAAACATGCGGGTCAGCTTAAACTCATTAGGCCACAGTGCTAAACATCATCATCATCAAGCTGCACCTTATCCCACTATGCGGAAAATCGGTGGTGTGAAGTTTATAGGGTCAACTAATTGTCTAAAATTAGTTAACACTACAAATTCACACAAAAGCAAAGTGGCAAAGTTTTACGCCGGACCCTTCCTAACGCAACCTTCATACGAAGGAGAAATGAGATAAAATTCCAAAACCATCATCATAGGTTTTTCCACTTGCATGGAAAATATGATGAGACGGCGATGAGCTGAGATAATTGCTCTAGTCATGTCCCATTACATGATTGATATTGTAAAATCAACATGTACGTCATGGAACATGACCACAAAACATATTAGAACTATTTAACAGTTATAAATCACTACAGATTCAGCTTCTTCACATCAAAATTGCAAACACAATTATGTAAACTATGCACTTTAGGCCTTCTCATACAGGAAATCGATGACAATCACATACAATAATTATCAAGAAATATTCTGTTTCTGGAGTTGAACAAAATGAAACAACAAGAGGTGATAAATAAATAAAAAAAAGGAATTATTTGCTCACAAATCAAGCAACTGAAACCAGAGGGATTCTGACTCTTCAGGTTTTAGACGGGGACTGTTTCTCTGACATAATCCGATACAAGCATGCACAATATCAAGGATATCAGCTACCTGCAACAGTATTTGAAGCATTGACATTACTGAGAGATGAGACCAAATGGGAGAAACTGAATCACAAAAGCAGAGGACAGGAAGAAGTTCAGGTATGAAAATACCACTTTTTTCTTCAGAATAGCATTGAGATTATCCAGCACGGTATTAGAAGAAAAATTCCGAATTTCAGCATCAAGCATGACAAATTTCTCACTAAGATTAGAAAGAATTAGAAGAAGTGCACTTCCAACCTCCCCAACCCTTTCTAACAAGAATGAAGCAGCATCAATTATTCCATATTCTTGGCACAAACGTAAACAGTGTTCCACTCTGTAGCTTTCAGAACTCTCCAAGAATTTCAGAACTGATCCACGGTCATATCTACATAACAGCTGCATAAGTAAAAATAAGGAAACTTAATCCTTGTCAGTCCTCAGACAATGATAAATAAAATAGCGTAACAGAGAAAGGTTAGTGAAGGGAAAAGTTTTGGGAATATAGATTTGATTATCCAGATTTAATCTTTACAAGAAAAACAAACAGGGTAGCAGGACTAACTGCAATGTGAGGGATTGTATTGGGTGCGGTGACAAGAAGTGGGAAACTGGAAGGGGAACAATGAGAGTTAGTAACAGAATCAAGGCAATTCAAATGTGGTCATGTTATATCTTCTAGTACCAATAGTTCATCCATAACATCTCTTTTTTTTCGGATCCAAATGAACCAGGAGATGTAGTTGACCTTCTACAAACATGGCCAGTCTGAAAGCAATTTCCCATATCCAGGATATCCCACTAGGTTTCCTTACCATTCTCTATTTATTTATTCGCTATTAGTTTATTGAGCCTATAGCAATGTGTTGATGATACAGTACAAGAACTGCGCACGCTATCATTGAAATAATGAAAAAAGCATTGTCTTTGACTGTAGAAGTCCAATTAAAAGAGCTAATCCGTTAGCATAGGCTGGAACAAAGGCACTCAATATAACACCTGTAAAGGTTTCGTATTTTAAAATTCTAACGAAAATTCCATGTAAACAAGTTGAAACCACATATTAAACACAGATGCCAGATACACTTCAAAAAAACACCACCAATAGCTTCCATCCACCAATGTGGAAGATTAGACATATACTAAACAATTAGTAGTGTGCACAAAGTTTTGCAGTGCGGTCGTAGCAATTGCCAAAATCTTTCCCGACTACAAAATCGAACCTATCATGAATGTAACGAAGAAACGGCAAAATGAAAATTGTAAATGCATTAGTATCAAAAAGACCATAGATGGCATTTTTACAAAACATCAGTCATAAGTTTCAGGAATTTTCACCTCAAAATACAGCTCCATCATTTCATCAGTCACATTAACTCGATTGCTAGACAGAAGTTTTAGGGAGCATGATATTGCTTCCAGATAAGCTTGCACACCATTTGACTGCTGCTGAGCACTTCTTGCACCAGGAGAATCCAAAACATCGAGGTTTTCTAGACGAGAGATGTTGAGGATACCAGTTGTCTGAACCTCAATAACCGTCTTTAGATACAGGAAAAGGCTTTCTGGGTGAGACTGAAGCTCAGACAAAATATATTGAGTTTTCCCAGAAAAATGATCAACAATTAGAAAGTAAGTTCCTTCTCTGCAAATCTCAAAGGAAAAGATCATCAGTAAAGAGAATAAAAAATAACCCTTTTTTTGTAAATAAATCACAAATACACAACAATTACTCAATGCCTTAAAACATTACCTGCTCAGTTTGAAAAGATCTGGAATGCGAGAAATAACAGCTGATTCAAAAGCATCAAGCTCTTCATTACGAAGTAGACTTAACATATCATGGATAAATGAAAATGCATATAATGGCTCATGCATCGTTTTCATATAACTGTCCATTGCAGCAACATAGTGATGTCTGATGGCATGGATGTAGCCACAAACCTGCATAAGAAAAAATGAGGTGCAATTAGCCAAAATGCAAGTATTTGCCTATTAATTCACCATTAAGCGAGATTGGCTATTGTTTGGTTTTCTTTTTTACCCACAAAATTTGCACTTCCTAGAAACAAAACCAAACATTTATTAACATTATCCCTCAAAACACATTTTCTTTTTCCCCAAAAAATTCAAAACATCCTAAGCATTACTTTACATGTCTGTGTGCATGCAATTCAATTATTATATATACTTTTAGCAGATCTATATGCATATTAAAATCGTTATATTAATTAATGTCACACAACTGATCAAACACAATCCCACCAGACATGACATTTACAGTAGATAATGTCTCCTCAGAAATAATCCCAACCACAACTCTACAGAAAATATACCAAATCAATCACACGCTCACATTCCCCAAGTACATTTCCCCAAAATACTTCTCCAAAACACCCCAAAACAAAACTGGCCACTACCTTGATTTCTAACTTATGATACTTGATAAAGGAAAATCTAATAAAGGAAAGCGAAAGAATCACAGGAAAGGGAAAGAACTTTATTATGGCACAGTTAAAACTGAGTCTCTATAATTCTTCACCTCCCCTTCCTTCATTTTTGGAGAGAAAAAGAACACAACCACAAGGATTTGTACACTTCTTCCCTCTTCTGTTCAGTACCCAATAGATGGGTGAACTTACTCTCACTTTCAGTTCCCCACATGCTGACCTCCCACTTTTGGTTTCAACTAACAAATGCCTGAAGTATCAATATAAAATATATAATACCTGATGAAACTCAGCCTTCTCAGACAAATGTAACACATAAGATGCATCCCAGCGAGTTTCAGGCACCACTTGTAGCAGAGAAAGCAGTTGTTTCTCTCTTCTTTTCAAGATTTCAATTGTCTTCTCTGACGTATCCAACTTATTGATCTCTGATGTCAAGTACTTAAAAATTTGACTTAAGATATCTCTAGAGACATTAGCTTCTTCAAATGTCACGCAGTAAGCAATAAATTCATACATGTGATCTACATCTTTCATTGAAGGCCAAACTTCTACCATATCAACATCATCGCTGCAGATAGGACTGCCCACTTGGAAGTAACTTGCATCAAGAATATCAGAAAGAATTTCCACAACTTTTTGAACTAAATTTTGACTTTCAGCTGAATCCATGTTGAGATTGGTTGATTCCTGGGAAGAGAGGGTCGGTTTAGAATGTTCAACCTCTGTAAAACCACATCTTAAAACCTCCAGAGTGGCTTCAGTATCCAATTCTAAAAGATGAAGCACGTTTGCATGGGCCACATTTGAAGGTAACCTTGTAACAGCCCACGCGTTTGGGGCACTGGAATTCTCCAACAGAAAATGCAGAAGCTCTTTTTTAAGAGAGGGCAGACGTGTTGGAGAAAGATCTCCATGTCCTGCAAAATTGGACAGCTCAATACTCAGTTATTGCTTATGAAACTTTTTAATTTTTAACCACGTCTAGGCTCTAGCTAGATCTATAATTAGTACTCCGTCCCAAATTTATTGTCTTATTTGATAAAGCAGGTAGTCAAGACTCAAAATGCCTAACCGTTTGAC
Source organism: Rehmannia glutinosa (assembly GCA_016081115.2). Taxonomy (NCBI): domain Eukaryota; kingdom Viridiplantae; phylum Streptophyta; class Magnoliopsida; order Lamiales; family Orobanchaceae; genus Rehmannia; species Rehmannia glutinosa. The sequence continues at coordinate 4,954,090 of CM071928.1, read as the reverse complement.
TTGCACATTATATTAATTGTTGACAATTCGATTTTATAAAACTTTCAAATCTCAAAATTGGTTAGATTGTTTAATGTTAATTCAAATACTTAGGATAAATCAACTAAAATTCCTCACTATGACATCTGTAAAATGGACAAGTCAACTAAGCAACAGCTATAATTTTGAGGTGAAGGGAGTATTATAATTAAACTTGAGCGTCAAGAATCAATAAAAGAGAAACTGAGAATTCTCGGATGGACTAAATTGGGTTATCATAAACTTGTTCTTCATCACAGTCCTACAACACAACTACCACCCTCTTGCTTTTGCTTCATCATTTATTTCTCTAACTTCTTTTTTTGGTACAACAACAACAAAACAACAAACTAAGCCTTAACCCCACTACGTGGGGTCGGCTATACGGATCATATCGCGCCATCGTTTACGGTCACAAGCCATATTTTCATTTATTTCTAGGTATAACATATCTTGTTTAATAGCTTCTTTCCAAGTCTTTTTAGGCCTACCTCTACCTCTTTTGATTTGTGTGAGTGATTCTCTACCTTCTAAGCGTCGCACGGGTGCATCTAAAGGTCTCCTATAAACATGTCCAAACCATCTTAATCGTGTTTCTCTAATTTTCTCATCTATTGGTGCTACTCCCACTTTGTTTCTAATGTGTTCATTTCTTATTCTATCTAATCTAGTGTGATCACACATCCATCTTAGCATTCTCATCTCTGCTACCCTCATTTTTTGTTCGTGTTCATATTTAGTCGCCCAACATTCTGCGCCATAAAGCATTGCGAGCCTTATGGCCATTTTATAAAATTTTCCTTTCAATTTTAATGGTATTTTACGGTCACATAGGATAGAAGATGCATTCCTCCATTTATTCCAACCCGCCTGAATCCTATGTGTGACATCTTTATTGATTTCTTCGTTCTCTTCAATTATGGATCCTAAGTATTTAAAAACTCTTTGTTATACTCACTTCATGTCCACCAATTTTAACATTCGTCTCATTGTTCCTGTTGTTTTTACTAAAGTTGCATTCCATGTATTCTGTTTTAGCCCTACTTATATTAAAACCTTTTGATTCGAGTGCTTCTCTCCAAACTTCCAATTTTGCATTTACTCCTTCTCTTGTTTCATCAATTAAAACTATATCGTCCGCAAATAACATACATTCAGGGATGGTTTTTGTAAGTGTTTAGTGATTTCATCAATTATTAGGATAAAAAGGTAAGGGCTTAGAGCGGATCCCTGATGCAAACCTATAGTGTTTGGGAATTCACTAGATATTCCTGTTGGTGTCGTGATACATGTTATTATATCATCATACATATCTTTTATGGCATCTATGTAAGCTATTTTTATTCCTTTTTTTTCCAATACGCGCCACATTATATCTCGGTTGACTCTATCGTATGCCTTTTCAAGATCAATAAAAACCATATGTAAATCTTGTTTTCTCTCGTTATATTGTTCACATAGTCGTCTGTCTAATTAAGTGTATAGCTTCAATTAAGTGTATAGCTTCAATTTTGGTACAGCTGGAGAAATTTATTACAACCAAAACTACTCAAAAAAGAAAGCTTTCCAGGAAAGTTCAAATGGATAAAATTCCAAAAGCATCAATAACCAAACCTGGAGGAAAAGCAAGACCCAAGAAGCAATACTTCAGGTAAACAAGCATCCTGTACCTGCTTCCATGGGCTAAATAAAATTATTTTGTCATTGTACTAAAAAAAGGGGAAGAAATGTAAAACATGTCACAAAGCATTTAAAGCAGATCTTGATGATCTATCAGTAGGCCAATTTTCCACAAAGGTAACAAATAAACTAATCATTAGAGGCCTTAGAGACATCGAGACAAATACAGTAACAAATCAGAGCAAATTACCCGAGGGATGTAGCATTTTCTCTCGTGCTATCTCGTAATACGACCAGGAGCTCCTCAAGAGGTGTCGTAAAATCATCTAGACCTTTGTTGAACAAATATATCAACGCACAATGCAAACTGTGTTCCCTGCATAAGCGGACAACCTACGGTACAGTTATAAGATATTACCAGTTCCATAATTAGAAAAGGGTTCAAGTAGTTAAAGCAAGACGAAGATATGTAAAATGGAATTGTCCTACTGGAAGTCTTAGAAAAACACATTGCCTTTACAATAAGAAGTTACTACATCTGTGAAGCAATTACACTTTACCTGATTAAAATCCAATGACAAAATGTCCATGTGGAGGACACACTGTTCAATTCGCTGCAACCAACCTCTCTCGCTATAATGCCCCACTAGTGCTTGCATGATCTTCAAACACATCAATTAGAAAATGGATGGTCAGAACAATATCTAGTGAATATATGATAAAAATGGATAACAAATATAAATATCTAAAGTTGAAAATACCGCAGGTGGAAGTGATCCCAGCATATCTTTCAAAATGTATGGCTCCAAAAGTTCCAAAAATGTATCTACAAGAAGAAATCAAAGTTTTAGAACAATGATATACAAAAATCACTCCTCGGAAGAAAATCACCATATAAGATGAGTATAATGTGCAAATCACTGACAATAAGACAGCAGCAACTAAAACTGCAATAGTATTACAAAACAAGATTAAAGCACCTTTATGGTGAGCATCCTCAAATTTAGGCAAAATTTCATCAAAAGGATGTCAGTTCTCTGATATGCACACAAAATTCAACTGCGACACCGCCTACACGGGTGTATTGCTCCTTAATCTCATTGAATTGGTCCCGTTTATATTTTGGCTGTAACATGACACTGACATATATGAAAATACTTGATTACATATAACTGAAGCAATTCCACAAGATAGGGCATTACACTCCTCTGTATGTCATACAAATTTTTGGGAAGGTCTATAACACCATGCAATTGACCATCATAAAGTGCCATTGCCATGTTTAAGGCACCCATCCAGTCACCAGCTTTTCGCAAAACCTCAATTCGTTCCTTCCAAGAAAGGAGGCGAGAAATGATGAGATGCTCTGGCCCAAGTATGTAAATAGTAGCGCCCCTAATAGCAACACTGTTGTGATAAGCTTTCTCAGGGTGTCCAAAAGTATTCGTAAAGTACATATGATAGGCAATGAGATCATTCCCTTGAAATCCATCCACAGAAAAGCTTGTCTGGTGAATCAGATTTCCATCTTTTGCAAACAAATAGAGTTGCCCGTTACAGTGAGGATGGCCAACATCTGGACAGTACAAAAAAACCATGATACATTCTAAACCAATTCTACCACATAATTAGGTTTCATGCAAGGAAACAAAAAAATGAAAAGAACACATGCAAGGTATTTTGAAGTAGCAGTAAATTTCATCTCATTTCTCCTTCGTAGGAAGGTTGCGTCAGGTAGGGCATCCGGCGTAAAAATTTGCCACTTTGTCTTTTGTGTGAATTTGTGGTGTTAACTAATTTTAGACAATTAATTGACACTATAAACTTCACACCACCGACCCCACATAGTGGGATAAGGTGTAGTTGATGATGATATGAATCAAACCTGATCTCCCAACCATGCCAGGCCTATAGCTGCACTTTCAACAGTCCACTTCTCAAGTACTTTCAGCTCTGACTTCAACAGCTTAGCAACCTGAATATTACGATCCCAAGCAATGGCAAGCAGTGAAACTTTATCTGATGTCTCAACAGGCGCATTTTCTGGGAGAAAAGGTCAAAAATGAACATTCTCAAAAACTACATAGCAGAAAATATAATAAAACTTCACCCATATATACCCGAGGGAGAACCAAGTGACTGTGACATACAACTCCATGCAGCGTATGGCATGGCACCCTCCCTGATACCATCAGGTTTTGGAATTTGACCATACACCTCCACAGTCGGACTAACTTTTGCCTCCGGAGAAGTATGTTATCAGCAAGATAAAGAAATAACCAAAGCTAATTTCCAACATAATAAAGGTACAATGATCGATGTAGTCTTCCAAAAGAACCCTTACCACTAGAGCAGATTGATGCGTGATGAATATGACAACACCTTCATCAAGCATGCCTCCCATCATGCTACTAATACTACTAGTAGAAACTGCACTGCTAATCTGAGAGGACATCGTCGTACCTCCGTGGCCTTCACCATAGAGCAATGGAGAAGCACACACTACTCTGCTAGTAGTTTCATCTAGAAGTTTCTGTTCCAAGCATTAATTTAAACAAATCAGTTCCAGGAAGCTGATATTGATTAACAACAATTTCTTCATCAAGGAATGATCTCTACCATTGATTTTGTATAGGATATCCTATTGAGCCATGGAACCACTGAAAAAGCGAATCAACTTCACCACACCTTTGCTGTCACCACTAACCACATTAAATTGACGAGTAACTTGAGTATCTTGGCCCAGATACAACATGTGAACTACTGGAGCTCTATGTTCAGTGATAACTTTAAGTGCTGAAGCCTTTTGCACATCCCAAACAGTGTAATGGCCATCACCATATCCTGCAAAGAGTAGGTCTCCGTGCAGATTAAAGCACATGGAAGTTACAGGGACATTAGATCTATCCCCTTGTAATCAAGGGACGTCATCTGAAAGCAAATTCATTTGCACCATTCAGCAGTCAATTGAAGTCAATAGAGCAATAACAAACTCCTGGTTTAATAAATGAATCTACATGCAACAACAGCAGAATATACCTATATGCTGGCTGAGTCAATGTTAAACACCTTTTAAAAGAGGCTGAGTAAATGTAAAAATTTGAATATAAGCAATCAAACAGTGATTTTAACAGTTATCTCAGTGACATATGTGTCAAAGTAGAAACCAGTGAATTGAAACAGTGGACACATAAGTATAACACTGACCTTTGCATCCATGTTGTCAACCTGATGAGCAGTATACTTGCTAGGCACAACAACAATCGATCCTTTCGACATTCCCACTGCAATATAGTTGATATGTACAGCTACAACATGAGGGGACCCATGATCGTGCCTGAAAGCTTGTGATGAGATGATCCGGGTTATAGCATTGTTGGGATTAACATCAAAGTAGCCTAACACGGTGGATCCCCTACTTACACCCTCAAGCCTCATCGGTTGTGCAGCTGCACCCTCTTCATAGTGCAAACCTGTAAAGGCTAGCTTCTTCTCAATTTCTTCAGCCAAGTCAAGGGTCTTTAATGAAGAATGAGATTTCTGCTGTAAACATGCATGGTCACTCTTGTTTTCCCCTAGTGAATCCAAATTTTCAAGTATCTCTGCAACATCACTTTGTAAACTAGCATCATCATCACCATTTCCATGTTCAGCCACTACATTCCCAAAATCATTTGCTGTTTCTTCTCCAGTTGTATCTTCATTACAATTAACATAATTTAAGATTGGAGTTGGTCCAACTATCTCGTTCTTTTCACCAGATTCATCAGAGGGACAAACTTCAGGATGCTCCCCATTCATTTCATTCAACAAGGGAGACAAAACATGCTCATTCACATTAACTTCCTCCAAAACTAAATCCCTCTCTTTTTCAACTGCATCCATCATTGCGTTCTGACTGTCAAAAGTTGGCATTGTGCAGTCTTCATCCTTATCAGCTGCTTCCATTAAAGTCTTGCAGTTGGTTGAAACCTCAGCAACCTTATCAGAATTCTCCTGAATCTTACCATCAGCAGAATATCTTCTACCAGCATCTGATTTTTCAGAGTCCGAATTGATACATACCGAAGGAAATTGGTCAAGTTTAACGTCTTCTTCTTCTTCTTGAGATTTGCCATCGGGAACAGCAGAAAAACCCAAGCCCTCCAAATAAACTCTTGAAGCCACAGTTGATGGTGATGATGTCGAATCATCACTACCAACAATTTTTTCTGTAGTTTCAGATACCGACCTTTGAAGAACACCGACGCTAGCTCTTCTCAACTTGATGGCGGTTGCGTGGGGCGTGGGAATTGACTGAGAGGCAGCAGTGGCAGCGGCCAGTGCAGCCCCAGGCTTGGCATTGGATCTAATCACCCCACCGCCAAATAATTGCGGCAAAACCTTACCCTCGTACTTAGTTCTATTGCCATTGCTAATAGGACCAGCAGCTGAATTGTATTTATCGGACTCAACCAAGGTACGTGAGTGTGAATATGACAATCTCTGGGTTTTAGAACTAGCATTACTAGTTAAAATGTCATCGTCATCATCGGAAGAGTGGTTGAGGAGGATTTCATCGACGGTGCGGCTGTGGTGATCAGGTGAGGGGGAGTGTTCTTCATCGGAGTCAATTTTGCAGTGCGCTTGAAGAAGCGAGTCGAGATCTACGGCAGCCATCGGCTGTTGTATAGCCATATTTAGAATATATCAATTTTCATCGTTTTCCATGATGGTTCTTCCTCTGCGAGAATTGAAGAGACCAAAACTTCTTCCGAGTCTCCAAGATGATAAGGCTACACTGACCACAAAATACGAACTCAAATCAACCAACCCAACAAGGTCTCATTCTGTAACACCAACCGCCACCAAGAAAAAGTAAAAAATCATAAACCCTAATCTAATTGACAATAATTAAACATTAATCAAACGAGCCCGAACAGCCGTAAACTGAAATGCAAAAACTCCTCGTTCCGGAATATTTGTATCTGAACTAGCTCAAGTATGAAAATCAGGTATGAAATTACAAAATTGGCAGTGGGCAGGATTCGTGCAACGGAGAGGCGCACCACCACAACACCACCGTAAATAGTACGAGAGCTGCTTCCCGTCGATGATTCGGAGGATTTGATGGTGTTCTGACTTGAGAGCAATCACATTTATATCAGTTTTACTAGACGCATTATATTTATCGGTAATACCAGATTATATTTAACGATAAATAAAAAATACCAGATTATATCTATATATATCTATATATATATATATATAATAAAAGACTATTCTCAAAATAGTAGCATGAATTTTTCCCGCCTCTTTTTCACTTTCTAAAAACGTTTTTCCTTTTTTTTGTTTTATTTATTTCCTTAACCTTCACCAACTTAATCTTATAAAATCATGTTTTAGTTATCTAATTTAATTTAATATGACTAATAAGAATACTTATTACCAAACCAAATAAATTCAATATTAAATTACGGATTTTGTGCACAATTTCCTATTTAATTTTATATCATTAATAAGAATTCAACTTACCAAACTAATTATAATAAATATTGAAATACCAATTCTGTGCATAATTAAGGTATTTTTCCCCCAACTATTTAATATATGCTTTTAATATGACCTATATTTTCACACATAATTTGCTGAGTATATATTTGCAATTCAAATTACCAAAAATGGGAGTACACAGTCGCGTCTAAATATTATACATATATAGATTAGGAAGGTTTATCACCGGATGCTCTGTAATGTGACGATAATATTAATTATATATATTCAACTTACCAAAATTTGAGTAAAGTTTATTATTATTCCCATATATTGAAAATATCCCTAATCAAAACAATAAATTTGTAAAGTTGGTGTAGCTTGCACATTACGTTGAAAATTTCTGATGAAATTTTAAATTTCAATACCCATAAATAAAAAAACGAAAATATTTACAAGAGCTATTAAAATAACTCGAACAAAAAAGAAAACTGTATTTTCAATATTTACCTTACTAAAATACATATTTTATCTTTCCTTTTATTGGATCTTTGGACCCTATAAATACATCAAACATTCATCAATTTACAACATATCCTCTCGAGTGGTCCAGGATTAGCATCGAATCAGAAGACAATTTCATACTTTTAATGTGATTAAAGAGCTTATATGGCGACATGAACATTTTCTTTAATTTCTGACAAGTGAAATTAATATATTCGCCAACCTTTCTTGAAATCAATATAAAAAAGTCTGTTAAGGACAATTAAAAAACTGACACTTCAAGTGGTGGTTTTAAAGTTGAGAAAATGGACTTGATGGTAATGTAAAGAGATGATAAATGTAATTTTCCAGAAATTACAACATGAGAAACCAACCAACATAGACATGGCTACACAATGATTTTTCACGTTTACAGTTCTAATACCCACTAATCAAAACCAATTCTAACTACAAATGTCTAATAACGCAAGAAAACAAATGCCACAAAATAGAAAATTTCTTGTAAAAGAAAATCTCACACGAGATTTGGCAATTATTTTAGCAGCCAATTTCTTGTAACAACTAATAGAGGAAATATAAGAGTGTTGATAATTCATAGAAAATTAGTATCTGCACCACATCTCAAATTCACAATTTTCAACCCACAAGCAAACTACGCCGTTCTAACCTAACTTCATTTGGAAGGATTTAATTTTCACAATTTGCCATCACGTCTACAAAACAACTGCAACAACAAAGTTAAAAATCAAAATCCCTAATTACCTGTTTTTTGGTGGCTAGGGCTTCGAGTTAGAAATTGCGTCTTTTTTCCCACAAGCTTATATAGAGACCTCACGAGTGGTGGCGGGCCGCTGGTTACCGGCGGCGGCAACGACAGCGGGTGGGCGGACCTGAGAGGGTTGCCAGAGAGAATGAGAGTCGGCGAGAGTGAGTTATGGGATTGGATAAAAATTGGCAAAATTCTTTTTTTCGTCCTTTAAGTCTGGACTGCTCGGATATTTCGTCCTTTATTTCTCTCGATTTTGATTTTTGTCCTTTTTCTGGTATAAGTTCGGACTTTTAGTCCTCCTCCTACCTGCGAGGAAATTTAGCTCTTCTTTACCTTTGAGTGAGGTGGAATTTCTTTTTCAACAAAACATCAAAAATAATTTTTTTTGCTGATGTGGACCATTGACTAGGATATTTTTGGAAGGAAACAAAACCAGTTATGGGTGCATTTACCTGTTACATATCTTTCTGAATAAGTTTTTCTTCTTCACCCAGTTTTTTGTATTGCAAATGTGGACAAAGAGCTCTACTAATAAGTTCAATTTTGTATTTTTGATGTATTTTATGGGTGCATTTACATTACATATCTTTACGAATAATAATATGGTCAAAATAAAACCAAAATGAACCAGATTGAAACCATATCTAAAATTCACTGAAAGTAAAAATGAGAACAAATTTGTCCAAAATAAAGTCAGAATGTCATAACATATGCCTTACATCCAACTTGAAGTCATACAAAATGATTTGAAGTCTAGACATTGTTTTAACCATCTAGCAAAAAATGTAAACATCTCAAAATCACTATATTGGTTTCTTCCCCTTGTCTGTTGACTCCCCAGGTGAATCATTCTTTCCCAATAATGTTGCTGCTAAGTTGGAAAGTGACACATACTTCCTGCCTCCTTTTTACATTTTTTTGGCTAGAGTCAGGGACCTTCTCTTTGCTTGTTGCATCGGAGTTGATCATACATTCCTGGTGCAACTCTAAGTGGCCTTTCAAAAGTGCGATATAGCTTCATTCACCTTGTTCAAAATATTAATTAAAATTGTTAATATTGCCAAAAAATATTACTAAAGAAGAACATGGTTCTTGGTATAGTTTCATTCACATTCAAAGGGTGCTAAATATTATGCGAGATACATTTGTTTTTCCTTTCAATGAAGTTCCTGGTTCTTGGTTGGTAGTAGCACATGTGCTCTTCCTCCTCACCTATGAAAGTAAATTTAAATCAACATCAAAGATTGAATTAAAATGGTAAAAACACATATCAAGTTATAAACTTTATAATACCTGTAATTTTGTGGGTCTTTGGGATAATTCGACTTGTGTAATTTGACCGCACTCTTCACCTTGCTTGCATTTTTTGCTTCACTAATGCTAGGACAATACCTTTTATCAGTGTCCTCTCTCCACCACATTTTTACATGTTAATGTACTATGTTGTCTTCTAATTTTGTATGGATTTTTTTGCTTTGGCATGCCCCTACTCCTTTTTTTCTGCTTCTGAACCAACTCATCAGGTTCTCTTCTTCTTACCTTAGTAGGCCTACCAGCAGGTCGTCCAAAGTTTGGTGGTTGTATAGGAATAAAATCTGATTTTGGCCACTCATTTCTACCATTTATGGGCATAATCACTGGCTCATATACCTAATTTCCTCCATCACATCAACCCTAAAACCTCTAACATTCCTATTAGGATCAGACTTAAACTTGTGGAGGTATTTCCCACTCAACCAATTAGACTTCATATTTTTAACATTGAAAGCTTGGGGACATGTGTGAGTAGGATAATACTCCCTAATCTTAAATGTTATTTCATTTTTAGGTTTGATTGCATGAAGTTTCCATTGACAATCACTATTTTCACATTTTGCATGCAATCTTGTCTTGTCATTTTTGGTGATTTTGATGTTTCTTTTTTGCTTTATTGCATGTGAATGCACTGCCATTCTGATCTCATGCTTGTTGCTAAAGACCATATCTAATTCAAAGACAGGATCATATAGCTGGACAATGTTAAAAACCGGTGCATGTTGCCCATCAAATTCTCCATCATTGTCTTTACCACTAGCATAGTCATCTCCACTTTCAAAGACATCAACCTCCCCACACTCATCATCCTGCCCTTGGTTATGCCCATCATTCTCACTTAGATTGTCTACCCACTCAAAGATCTAAATCTATATTCTCATGGTATAATGTGTCATCATCTATACCTTCACTATTAGAACCTAATTTATATTCACAATCCTCAAGACTCTGAGTCTCTTTATCAACTTCATATGCCCCTTCTCTATCACCCTCTGACCCAACATCTTTCCCTCCCTCAATAACATCATCAAATAAACCATCAACATCACCATGATTTATACCCCATTCAACATAGTCATTCAAATTAAAATCTCCTTCTGACAAAAAAAATACACAAAGTAAATATACCAACTAAATTAATAAAAAATAATTAATGGTAGACCACCACCATAATAAACAAAACAACCAACAACATGAATCATCATTGCAATAATCAGACAAACAATCGTGCCCAACATTTAAAGTCTCCCACTCAACTTTTTGTTTAAAAATAATAAGATATCTTAGCATGTACTCATTAACACAAATACGCATAAAAAAAGTGAGCTTGTTAGGGAAGAAGAAGATTCATATCCTAAAAGAGAAAAAAAAATCAAAATACAAATAAAAAACTCACCATTGTCAGGCGGTTGTGAATCAAAAATTTTGGGATTTCTAGGCTTCATGTCGACGAGCTCAACGAATTATTTCAGTTTTTGTTTTGATTTCTTTCAAAAATTTGCTCCAGATGACTGATGGATGATGTTATAGTTTGGGGATTTTTTGGGAAGATCAAGGGTTTAGGGTTTTAGAGAGTAAAGTGTGATATAATTGACTTATTCTTTGACTGCTAGGTCACGTGCCACAAGCATGGTTTTGTTTCACTCCAAAAAATTTCCTAGTCAATTATCCACATCAGCAAAAAAATTTGAATTTTAATGTTTTGTTAAAAAATAAATTCCACCTCACCAACTCAGGTAGAGTTACATTGCGGGCGGTAGGAGGACTAAAAATCCGAACTTATACCAGAAAAAGGACCAAAATCAAAATCGAGAGAAATAAAGGACGAAATATCCGAGCAGTCCGACTTAAACGACTAAAAAAAAAATTTTGCCGATAAAAATTTAAGATAGAATAGGATTATAATGTTACTATATTATATAATATAATTTAATATAATACTTGGGGTGTGTGATTGGGATATAAATTTTGTGAACATTTAATCATAAAATATGTTTTCTTGTCAAAAACAAAATCATAAAATATGTTTGGCATAAATAATTAAGTTCCATAAATGTGTAAAATGTCCTTACTACGGTACTACCATATGTACATTTGATGTTTATCCCCAATTTCCAAATATTCCACTTCCGATTATTTTCTCATCTGTTTCATATACAAAAAATAAAAGAAATCCGAACCTATTTCACTACAGCTTCAAATCATGAGGTATTGTACCAATTTAGGTTGTTCATTGTTCTGCAATGGAGGTGGGCATTGTGATTTGTCGATAGGTGGCATATAAACAACTTAACAAAATTTTAGCATATTGGTTGGATGAATAGTGAATACAACTTTCTCCTGATTTACCCGCAGAGTTAGCTCCCCCGTTTCTACATCGATCAAAGCTCGTGATGTATCTAAAAATGGTCGCCCAAAGATGATAGGTATTTTCTTGTCCTCATTCGCATCCAACACTACAAAATCCACGGAAAAACAAGTTTATTAATTTTTACCAATACATCTTCAATGATTCCCCGGATAGGCGATGGATCGATCGAAAACCGCAAAGTGATATTGGGCGGCTTCACCTCCCGAGCCCAAACTTCATCACATCGAAAAGAGATATAAGATTCACACTGGACCCAAGATCACAAAGTGGTTTCTCAAAAAAACTCCTCCAATAGTACAAGGATTAGTGAAACTCCCCGGATCCTTCATTTTCTCGAGGTAGTTTACTCGGACTATTGCACTACATTCCTCTCAAATAGACAGTCTCAAATTCCTCCAACTTCATTTTCTTGGATTCCACTTTGGTTTCACATAAATGGGCGATTGTTCGGTCTGCCGAATTTCTACCTCCGATCTTACATAAATTGCATTGCAATGCTCCTCGATTAACCTCTCGTATCACTCGGAAATTTCCCTCTCTGCAATGAATTCACTTTGTTGTTGCTAATCGCCCTACTTGTGTCACCAAGGAGTTAATGTGACCTTCTATTATTGTAACTCTCGAGTGAGCTTGTCCATGTTAGAATCGGTCATGTTCATCCTTGCTCGTGTTTTACGCAAGGAATGAACTAAGTAATTCTTCCAAAGACGGATTTTGTTCTCCCACGTGTGTACTCGTACTTGCTTGGTTTTGAAATCCCGGAGGCGGTTGCAACACATTTCTCGTATTGCTATACGAGAAGTTTTCATGATTGCGAAGTCCCGGATGATAATGCGTCGGCAATTGATTCCCTCTATTGTTGAAACCCCGATTATTCACATAATTCGCTTGTTCCGTATCGGGATTCACAATTTCTTGACTTATCTCCATGACTGCCTCCGGTTGTTGTTTTCCACCCAAATTTAGTGTAGCAATTTGTTTTGACAAGGCAGAAATTTGAGAGGCCAATGCGGACATAGTATCAAGTTCAAGAACACCGGCAACTTTTCTTGGCGTAGATCTTTCAGACGGCCATTGATAACTATTGGCAGCCATTTCTTCGAGTAAAATCATGGCTTCACTTGGAGTTTTAGCCATCAATGTACCTCCCGCCGCAGCATCTATAATAGTTCTCGAATGCCCATTCATACCATTGTAAAAATACTGAACTTTTTGCCAATCTGCGTACCCGTGTTGTGGACATCTCCTCAATAATTCTTTGAATCGCTCCCAAGCTTCGTAGAGTGGCTCAAAGTCAAGTTGATGAAATTGAGCAATCTCACTTTTAAGTTGAAGTGTCTTGCTAGGTGGAAAGAATTTTGCCATGAATTTTTCAGTGAGATCATTCCAACTAGTGATACTTCCAGGTGGGAAGGTTTGAAGCCATTGTCTAGCTTTATCACGAAGTGAAAATGGAAATAATCTCAACCGAATAGCTTCATCGGGAACCCCATTCATTTTGATAGTGTCACATATCTCGAGAAAAATAGCCAAATGAGCGTTCGGGTCGTCTACGGCACTTCCCCCGAATTGATTCTATTGCACCATATTTATCAAGGCCGGCTTCAATTCAAAATTATTCGCATTGATAGGTTGGCGAACAATGCCCGAATAATTTTGATTCGTGGTTGGTCGAAAATAATCCCGAATGGCCCTTTCCTGGTGCAATAATAGGTATGCGATTTTCTTCTTCCTCATTTCCCGCCATTTTTGTGAATTCGATTCTTCGTGCGGCTCTAATCTTTCGGAGTGTTCGTTCAATTTCGGATCAAATAAGATTAAATTAGCACTTTTATTTTTCGCATCAACAAGAAAACACAAAAATGACAATGACCCTATTGTAACAGAACCAATCTAAATTAAAGTAAAACTACTAAGTAATAATATTAGCGCAAATAAGATGAATTATTCCCAAGAGCAGCGAAAAACTTGTTAGAAAATTTTCTAACCGCAAGTCTACGGTGTCAAGTTTTAATATAGAGAAGTAAGGTTGTCGAATCCACAGGAATAATTATCGAATTATTGCTAAGTAAGATATAATATAGTAGTCTAACTTTATTTAGAAATTCAATATTTGATGGAGTTGATTATGCTAAAAATACCAAAAATAAATCAAGAATATGAAAATATCAATGAGTTTATCCAAATGATTAAATGAATTCTAGAGGTATGATGAATCTAGTTATCCCTTATGTTGTCAATATGGTTTATCAATCATCAATTACCAATTTATAAGTCAAGATTTCTACACTAATCATTCCTCTCAAGTGCCAAATGATTTTAGATTCAATTGGGAAATCAATATCTCTATAAAAATCACCAATTAAAATCTCAATAAAAACTATGAATCTTGATAAATGACTTCAAAGGATTCATAAATCTCTCAATTCTATGAAATCCTAGGTTATGCTATTCAAAGGTCATGTATTCAATTACCTCTCTCAAGTGTCAAATCAAATACACCAAACAATCTAAATTATTGATCAAGTAATTTAGAAGCAATAGATCCAAATAGCACAAATAAATTGATAGATCTAGATTGACAAACCACAATTTCAAAACATAAGTTCAAATAATGATTACATCATCCCTCTAGAATTATAGAGTTTAGCTCATGATTGAAGAAAATGAATCCATAGGAATACAACAATACATCTTACAAGATATGAAGAAGCAACAAAATAGGAATAAGAGTTGGGGAATCTTCTCTATTTCTAGATGGTAGAATCCTTCAATCTTCTTCTCCAAGCCTTTCCCAAGATATTCCAAGCCTTCTCTATTGTCTTCTAGTTGTTTTGTTGGCTGCCCAAGGGTCCAAGATCCCTAATTTCACGCCCGAGACTTGTATTTATAGCCCCACAAAAGTCTAAGAATAAGGAAGGAGTCACCTAGTAATTTCTCGCCCGGTACTGCTGGCAGTACTCCATTTTCGAAATTGCGGCAAAACACAAAAAACCTTACTGCTCTATTTTTGACCCAGCGCTGCAGCTGAGGAGAAGCTGCAGCGCCCGTAGTGCACTTTTTGGCCAAGCGCGCTGATTTGGCGTTGCGGCGCGCCGTTGCTTTTTACGCTCGCGCTGCGCTGCTCTTTTTTGCTTGCGCGCCATCCAAACGTCCGAATTTGCTTTGGGTGTCTTCATAATAGTTGTAGCCCTGTCTCTTAGCTTTCCGTAGCCACTTGAATCAGCTCAATATCAATTTTGTAGAGAGTTATGGCCATAATACTAAACCCTGCCAGTCTTGAAAATTCTAGAGCGTTTGGGCGTTTCTTGAGATTAATCCACTTCTTGTTTGATCATCCTTGCTTCTTTTGACATACGACTCATTACAAATGATTCTAGACTCAATATACTTGGCTCACAATATGGTTTGGGCCACTCAAATGACTCGAAACAACAGAAATTAACACATAACCTATGAAATATAACAAAAACGACTCAAAGAACTCAAAAACAACACAAAACTCTAGTCTAGGAAGCCCAAATCAATGATATAAAACCAACTGAATAATACAACACATAAACTAATGTGGGACACATAAATATTATTATATGTAAATACATACAACACTCGAACCATAAAACTCAACTCAATTTTAAAATAGGAAATTGATTGTAGCTTAGTTGGTTGAACATTTGTAACTCAAGCTATTAAATAAAAACGCACACCATTAAGTCATTAAAAACCCCTACCCGATTGGAACCGATTGTGATCACTTCTTCAAGCTTAAAAAAAGCCGGCCTGTTTGGCCTGGCCATTAGGCTTCAAATCTCAACACGGTCGATCAAAGTAAATTATGTGTATTTGTAGTATATAAGTTGGGTTAGGCACCCCAAAATAGCGTCCCGGAGAAATTCTGGCCAGGTCCGGCCCAATTTTCGCGGCCCTACGGGCTAGTACCGTCTCGATCGACCCGGTCAACTCTAACAAGAGCATCCAAAAATCCCAAATTTCGAAAACGAATTAATGAAGCTCCTTTCAACACCAAAACCTTTTTCTTACCATGCAACTTTAGGAAAAGCCAGCTGTTCAGAGGAGTTGGCCACTTACCTAATTAAGAGTGGCATAGGAGAAGGCTGAAAATGCAGCATATTTTATAGGGATAATTACAAAAACACCTATGAGATTTAGCCCAATTACAAAAAACTATAGTAATCTTTCCAAATGGCAAATACTCCTTATAGTGTTACACTCCTCCAATATTCATAGTTACCTAACAAATACCACGTGTTTTGTAAAAGAAACAAATTGTGAAAGGGGTATTTGTAATTATTAAAGATAAATTAGATTTTATTGTAATTAGAATAAACCTCGGGATGTTTTTGTAATTATCCCTATATTATTTGGCACATATAAAAGGGCCATTAGCTGCAAGTTTTGATAGAAGACGCAAATGATCAAAGGAAATGAGAATGGTATTGTGAATGAAAAAGACAGCTTGTAGCAGGGATATCCACGAGCTTCAGAGGGTTGTACCATTTGCTGACAGATTAGTACTGTGAGTGTTTCGTCCCCAAAAATTTTCATTAGCTTACGGCCAAAATAAATTATGGAACATTTTGAACGCATGTTAATATTTGAGTGTTAAGAATTTATGTAATTGCCAATTTTCTCCAATTTCTGGTTGTTCTTGTCGCCGTCGCTTCTAGCGCCGCCGCCTGCCGGCCGCCGCCACTCGTGAGGCCCGCCTCAATATAAGCTCGTTGAAGGAAGCCGGAACTTCAAACTCTAAGCCCCCTAGCCACCAAAGAAGAGGTAATTACGAATTGCGATTTTTAACTTTGTTGTGGTGGTGGTTTTGTTGCTGGATTTGATTACCAATGGTGAAAATAAACATTGCAATTGAAATTAGGTTTGAATCGTGTAGTTTGCTTGTTGGTGAAGAATTGTGCATTTGAGATGTGGTGCAGATACGAATTTTGTATGAATTATCAACAGATTTATGTTTCCCCTATTAATCGTTACAAGAAATTGCTTGCTGAAATTTCTCCCAAATCCGACTTTCTTTTTTCCCCCCTCAAGAGATTTTCTATTTTGTGGCATTTGTTCTTGCGTTTTTAGACATTTATAGTTAGAATTGGTACTGATTATTACATGAATTCATCTAATTGTTCTAAACATAGTATTTCAAGAAAGGTTAGCAAGGATATTGATTTCTCTTGATAAAATTTAAAAAAAAAACATTCATGTCACCAGTTAAGCTCTTTTAATCACATTAAACGTATGAAACTGTCTTCTGATTCGAGGCTAATGCTGCAAATTTCTTAGTAGAATAGATTAAGCTATTGCCCTGTTTCTTTACTTTATCTGCATCATTTTTCTTTTTCTTTTTGTGTAATTAGAGTATACAACAGGGTTATTGATTATTTAGTACATAAACTAGCATTTTGTTAGTTTGGTATCTCACGTTTGTAATTCACCAATTTAGTACCTATACGTCACATTTTTTTATAAATGGGTACCTATTCACCTGAAAGGACGAAAACACCCCAAGAAAATAACGTGCTATCACCAGCAACCATTCCGAGTAAAAGCAGATAATTTCATACGTCCATCTTATATATACTTTCTTATCCATGTCCATTGGAGAACTCAGCAATTAGTTATATATATGTAATGAACATGGCTCAAATACTCTGTGGTATTCCTGCCAATAAATATAATAAATAACTTGTGAATTCATATAACATACTAATTGATATTTAAATCTTTATTTTTCATAGGAACCATAGTTATGCTTTGTCACTAAATACAGTAGATAAATTGCATTGAGTGTTCCAATGTTCATGATCTTGTCAAATTTAGATTTGGATGTGTATATTGAGAATTTCTTCTTCATGATTAACATTTGAGAAAAAAAGACACTTGAACACAGTTTCACAGATGCCCTCAATCTTACATGTCAGATATCTTTTGCATCAGAATGAAATCTTGGGATAATTACAAAAACACCCCTAAGGTTTGGGATAATTACAAAAAAAAAACATGTTTCAAAATTACAGAAAAAAAAAAAGAAAACCATCAAGTCTGATTCTGTCTTAAATTTAAGCTAAATTTAAGGGGATAGTTGTAATAATTTTAAATGTCAAGAGGTTTTTTTTTTAAACGTTTTTTGCTTTTGAAGGGGAAAGTATAAGACAAAATCAATCCTCAAGGGTTTTTTTTGCAATGTTCTAAAGCCTTTGGTTTTTTTTTTTTGTAATTAGCCCAATTGCCCAAACCTCAGGGAGTTTTTTGTTATTATCCCTAAAATCTATTGATTCAATTTTTGGGAGTGATTCAATACACCTTTTTTTTTCTGGCCAGAGGACATGTATTACAGCTGAACTATTTGTTTCCAGGTGATATATTTGGCTAAAAGAAACCAAGAGACTTCATACTAGCAAATTGATGGCGCAATTAGAGGCCAAAATGCAACAGCTTAGTATCGACGACGATTTCACGATTCCCATGTTGGAGGCAAATCTGAAACAAGTAAACGATGAAAATGTTCGACTACGTCAACAGGTCCAGCGACAGAGAGAGTACATCCGTTACCATGAACGAGAGATGATCTCTCTGCAAGAACAAGTGGTGGAACTTCAGGCTCAAGTACGACACCTACAGAATGCACGAAACCGAGACAATTTACTTGCCGCAGAAGAGAGGGACGTCAACCGCCAACAGTTAGGGAATATACGAGCTCGTCTTATTAACCTTGGGAGAGTGATCCCAGGAATAGACATAGATGAGTTAATTAGAAGAGCCAGATGAATAGGTAAGGTTTGGGTTTTGACTATGATATAGTAACTTGTAGGAGATGTGTAACTGTGTGTTGGGTATTGACTAATGACTTAGTAGATGTGTATGTGGTACAAGTTGTTTATGTAGTTGTCTTTACCATCTGTATGTAATGTTTACCTGATTAGTTGTGTTTTGCTATGTAGCGTTGTTTTAAGGGATAATTACAAATAGTACCCCTGAGGTTTGATCTAATTACGGAAAAAACCAAGCTAATTGTTAAAATTACAAAAAGTATTCCTGAGGTTTGATTCAGTGTTAACATTTAAGGGGTAAACTGCAATGTTTTTATAAATATGAAGGGGGGTTTGAAATATTTTTTGGTTGTGAATGGTTTAAATGTTAGACAAAATAAAATCTCGGGTATTTTTTAAAATTTTAAAAGTTAGTTGGGTTTTCTTGTAATTAGGTCAAACCTTAGGGTACTTTTTGTAATTAACCTTTGTTTTAATGAAAATCTTGTTTTGTAAATAGTATATGCTAATGTTTTGGTATGTATAACTTAAAAGGGATAATTACAAAAAAAGCCCCCGAGGTTCGGGTTAATTACAAAAAAACCCGAACACTTTTTAGAATTACAAAAACCTCACTAAGGCTTGATTTCGTCTTACATTTTTCCCTTCAGAAACAATAAATATTTCAAAACCCCCTT
Source organism: Rehmannia glutinosa (assembly GCA_016081115.2). Lineage (NCBI taxonomy): Eukaryota > Viridiplantae > Streptophyta > Magnoliopsida > Lamiales > Orobanchaceae > Rehmannia > Rehmannia glutinosa. Next base: position 4,934,551 of record CM071928.1, on the reverse strand, counting down.
AATATTTATAAAAATATTACATTTGCCCACTAAAATTTGAGACAAAATCAAGTTTAGGGATGTTTTTGGGATTACAGGGGTGTTTTTGTAATTATCCCTAACTTAAATTATCACCTAACTTAAAATTTTTTTGCCACATTTCAAGCCTTAGAACTTAATTTGATATATCTGTTACCCTAAGCTTGAGGTATAACATTGAGTAAGAGATTGAATAAATGGTTGAAGGAAAGGGTATCGAGAAGTTAGAAAATAGTGTAATGTTGGGTGATTGGGAATAAAAGAAGAAAAGGAGAAAAAATGGAGGATACTCACAAAAGAGTCGGAAAAAAAAATCGACTGCAAACAGTGAGTCGGCCATAAGTGAAAAATAGGCTGGAAATTGTGGTGTAAGGCGAAGAAGAATGAATTGTATGAAAGAAGGGAAAAATAGAGAAGTGATAGAATAGAAGGCGATTGGGGGTACATAGTTGATTCGTATTAGAATAACTGTTTAAGAAAAACGATGTGCTTACCAATCTATACGCTTGAGTTGAGTCACTTTATCCATATTTCCCTACCTTAACCAAAGAGCCTTCATTACAACCATAAACAAAGTCCTTTCTGATTTGTGAATTGCACACATACGAGTGGCGGAGATGTGAGACGATTTTGCAAGCATATGGTAAATCTTCAACATTGATATGACTTGAGCGAATACACGTCCCTTACTATTCTAGTGAGTAGAGTATACACTTTATTCCTGAGAGGCGTGATTTGAAGTGTTTTACCATGATTTTGATAGACTTGTGCTCCGTGTTAGATATTAAAACTTGGTTGGTTTGTGCTTGATGTCTATGGATAAATGGCATGAATTGTGATGCGGTGTTCTTGAGTTGCTCTTCTTTGCCCCATTTGTGTTATCTTGTTTATAAAGTGTTGACCGGGACTGTTAATAGTTTAAGTTTGGGGGTTTGATTGACATGTATTTTGGGCTTAATCTTGGCTAGAATGTGTTGATATGCATGCATTATATGAGTAAATATGGTTTTATTCCTGTTTTGTGGAAAAGGATTACACTTTGCTCGTTTTGTAGGAATTTATCGATAATTGTAACATTTTGGCAACAATTCGGAGCATTGCAATCACCAATACTTGATGTGAAGTACGAAGTTTGGAGTCGAATTGATAAGAAGTCAGACGAACCGGGCGAAAAACAGAAGAAAACGACCGAGTACAAGTTGCTACAGGTGAGCATGGGCAGGGCGTGCTCAACCTAAAATCAAAGGCTCAAAGTTTCGACTACCAGCACGGGCAGCCCGTGCCATAAGGCACGACCCGTGCTCCATGCGGAGGTTTGAACAATTCTTGCGGCACCCAGCACGGGCTGGGCGTGCCATACAGCACGACCCGTGCTCCTCTGCGGGAAAATAAAGTTTGATTCGTTTTGGACTAGGTTTCGACCCAAATAAAGTACAAATAGAGACGGGGCGGCCACAAACAGGGACACACTGATTTTTACCCTAGAAAACAGAGAAAAGAGCAATTCCCCATCGGAGATTTGGAGAGATCGATCAAGACCGCAACCACACCTTCGAGAATTGAAGATAGATCGAGAGATCGTCATCATCCCTGAGTTCACTCATTCCATAGTATCATTATTTTCAATTAGTTTAGACATGAACTTTAATAATTTGTCTATGAATTATTTCTTTTACGTGATCAACAAACACTTTGTGATTCCTGGGTTTGGGAGTAGGTTAATGGATACTTTTGTTTGATGATTCATTGCAATCAAAGTTAATGTTTTCCAACTCTATTCAAGTACTTTGCTTTAATTCTTGTTCTATTCAAGTTAATATTCATTACTTTTGGGGGTGTGAATAGCCGGATGGGATCTTCTATTCCAAAATCGTATTTCATCTAGGGGTGTTTATTTTTCGAATGGATCCGAAATTCGATTTGGTTCGAATTCAAATTTTAGTTTCGAATTAGGATTTTTGAATTTCGAATCGAATTTCGAATCAACTCGAATTTCGAATATGAATATTTGAATCGAATAACGAATTGGGGTTTTTTTCTCGAATTCTATTCGAAAATCCTAATTCGAGGTGAAATTCGACTAAATTGACCAGTATTACAATTAATTCTTATTTTAATTCAATTAAGTATTTCAATTCAAAATTTATATGTATATATTTCACACTATACATAATTATTTATTGTATATATGTAAATTATACACATGCATTTCTAATATATATAAATGAATAAAATAATAATATTTTAAATGAAAATGTAAAATTATAAATATATGCTCTTTCCTTCTTGTTTTTTTAGTTTTTGTTAGAAATAGTTATACTTAATAGTATATGAAATACATTTTACATTTTAATTCAAAATTTTATCTTTAGACCATATTCAAATAATCATTTTTGTGCTAAAAATATATTTTAGGTAAAATCTATTTCGCTCTTACAGGTCTCACGTGGAGGGCATGTGGTGAAATAATCTATAAGAATATTCCACCGATTATGTCCATTGTATGGAAAAATACAAAACTTGTGTACATACACTATACAACATACATTATACATTTATACAATATAGTCTTTGTCTTTTTTCCTTTGTTTTAAATTCTTATTACAATATGCATTATATATTATACATTTGTACACTATATTACATATATTTATCTTCAGATCATATTAAAACAATAAATTATATGATAACACACACTATATCTCTTTATCTACACACATACACTTTGTCAATTTGATATCTCATACTTGAGTATAAAAGTTTTTTATCAAGTAACTAGTCTTTGGTATAAAATTGGCACAAAATAATTTATTAAATTTATATAAGGGGAGTTCGTTATGAATTTATGATAGTCTTTAGTTAAATTAAACAATGAAAAATGGTTAGTCGATAATTTGTAATTTTGAAAAAATAAAATCTGGAATTTTATTGGGTATAGCCCAAAAATATTATGTTATGAATCCAAACCTTATTCACTTTATCGCAAAATTTGGATTTTTGGATTGACTCAATTCGATTCGAAATCGAGAAATCGAATTGCGTTTAAATTCGATTCGAATTAATCGAATTAGGATCGAATTTCGAATTGATGTTTAAAATTTTCATTCGATTAAATTCGATTCGAGGAAGTCGAAGAATTCGGAATTCAATTCGATGAACACCCCTAATTTCATCTCCTATTCCAACCGTGTGGATGATTGACACGTGTATTACACTTACCATGTTAGAACCTCATAATTTATGCTTGATTTATGCTTGAAAATAAACATGTTAAGTGTAATACACATGTCAATCATTCACACGGTTGGAATAAGAGATGAAACACGGTTTTGAAATAGAAGATCCCATTCGGTGAATAGCGCCACACTTTCTTAAATTCTCAGGCTTTTTGACATACTACCGCACTTTCCAAGAAAACTTGACAAAATAGGGTACATAAACCCCTTGTAAAAACAAGTGTACGTGCCAATCTTTCCCAAGCCCTCGCGATGACATTCCAACCAACCAACGGATCCGATGATTTTATTGGAAACTTTTCACATTTATAAAAAAGGCACCTATTATCGAAATTTGATTCAGAAATTATATCATTAGCTAACAAGAGGCAGCCCTTCCCTGCAATTGAGTTTTAAAAGGGATAATTACAAAAACTACCCCTAAGATTTAGCGTAATTACAGAAAAGCCCAGGTACCTTTCAAAATTACAAATACCCTCTTGAAATCTGTTTCCATCTTATAAATTGCATGTTAATTACAATGTATTGGTTACAATGGGAAAGCCTTCACAATGACTCAATTAAAAATTGAAATGAACTATTCTATTACAAACAGAAACAGGAACTGAACTGTAAGCCGAGTCGAGATACTATCTCTATCCGCAAGACAATTACGTCCCGGCTAGTGCTCACGGTTTGACGTATTGCCTCCAAAGATAAAACGGCTTCATCTTCTGTATAGTAGCACCACTAACACAAAAGCTCCTTCGAACGAAAAAGTGTTGAAGACTGGTTGCTGGACTTTTTTGTGCAAAATGCAGAAGTATGGCTTTGTGTATGAATATTTGCTGTGTCCCAACTGCAATGCACTCAAATGAATTTATAGACAAACACACCTGTAGGAGATAACAAAAAGTAGTGGGCATTAATCCAATTGTAACATCCCAGATGTCGCTGTTCGCCTTATTTTTTAGCTTCACCGCAAGTGTACGGTGTTCGTTATTGAATAGGGTAGCAAGGTCGTATCCACGGAGACTAATAAATTAATATGCTAAGTATTGAACTAAGATAGTCTTATTTTTATTTAGACGATCGAAATTTGATGATTGTTGTATTGAGATTAAGACAATTTAAATCACTAAAACACAAGATTGAGATAATACAAATGATAGAAGTATCAAGATAATGGAATGGATTTCCGAGTTAAGGTTTCGATTAATAATCCTCTTGTTGTCCGATTCAATCAAAGCCAAGGTTATTATCAATATTCCTATAAGACGATCACAAAGCTATTTTATCCCCCCTCTCGAGATGTATATAAAATGTAGATTGAAATATCTATGCTAGCATCTCTACTCAACAATAGATACACAACTCCCAAAAGCATCAAAGATCAAATGTCCTCACAATATTCGCAAACCTCTCGATTCATGCAAATATTTGTGTCGAGTATTCAAGATCTAATATTGAAACTCATCTCTCGAATTATGAATCAATATATCAAACAAGTTAAATCATTGATCAAGTGATAAAACAAGAATAAGCTCAAAATACTCAAATAGGCTTTAAGATAATAACTTCAACTAAGATTAAAACATCCAACAAGAGTTCATTAATCTACTTCCAAAACCCGGAAATCTCAAGAGTTTAGCTACACATGATTTCTAAACAACTCATAAACAAATTGTTCAAAGCCATTACAACTAAAATGAAAGATTGAAACTAAAAGAGAAGCAAGAAAAAACTTAGGGAAGTCGACAATCTCTCGATATATCTCCGTTCCTTAAGCTCCGATGCAACCCGATTGTCTCCTTGATGTCTTCTTCCAAGAATAGACCCTTGTCTTGTGTTGTAGATCCCAAAATATGTCTGACTCCCCTTGTGTGCGCCCCCAAAAGCCTTTTTATACTCCCCATCATGTTTAGGGCTTAATGCGTGATTATGGGATTCCAAATACAGACGCACGGTCGTGCGCCCACGCACGGGTTACCCGTGCGCCACCTCTTTGGAATACCCCAACTCTCTCAGTAGGGCGCACGGGTGGTGCGTCGAGCACGGCCTACCCGTGCGCCACTCCTAAAAATCCCGACTCTCATAGGCGCACGGGTGGTGCGTCGAGCACGGCCTACCCGTGCGCCATGTCAGCAGCTTGAATCCACCTTATACGGGGTGCACGGGTGGTGTCTTGAGGCACGCCAACCCGTGTGCCCCCTGTTTCTTCCGTGAACGCTCAATTTTCGCTCTTTTAGGCTTCACGTTTCGTATATCCACTCAATTCTCCGCGTTTCTACTTTGCTTTCCTCATATTTTTATTCAATTAGCTTCAAATATCATGAAATTCCTACAAAATAAGCAAAGTGTAATATCTTTTCCACAAGGAGTGAATATGTAACGTTTAACGCGAGTATATGCATGTTTACTTATCATTATAGCTCAAATACGCATCAAAATATACATGCAAAATTCACGCTATCAAAATCCCCCAAACTTAAACGTGACCGTCCCCGATCAACAATATTTAGAACACGATAAAGCATAACAGGGAGATAAAGATAACAGCGCACACCAAGAGTCTACAAGAAAATCCAAATTGCTCGTCATGAATGCTGAGTACAACTCAATCAAGCCTCAAATCTCTAATCAAAGAACACGCCTCAAATAAAACAAAGTGAAATGCTCAATCCAACTCTCAAAATTAAGTGTATACTCTCATCTCACAAGGTTATAGGACGTGTTTACGCTCAAATCAATTCGATGTCGCAAAATTACCATAGCTTGCAATTTGTCTCATATCTCCGCCACGAGTGTGTATGCATTTGTGAATCATAAAGGACTTTCTCATTTGGTTGTAATGAAGGCTCTTTGGTTTAGGTAGGAGATTTTTGGATAAAGTGATCAAACTCGAGTGTATAGACGATGAGCATATCAATCATTTTCATTATAATCCCATATGCTACTCCAATCATCCCTCATTTTTATCAACTTCATTTATCTCCATTTCCGTCTTTTCTTTTGAGAATCACCTCCATTTCACAATCCTTCGCCCCCCAAGTTTATCCACTTTTTCAATCTTTTTTTTTTTTTTTTTCATTTGTGCATTTTCAACATCTTTCCTTCCTCTTTTTATTCCATTTAACCAAGTATGCCCAATTATTCTATTTTTCAATTCCCACCCATTCAACCTCGTTCATTTCCCTTTTACTCAACGTTATACATTCGAGTTTAAGGTGATGGAAATATAGTAAGATCAAGGGTTAAATTTTTGTGGTTATCAAAGAAATAGGCTATAGGCTCAACTTGGCTAACTAGGATTTTTCACATTTTTAGGTAGGCAAAAGGTATGAAAGGCTAACAAAGATGGCCTTTAATCACATTCACAATTCACATACACATGTGGCCTTGACAGAGATACCCAAGCAAGTTCTAGAACTTTAATCAACATGAATGATACACTCAAATTACAACAAGACGCACAAGATATAAGCGATCAAAGGCTCAAAGCTCACAAGGCTTGTCAAAATGTAATTCAAAGCATCACACCAGGTTTTTCATATCAACATGCTCAAAGTTATCTATTCGAGGCTCAATCAAACCATAAACAGCATCAAATCCCAACAATATGAATTTTCCATCAACACACAAACAACAAGTTGCAACATGCTTGATCAACTCACTCTCTAACTACTACGAACGCAATAGACGTGCTAAAGCTATAAACGTGCTCTAATGCAAATGCAATCTAGAGTGCTCTAATGCAACTATATGAAAACACAAAATGCATTTTTTTTTTAAAACCACACATTTCATATCAAGATACTATCTCTCCCCCAAACTTAAATGAAATTATATCGCGCGTAAAGAAAGATAGAATTTCAATAAAGAAAAGTGTGAAGTTACCATTGGGTTGCCTCCCAACAAGCGCTAGATTTACCGCCATAGCTCGGCCTTTTTTTTGTTAAATTACGGATCGCGCAAGGTGGTGGATGTCACCTCCTCTGATTCCCCGGTGAAAATAGTGCTTAATCCGTTGGCCGTTTACCATGAAAGTCTCGCCTTCTTTTGTCAACAATTCTACAATCCCAGTGGATTCAACACTTTCTTTATCACAAATGGCCCCGACCACTTGGATTTGAGTTTTCAGGAAGAATTTAAGGCGTGAATTGTATAGAGCACCGTTCTCCCGGTAAAACTCTCTTTTCTTGATCATCTTATCATGCCACCGCTTGGTTCTTTCCTTGTAAATTCCGGAATTTTCGTGACGCTTCATCCCGAAACTCTTCCATCCGATTCAAATGGAGCAACCTTTCACTCGGCTTTACAAAATCCGATTCGCTTTCTTTCTGCCGCCCAAAATGCTTTGTGCTCCAATTCTACCGGTAAATGGCACGACTTCCCAAATACAAGTTGATATGGAGATGTGCCCAACGGTGTCTTATATGTAGGATTCGGTATGCCCACGGGCATCATCCAATTTTAACGCCCAATCCTTTTCGGTTGATGTTCACCGTCTTTTCAAGGATTTGTTTGATCTCCCCGTTAGCTACTTCGCTTGTCCGTTGGCTTGTGGATGATATGCCAATGCGACTTTATGTTTGACCCCATATTTGGCCAACAAGTTGCTCATCAATTTGTTTACAAAATGCGACCCTCCATCACTAATTAAAGCTCTTGGAGTGCCAAATCTAGTAAAGATGTTTTTCTTAAGGAATCGCATTACAACTTGAGCATCATTTGTTTTAGAAGGAATTGCCTCTACCCAACGGGATACATACTCCACAACAAGTAGAATATATTGATAACCCGACGACGATGGAAATGGGCCCATAAAGTCAATCCCCCACACATCGAACAACTCCACTTCAATTCACGTTGGTCATTGGCATCTCGTCTTCCGTGAAATGTTTCCCATTCGGCCGACACTGTCACATTGTTGTATAAACAAATAACGGTCATTAAATAAAGTGGGCCAATAGAGCCCACTTTGCAATACCTTCGCGTGCGAGTGGGACCAAAATGTCCGCCCAGGATGGTGAAGAGTGACATCTGTTGTAGGACTCCTCCCATTCTTTGAGAGGTCGCATCTCCTTATGATTTTGTCCGCGCACCTCTTAAAGAGTAGGGGTCATCCACATGTAGAACTTTACATCATGTAAGAATTTCCTCTTTTGATACGGTGATAGATCCTGGAGGTAGAACTCCAATCGCCAAGTAGTTGACAAAGTCCGCATACCATGGGAACTTTGCCTCAAGCATGAGTAATCTTTCATCGTAAACTCCTCTTTTATCAATCCCGCACTTTTTTTCTCCTTCCCCGATTTTCTAATCGAGACGGATGGTCCGCTACTACGTTCTCGCATCCTTTTCGGTCCTTGATTTCCACGTCAAACTCTTGCAACAATAAGATCCATCGAATCAACCTCGGTTTCGCATTCTTCTTGTCAAAGAGGTATTTGATAAATAGCATGGTATGATGCACAATCGTCTTCGTCCCGATCAAGTAAGATCGAATTTATCGAACGCGAAAACAATCGCCAACATTTCTTTCGGTTGTGGTATAATTCATTGAGCAACGTCCCAACGCGTTAGACTTGCATAGTAGATGGATCGAACAATTTTTCCCTCTTTTGACCAAGAACACCCCAACATAGTCGCTTGCATCACACATTAGCTCAAATGGTTGGCTCAATCTGGGTGACGAGTATAGGTGCGGTCACCAATCTTTGTCTTCAACATTTCGAACGCCCGCAAACATTCATTGGAAAAAATGAAAGCAGATCTTTTTCTAAGAATCGCTCGAGGGCTTAGAAATTTTAGAAAAGTCACGGATAAACCTTCAGAAAAATCCGGCATGGCCCAAAAAGCTCCGAATGGCTTTCTCATTTGTGGGAGGTGGTAGCTTCTCAATTGCTACAATCTTTGCCCGATCAACTTCCAAACCTGCAGAAGAGACTCGATGACCAAGTACAATGCCATCGCGTACCATAAAATGGCACTTTTCCCAATTTAGTACTAAATTGGTCTCTTCACATCGCTGCAAAACTAGGGAAAGATTGTGAAGACAATTATCAAAAGAATCCCCGAACACAGAGAAATCGTCCATAAACACCTCCATAACTTTTTCAATAAGATCGTGAAATATAGCCATCATACAACGTTGGAAAGTGGCAGGTGCATTACATAAACCAAATGGCATGCGTCGAAATGCAAATGTGCCATACGGACATGTAAATGTTGTTTTCTCTTGGTCTTCCGCAATCATGATTTGATTGTACCCTAATAACCATCTAAAAAGCAATAATAATCATAACTCCGCAAGACGATCCAACATCATATCGATAAAGGGGGAGGGAAGTGATCTTTTTCGAGTGGCATCATTAAGTTTTCTATAATCAATACATATTCGCCACCCAGTAACAATTCTAGTAGCAATTTGTTCCTCATTTTCATTTTTACCACTCAGAACCCCCTTTTTTCTAAGGCACCACTTGTACAGGACTCACCCATGAACTATCGTATATCGCGTAAATGATCCCGGCATCCAACCATTTCAATACTTCCTTCCTAACCACATCTTGCATAATAGGGTTTAGTCGTCTTTGGTTTTGCACTAAGGGTTTATAAACATCTTCCATCCGAATTTTATGCATTACAATGGATGGACTTATGCCTTTAAATCGGTTATAGACCACCCTAGTGCCGACTTATGTTTTCGTAAAACCCTTAACAGTTTATCAAGTTGGGTAGGAGTGAGAAGAGATGAAACGATTACGGATTTGCATTATTTGTCCCTAGGAATGCATATTTGAGGTGTTCGAGGTAATTGCTTGAGTTCGAGAGATGGTGTTGATAGCGATTCGATCTCACGACGGGCTGCCCGTGCTCAAGACGGTCGTGCGCTCTTGAAGTTCCATCGTTACTTGACATCACGCACGGGCGACCGTGCGTGGGCGCACGGGCCGTATGCGTTCTTGAGAGTTCCATCCTTTTTTAAAGCTTTGCGTTTTTTAGCCTCTTGCGCTTATTAGGTAATTCACGCATATGATCTAAGGCACAAACATAGTCGTACAAATCTTGGTTATCAAAATCAAGTACAACACTCGACATTGAGCACGTGGTGGGCTGACCAAATTCCAAATCATCTCAGACAATGTATGATCAACATAATCCTCAATGCATGAACTAGCTATATCCAAGAAATTACAATTCTCTACCGAATCATGAAATTTCATTGCCTTATATATAGAAAATAAAACATGCTCATCATTAACACGTAATGTGAGCTCCCTTTTTGCACATCTATTAAGGCTTTACCCGTTCTTAAGAAAGGGCGTCCAAGTATCGGTGGAACGCCTCGATCTTCGTCCATATCCAAAACCAAAAATCCACGGGAAATATAAATTTATCGACTTTTACCAGTACGTCTTCAATAATTCCCCTAGGATACGTAAGTGATCGGTCTGCAAGTTGCAATGTCACCGTAGTAGGTTTCACGTCGCCTAATCCAAGTTTCCTGAAAATGGACAAAGGCATCAAATTAATACTTGCCCCCAAATCACATAACGCTTTATTAAAGAAATTACCACCAATAGCACAAGGGATAGTGAAACTCCCGGATCTTTCAGTTTTGTGGTAGCTTCCTTTGGATAATTGCACTACACTCTTCCGTCAAATTCACCGTTTCATAGCTTGTCATCTTCCGCTTTTTGACATAACATCTTTAAGAAATTTCGCATAGTTCGGCAAGATTCTGTTCTAATGCGTCTGCAAAAGGAATGTTAATGTGCAATTTCTTAAATATATCAAGGAATTTGGCAAATTGATCATCAAGCTTTTTCTTTTGAAATCTTTGAGGGAAGGGGAGAGATATAGCAACTTAGATAAATTCGAGCTAGAGGATGATTTTAGCCTTTTTTTTTGTTTGTTCCGCCTCTTTGTTCTCTTCTTTTCTCATTTTCTTCAATATCATCCTTCATCACGAGTCTCTTGTTTACGGCCTAGATGCTTCATCCGAAAATTTGATTCCCAGATTTTTCTTTAGGCCCCTCATATTCCGCACTTAAGAAACGAATCGCCTTGCATTGTTCATTGGATTCATTTCCGTATTACTTGGAAATTGACCCTTTTGATGTTGACCACCCACAATTTTAGCCAATTGACCCATTTGAGTCTCCGAGTTCTTTATTGAGCTTGTCACTTGTTGTTCCAACTTATCCATCCGAAGGTCTTGCTTAGCGAGGCGGCTCCTCGTGTCATTCATGAAAACATTCGATTGATTTATGTAAGAGGTGAGTGCATCTTCCAACGATGATTTGCCTTCCCCATTCCGCCTCCACTCGAAGCATTAAACCCCGGCGGAGGTTGTAACACGTTCTTTGTATTCGCATAGGAGAAATTTTCATGATTTCTCAACCCCGGATGGTAGTGCGTTGGGTTTGAATTATTAAATTGCTTTGAAATTCCGGTTATTCACATAATTTACCTCTTCCGTCGGATATAGAAGAGCTTCACTACCCGTGCTCGTATCTGCTTCCGCCCCCCTTCAGAAATACATTCAATTGAGTTGTCAAAGCCGCTACTTGTGCCGACAATGTTTTGATAGGTCCGAATAAGATTTCGCTACTCGTTGTACATTGGATCTTTCGGATGGCCATTGGTAATCGTTCATGGCCATTTCCTCAAGAAGATTTAAGGCATCTTGTGGAAACCTCGCCAACAAAGCTCCTCCAATGCGGCATCTACAAATGCTCTAGTCTCCCCATTAAACCATTGTAGAAGAAACACAATTGTGATCCTCTCGGAAACCCATGTTGCGGACATCTACGTAATAAATCCCGAAACCTTTCCCAAGCCTCGCATACAAAGGCTCACGAGTCGAATATCGAATTGAGTGATCTCGCTTTTGAGCAAAGTTTTGCTTGGTGGAAAGAATTTAAATAAAAACTTTTGGCTCAAATCATCCCAAGTGCTCACACTTCCTTGCGTCAAAGTACCCAACCAATTTCTCGCCTTATCCCGTAAAGAGAATGGGAATAGGCGCATTCTTATGGCGTCATCCGAGACTCCGTTCATCTTGATCGTGTTGCATATTTGGATAAAATGTGCAAGGTGAGAGTTAGGATCTTCATTGCAAACCCCAAACGATTTTGTTGCACCATATTGATTAGTGCGGTTTGAGCTCGAAGTTGTTGGCATTGATGGGAATATGGGCAATGCCACCGTAATTACGATTCGTTTGTGGTCGAAAGTAATCACGAATGGCTTCTTTGTTGAACCGTATCGGTAACTCGTTTCCACCATTGTTTGGCGGTATTGGTAACTCGTTCAAATCCCCATTATCGGATTGTGTTGTCTTTCACCGCCTCAATCTAGTGGTAAGATCGATCCTCCTCGCGAAAGCCTCAACTTCCGGTATAAGCGGTATTAAGTCCCCCGCTTTAGAGCGCGTGTTCATACACTACCGGACCAAACTAGAATAAACAAGTCAAATAATGTGGAATTCAAGTCACATAAAAAAAATAAATAATAAAGAAAAATGTCTAAATTAAGAATAATTCTATCTATCGCAATATTAGCACCAATAATTGTATTAGTCCAAATCTTACGCCAAAAACTTGTTCGCCTTATTTTTTTAGCTTCACCGCAAGTGTACGGTGTTCGTTATTGAATAGGGTAGCAAGGTCGTATCCACAGAGACTAATAAATTAATATGCTAAGTATTGAACTAAGATAGTCTTATTTTTATTTAGACGATCGAAATTTGATGATTGTTGTATTGAGATTAAGACAATTTAAATCACTAAAACACAAGATTGAGATAATACAAATGATAGAAGTATCAAGATAATGGAATGGATTTCCGAGTTAAGGTTTCGATTAATAATCCTCTTGTTGTCCGATTCAATCAAAGCCAAGGTTATTATCAATATTCCTATAAGACGATCACAAAGCTATTTTATCCCCCTCTCGAGATGTATATAAAATGTAGATTGAAATATCTATGCTAGCATCTCTACTCAACAATAGATACACAACTCCCAAAAGCATCAAAGATCAAATGTCCTCACAATATTCGCAAACCTCTCGATTCATGCAAATATTTGTGTCGAGTATTCAAGATCTAATATTGAAACTCATCTCTCGAATTATGAATCAATATATCAAACAAGTTAAATCATTGATCAAGTGATAAAACAAGAATAAGCTCAAAATACTCAAATAGGCTTTAAGATAATAACTTCAACTAAGATTAAAACATCCAACAAGAGTTCATTAATCTACTTCCAAAACCCGGAAATCTCAAGAGTTTAGCTACACATGATTTCTAAACAACTCATAAACAAATTGTTCAAAGCCATTACAACTAAAATGAAAGATTGAAACTAAAAGAGAAGCAAGAAAAACTTAGGGAAGTCGACAATCTCTCGATATATCTCCGTTCCTTAAGCTCCGATGCAACCCGATTGTCTCCTTGATGTCTTCTTCCAAGAATAGACCCTTGTCTTGTGTTGTAGATCCCAAAATATGTCTGACTCCCCTTGTGTGCGCCCCCCAAAAAGCCTTTTTATACTCCCCATCATGTTTAGGGCTTAATGCAGCAGATTATGGGATTCCAGCGCAGACGCACGGGTCGTGCGCCCACGCACGGGTTACCCGTGCGCCACCCTGCTGGAATACCCCAACTCTCGCAGGGCGCACGGGTGGTGCGTCGGAGCACGGCCTACCGTGCGCCACTCCGGTAAAAAATCCCGACTTTCTCCGTAGGGCGCACGGGTGGTGCGTCGGAGCACGGCCTACCCGTGCGCCATGCTGCGGCTTGAATCCACCTTATACAGGTGCACGGTGGTGTCTTGAGGCACGCCCAACCCGTGTGCCCCTGTTTCTTCCGTGAACGCTCAATTTTCGCTCTTTTAGGCTTCACGTTTCGTATATCCACTCAATTCTCCGTTTCTACTTTGCTTTCCTCATATTTTTATTCAATTAGCTTCAAATATCATGAAATTCCTACAAAATAAGCAAAGTGTAATATCTTTTCCACAAGGAGTGAATATGTAACGTTTAACGCGAGTATATGCATGTTTACTTATCATTATAGCTCGAAATACGCATCAAAATACATGCAAAATTCACGCTTATCACCCGCTACTCTATAACAAACAAGTAGTGGGCTCTTTTCAGATGACCACTTATGTTGGAGTTACTAACTCCAACAGTCACACGAATCTGGACACCTACAATGTCCAGATTCATTGGGCTTCAACAGTCCAACAATCACTCGAATCTGGGCCAAGCCCATTTTCGAGTGGCAAAACTTTAGTGGACCCGGACCGGCCCAATAGGCCGGGCCGCCCCCGCCCATGCCCATGCCCAAGCCCAAGCCGAGTCCCCCAGGCCCAGGCCGAGGCCGGGCCGGGCGGGCGGGCGCGCGCGTGTGGCCCACTTGTGATCATCCACTTGTGTTATAGTTTATACAACAAATAACACCTTCTAGTAAATAAACTAGGATAAGCTATGATTTTTATTCCATGTGGGATAAGGCATAAGCCTTTTATCTCCCTTTAAATAATCTTTACATAATGCCCATTTATGTGGCTACCTTCGTGTATTAATTTCTCACTCACCGAAATTTGGTTTTGAGAAATAAAAAATACTACGAACATCTACTCGGAACGTAGATTAATAATATATAATTTAATTCCTCTAGAATTAAATATTTAGCCACCGGAAAATTGGTTAAAGTCAGGTCGACACCCACTTTATCAAAACCAAAATTTCCAACAATCCCCCACATGAGTGGAAATTAATGTATGCATGAATGCGGACACGCAAACCATCCTCAAGAGACAATATTGCATTCGGAAGGTAGCTTATGGCTTTGAACCTTCCGTAGTCAATACCATCGGGTACATCGCGGCTTAGTGGGACGAATGTCTTGAACTATTCCTCCACGGTGTATACCGAGTCAACAGTATTAACACAATAATGTCTCAACACCTTCTGTTCTCACGTTTTGTGTCCGTTTCGGCCATGGACACCACTTTGGATTCATAAGTGTTACTTTGAAGTGGCCCGCACTTCTCACTTATATAGGTGATCTCCTATCCGAGTATCCCGCCATACTCAAACTCAACGAGGTGTAGGAATCATTAAAAGTCAAATGACTTAGCCTCACCACAACTTTGCAGGTGTTTCAACACTTGGTATTGCTTTCTAGGGATGGGTTATAACATTGTTTCCAAGTGTTACAACATAACCTTCATAGTTTAGTTTTCCCATTGAACCAAGTTCTTGGGATCTCCAGTCATCATGGTTGGGTTACCACTATGATAGTTATTTTTACTTTGTGGACTTCAAGCCCATTCCTCTAGCAATTTACCCAATTGATCTCGATTGATCCTTTTGTCAAAGGATCTGCCAAATTGTCTTTTGACTTTACGTAGTCAATTGACATCACACCATTTGAGATCAATTGTCTAACGGTATTGTGTCTCCGACGAATATGTCTAGACTTACCGTTATACATATTGCTCGCTTGCCGCTTCCTATAGCCGCTTGCTATCACAAGAATCATCACGTATGCACAGGCTTCCTCCAACATGGAATATCTTCCAAAAAGTTTGAAGCCATTCTCGCTTCTTCACCACTTTATCCAAAGCTATAAACTCGAATTCCATGGTGGACCGAGCTATACACGTTTGTTTCGTGGACTTCCACGATACCGCACCACCTCCAATGGTGAATATGTATCCACTAGTTGAATAAGAATCTTTCGAATCAAATCCAACTAGCATCACTATATCCTTCAAGTTTGGATATCTTGAGTAGTATAGCCCATAATCCAAGGTATACTTCAAGTATTTTAACACCCTGGTTAACGCTTTCCAATGCTCATGGCTTGGATTGCTCGTGAACCTACTCAACATATTTACTGAGGGTAGGCCAAGTCCGGACGTGTACAATTTGTGATGTACATCGATCGCCTATTATACGTGAGTATTCCATCTCGAGCCACTGGTTCTATTTTATTAACAACCGATTTATACTTAAATCAATGGGCGTCTTTGACGGTGAATTGTCAAAAGCATTGAATTTCTTGAGCACTTTCTCCACATAGTGGGATTGTGACAAGATAATTCCATTAGGAGTTCTCACGATTTTTATCCCAAGGATTACATCAAGAAATTCCCCATATCCTTCATATCAAAGTTCCTCTTTAACATTCTTTTAGTCTCCATGATAGTATCATGACTACGCCCATGATTAACAAATCGTCTACGTATAGACAAACTATGACAAATGCTTCGATGTCCCTTTAACATATACGCATTTATCACACTCGTTGATTTTAAATCCATTTGACAACATCGTATTGTCAAACTTAAGATGCCATTGTTTTGGAGCTTGTTTCATCCGTACAAGGGTCTTATTAATTTGCACACCTTCTTTTCTTGACCGGTGCAACAAACCCTTCAGTTGTTCCATGTATATTTCAAAGATCTATCTCTCCATTCGTAAACGCCGTCTTGACGTCCATCTCGATGAATCTCTGATTGTGCAAAGCAACAATCGCAAAGAAGACCGAATAGACGCAATCCTCGTTCTTCGAGAATAGGTGTCAAAGAAGTCATATCCTTCTTTTTGTTTAAAGCCTTTGGCTACAAGCCGTGCTTTATACTTATCAATAGTTCCATCTGCTTTATACTTCTTCTTTAGGATCCGTTTACATCCTAAAGGTTTATGACCAACGGGAGATCAACCAACTCCCAAGTATGGTTCTCGCGGAATGGACTCGATTTCACTATTGATAGCTTCTTGCCGTGAGCGGAGCATCCGGACTCGCTTAGAGCCTCTTTATTCGAGTTTGGCTCACCATCTAACATAAATGTTATGTAATATGGCCCAAAAGACTTAGCCGTCTTAGACCTCTTCTTACGCTCGTCTCGATTCTTCACTAATTGGTGTTGAACCACTTGCAGTTTCGTGAGTTCTTTTATTAGTACTCACTTCTAACTTTTCTCTACAAGGGTAGACATCCTCAAAGAATACAACATTCCTTGATTCGATTATGGTACCTTCAGTCATTTCCGGATTTTCTTGACTTATGTATCATAAACCTATATGCACTACTTTGGTATGCATATCCCACAAAGACACAATCAACTGTCTTTGGTCCAATTTTAACTTGTTTTGGTTCAGGTATTGCTACCTTAGCCAAACACCCCCACACTTTAAGGTATTTATAAGAAGGCTTATGATTTTTCCACAATTCGTAAGGTGTCTTATCTTTCCCTTTAAGTGGTATTTTATTCAATATGTGGTTGGTCACATTAAAAATGCCTTCCCCCACATATTCTCGGGGTAATCCGGAACTTATTAACATGGCATTCATCATCTCTTTTAGAGTCCGGTTTTTGCGTTCAAGAACACCAGTTGAAGCGTAGTGAATATGGTCTTTGTTGTTTGATGAATTATGCCCGATCGAGTACATAGTTCTTCAAATGGTGCAACATATTCACCACCTCTATCACTCCGAATTATTTTAATCCGGCTGCCAAGTTGATTTTCAACTTCATTTTTATAATTCTTAAAATCCTCTAATGCTTCATCTTTGCTTCTTAACAAGTATAAGTAGCAAAATCTTGTGCAATCATCAATAAATGTGATGAAATATTTTTTACCACCTTTAGTTTGCACGAATTTTAGATCACACACATCAGTGTGTATCAACTCTAAAGGTGAAGTGCTCCTTTCAACCGAATGAAACGGTAATTTAGCCATTTTAGCTTCAACACAAACTTCACATTTTCTTTGTGAGTTTACTTCGTAAATTAATCAATTCTAAATTTACCAACCTTTTATATAAGCATTCGATTTACATGTCCTAATCTAATATGCCATAAATTAGAGCACTTAGTAATATAAAATGAAGAAGATTCATTCTTATTCATATTCTCGCCAAAACGGCGTCAATCATTACATTCATTTTGAAATGACCCTTTGTCTAGATAACCCCTACCAAGGAACTCGTCCAAATTTGCTAAGTACAAACTTTTCGGACTCAAAACTAGTCTATACCCATGGTTGACCAAAGAACCCCGAAACCAGTTTTTTGCGGATGTCCTGGGACATGCAAAGACATCCTTCACTTCAACACCTTTCCCGAAGTCGCTTTAGCACCACCGTTCCAACGCCAAAGAACATCGAAGAGGCGTGATTCCCCATATGGAGCTTCCTTCCGGTCGATGGGATGTAAGAAGAGAATGCATCCTTATCGAACAACATGGCAAGTGGCACCGATATCCACAAACCATTCTTTCGGTTATCCACCAAATCGCTTCAAACACCACCGCCGACATGTCAATGTCATGTCCCTCCTTCTTGAACCACATTGGCATTGGGTGTGGTTTGGTTTTCTTTTTCTTTGGTTGACGGCGATCACTTTTGCCATATGGTTCGGTTTGCCCAGATTGTAGCAAGCTCCTGGAATTTTCCACCGGTTTCTTGCCTTTATCGTTAGGCCTTTTCTTCGAGTTACTTGACGAGCCGTGCTCCATCAAGTTGGCTTTTGACTCCATAGGAACAAGCTTGGACTTAGAGTCAATCCTCCTATTGTCTTCCTCAATTCTCGAGTTTGACAATCGGATCCTCTAGTCCCATCTCCTTTCGCTTATGTTTGAGATAATTCTTGAAATCCCTCCAACTTGGGGCAATTTCTCAATCAAGGCGCCACTTGGAATGCTTCCGCAAAGCCATTCCCTCGGCAGAGATTTCATGTAGGATCAACTGGAACTTCGAACTTGTTCCATCACGGTTTTAGAATCAACCATCACAAAATCCAAGAACTTAACGACAACAAATTTCTTTGTGCCAAAGATCCTCGGTTTTGTCTTCTTCTCCAAAGAATCCCACAATTCTTTGGAGGATTTCACAACACAATACACACTGTAAAGTGCATCACTAAGTCCGTTAAGGACATAGTTACGACACAGGAAATCACCCTGGCCCCATGCATGAAACGCAGCGCGTTTTTCAGCATTTGTTTCGTTCTCAGCAACAACAGGAGCGTCCTCGGTCGAGATCTTCGCCAAACTCATGAGTAGTCGATAAAACAACATTTTTTGTCGCCATCTCTTGAAGTCGAAACCCATGAATTTTTCGGGCTTCTCGGCAGGCGGGAGGGATGATTGGGGTTCTGCTTGAGCTTGCCATCGTGAAGTTCGATAATTGTCTTGCGATTGTTGATTACAATGTATTGGTTACAATGGGAAAGCCTTCACAATGGCTCAATTACAAACTGAAATGAACTATTCTATTACAAATGAAACATGAATCGAATCAGTAAGTTTAGTCGAGATACTATCTCTATCCACAAGACAATTACGTCCTAGCTAGTGCTCACGATTTGACGTATTGCCTCCAAAGATAAAACGGCTTCGTCTTACGTGTAAGTAGCACCACTAACACGAAGCTCCTTCAACGAAAAAGTGTTGAAGATCAAGGTTCTTTGGACTTTTTTGTGCGAAATGCGAAGTATGGCTTTGTGTATGAATATTTGCTGTGTGTCCCAACCGCAATGCACTCAAATGAATTTATGACAAACACACCTGCAGGAGATAACAAAAAGTAGTGGCATTAATCCAATTGTAACATCCCGGATGTTACACCCCACTACTCTATAAATGCATAAGTAGTGGGCTCTTTTCGGATGACCCTTTATGTTGGAGTTACTAACTCCAAATCACGAATCGGACACCTACAATCGGGCTTCAACAGTCCAACGATCACTCGAATCCGGCCAAGCCCATTTTCGAGTGGCAAAACTTTAGTGGACCCGACCGCCCAATAGGCCGGCCGCCCGCCCAAGCCCGTGCCCAGGCCCAGCGGGCGGCGCGCGCGCGCCGCGTGTGCCCACTTGTGATCATCCACTTGTTTATAGTTTATACAACAAATAACACCTTCTAGTAAATAAACTAGGATAAACTATGATTTTTATTCCATGTGGGATTAGACATAAGCCTTTTATCTCCCTTTAAATAATCTTTACATAATGCCCATTTATGTGGCTACCTTCGTATTAATTTCTCACCACCGAAATTCGGTTTTGAGAATTAAAAATACTACGAACATCTACTCGGAACGTAGATTAATAATATATAATTTAATTCCTCCAGAATTAAATATTTAGCCACCGAAAAATTGGTTAAAGTCGGGTCGACACCCACTTTATCAAAACCAAAATTTCCAACATTGCACACTCGAGAGAGGTATTTGTTAGATAAATATAAATGTCAAGAAGTATTTGTTAGATAAATAATAAGTTGTCATGCATGAATGAAGCCTTTCTTGCGTATAGCCCCGGGCCCCTTTAGGCGATATGAATTATAATGAATCGAAATAGGCTATGGAAAACAAAATGTTTGGACAAATAGCTAGAAAAAACAAAGCATCTATTACACATCAGCCTAGTTGATCAATCTCAGGTGGGAAATATGAAAAGCAAGGTATCTATATCCACACCGGGATACTTTTCATCGAATGAACTCCTACACGATCAATCCTCGTGGATAGTTTCAGTCTTCACCGTTTTCACGGTCTTCTCCTGATCTCCGATTGGCTTCCTCCCGTTCTGCACAAGACGGTCTAGGATGAGCATAAACATGCAACTATCGCAAATTACACTGATAATAACTCAGGTTTAAAAATGTCAACAAAAGAAAGTTTGACAATTTTTTTTAACTAATGCAGCCCTGTTCATCTAAAACTACATACTTTAAGAAAGTGGCCGAGTTAAGCAAAAGGCTATACCGTATCATCTAAGTCATCACTACAGGTCAACAGTTAACCAAATATAGTACGTATACCAAGTTAATGCTTTCATATCGACAAACATTAATTCAAAAGTACATCTATTCAAGGAAAGAACATGCTGGCAAAATTGCGAACGTAGAACTTGCATGTGCCTTTACTCATCGAAATTGAATAAAGCAAAAAGATTTTACCCAAAAATTTCTTCTTTGGGATTTAAGGCATATAGGAGGAAAGATGAAAGGCAAATTTTATTCCTGAATACTAATTTTCATCACATATCCTTTTAAACAAGATAAATGCTAATTTAGAAAAAATTCAATTGAAAAATCAAATAAAATAAATGCACAAGTTAAATAATACCATCCACATATTATGTTCACAAAGGCGTTTCCTTAAGAATATTTCTTAAGAAGCAAAACGGAGAATCTTTCTTAATAATGCCATACACATATTATGTTCACAAACTAATATTATTTATCAGAATCCAATAAAGAAAACTTTTACAAACTAATGTTAAATGCATGTTTACACAAATATGCTCTGTTTTCAGGCTCTGCATCCATGGTTAACTTTGAAGATAACAATACTGAGAGGCCATTTTTGGTTGATACTAAAGTAGAAAATTGCAATGTGGATTTTGATGGATGTTCTGAACACCACCTCTTTGCTTCGTAACCAAGATAAAGTGACGCTAGTCGCAAAAGATGTTTGCAAATTATGGTAAGCCAAAATAGTTGGAATGTGAAAAGCCAATTACAATATAAAGATGGAAATTCAAACACACCCCTGGTGTGATCGTTGACAAGCACAGGCATCAAAATGTCCAAAAGGCGGAGATAGGGGGGCAACCCCCCCCCCCCCCCTTTTAAAAAAAAATTTGCTAGGTAAATTTTTTAATTAATATTTATGTGTATTTTTTTTAGTTTTTTTATTTGGCCCACCCCAATTTAGTGTATCGGCCCACCCCATAATAATTCCTGGCTACGCCATTGAAAATGTCAATAAGCACAAGAGAAAACAATTTATCACTAACCAGTAACTGGGCTAGAGGGTAGCTAAGGATTACCAAAAGGACAAAGAAAGAGCACATACCCATGAGTGTTAACATTGCCTTTTGAGTGCGTCGTTCAAGTTTGTCAAGTCTCTTCTGCACATCCCTTCTCAGGTCCCAGTTTGGTTTCTTTGGGGCTATATTTAGAAATGGATCCTATATTTTCGAAATTTCATATTGACATTGCTGCAAGTAATAAAGACTATTATGTTTAAGAATAAATCCACTAGAAGCATGTAACCAATTACATAGTCCACAAACTTTGACCAGGAACAGATTATATTCCAAATCACTGAAGAAATTTTCTCGTAAGCAAGATGTTGAGCAAGACGGGCAGCTGGTTATAAGTAAAGTGAATGTCACCTACATCTCATGAGAACTAGTTGACTCAATCAAAGAATGCAGTTCAGAGCCTCATGAAATAAATGGGTAATTACAGAAAAAACCTGAGGTTCAGGCATCAGGCTAATTACAAAAAAATCCAGAGATTTTTTGAAAATTGCAAAAATCCCCTTGAGGTTTTGATTCGGTACTACATTTTCCCTTCATAAGCAAAAGAACATTTAAAAACACCCCAGATATTTCTGGAGATATTACTGTTACCCCTTTAATTTTAAGACAAAGTCAAACTTGAGGGGCTATTTTTAATATTAAAACATCTTTGGTTTTTTTGTAATTTGCCTGAACCTCAGGGGGGCTTTTGTAATTATCCCTAAAATAAATTCTATACACAAAACAGTGACCTACACACTCCAATTGCTGCATTCTCTAGGGGAAGGGAAGATTTGTATTCCTATGAAAGCTATGAAATTAACCACTATTATGCTTCAAAATATTTATCCAACAAATAGGTGAAGATTTTTTTCAGAAAATTAACGAATACAATGGAGTCACCTTCTTGTTGTTTCACCAACATTTTGGTCAAAAAGTGATAAGAATGTCAATAAAGACCAAACCTTTTATTTGGAAATTAAATAGCAAAGCAGAGCTATTCACCTATTAAGAGGGAGCTATTCAAGCGGCGCGGGGACGACGGCCGATGGGAATCGCAACTTGAAGAGTGGTGGCTGAGTCGAATCGGTGGCAGAAGGTGGTGGTGGTGGTGGTGGCAGCGTTAGACTTAGACCGGTAGTCTGGCTCTGAAATGAAGGAACTACGGAAGAAGGCACGAAGCTGGCATGGAAGAAACGGGAAAGGATAAAATAAGAGAATTGAGAACTGGTTCAAAACCCTATCAAAATATAAAAATGGCCCAGCAGGGCGAAAAAACGAACCAAACTACGTTAAACGTCCCAATCATTGGAGATGCCGCTGCTGTAATTCTTGCAGCCAGACGAGAAGGGAACTGCAATTTAGAGTGTCATTACATTCTTTCTGATATTCATAGTCATATACCATCCCTTGATCTTTCTGGTTTATTTTGGGTCATAGATCTTCAAATACGTTAGCTCATGATTTGGCTTTTTATGCTAAGAACATGTCGTCGGATGTTTTTATTAGGGATGTTCAATCGCCGCAGGGCGTTTTCCAGCACAAATGAATGAATTTATGTTCTCCCTCAAAAAACAAAAAAAAAGAAAAGAAAACTTAAATAAAAGCTCCAAATTTGAAATTCATTGTATCATAAGATTATCTAAATTACAAGCTCAATGAACATGAAATCCTTAATTAGTTCCAAATGAAGCCTAATGGTATTTTGGTCCTGTAGATTGAAAATTTAGTCATTTATATATTGATATGTGTGAAATAATTTTACTTATCAATTTTATATTTTAACTTATTTTTCGCTGTAATCATCAAATTCCAAAATTAATTAAGATATTCAATTTATAATAGAAATTAAATATTATCATATGTCAAATAGCATTATTTTGGCAATAAAGATTGTATTTTACAAGTTATGTAATTTGTTAACGTTTTAGATCAGGCCTTTGGATTAAACATGTTAATGGTTTAGATCTGTTCACACTACCACATGGTAAAGGTCTTGCCACATATGATTCTATACCTATATTATAGGGGTGGCAATTTCTGACACGACACGATAGCACGACACGAAAACGACACGAAAATAGCGGGTTAGTGTTTAGCCTTATCGTGTTCGTGTCCTTATCGTGTTGACACGATAAGGACACGAAAATTTCGTGTCGTGTTAGTGTTTTATCGTGTTTACACGATAGTGACACGAACACGTTAGTGACACTATAATGACACGCGACCGCGGACCGCGATAAGGACCGCGATAATGACACGTTGACTGTTAGCGACACGATAATAACACGGCACGAGCACGATAAGGACACGATAATGACACATTTACCTGTTAGTGACACGATAACCTCGATATTTTGTATATTTATGTCGCGTGTATTTTCGCAAAATCTTGTCATATCGTGTAATTTGCTATCGTGTATTAACGTATAAATTATTTTCTTTTTATTTTTGACTTATCGTGTCACTATCGCGTCGTCGTATCGTGTCGACACGAAAATTTTCGCGTTCGTGTCGTGTCGGAGCAGATCCTTATCGTGTCGTGTTCGTGTTTGCCCTTATCGTGTCGTGTCGTTATCGTGTCGACACGAAACACAATACGATAACACGATTTGACACCCCTAGCCTATATATATATATATTATCAATAAAGTATTTATAAGAAATAGACGTCCGAGTGCCAGTTTCCGTTATATTGAGTAACCTTAGCGTGATTCCCTAATTTCCCTTTGAATCTTTGTTTTCTGTTTTTATATTCTGATATGTTTGCATTTTTTTTTTGAGCTAGATGTCCGGTCTTGTGAACATCGTCTCTTTTCACTTTTTCTTTATATATTATTGGATTAAAAATCTATAAAACTATTATATTATTAAAGAGTGAAGATATTTACCTATGCTTTCTTTTTTTTTTTTTTAAGAAAAGTAAAATTTTATTAATCTCTCAAATCATCCAAGAGATAGTTCAAGACACAAAACGGTGGAGAACTCCACACTGATGGACTATCAAAAGAAAAAGCTTCCTTTGCTAGTACATGAGCAACCATATTGCCGTTTCTTCGAACAAAAGTTACCGAAAAGGCGGGCTCACTTTGTAATATATTCTGACATTCTTTCAAAATACTGTCATATTCTGCCCGTTCTCCATACTAGCTAGACCGTCTACTACATACTTCCCAGATTTTTTGTCCATGATAAAGCTTCTCTAATCCCAATTGCTTTGGCCTCACGAACTTGGTACAACCCCGAATATAGAATTGTTCAAGCCACACCAAACTCCCCAATATCATCCCTCAGCACCATTGCAATACTTGTTAAACTTTCAATTTAAAATAGGGGAACTCTGGTTTTTTCCATCGAATTTGCTGCTGATAAGAATTATCAACACCATCCTCCACAAATCCAATGGAATTTGCCCTACACCAATCTGACAGCACAATGATTGTTGTTTTAACAACACCAAAAGCATTTTTATGCTTCTTATTCCAAATTTCTTCATTCCTATGCTTTCTTAAGAGTAGGGTTTGTTAGGAATTTTAATTCCTACTATTTTCGGTTTTTTAATAAATATATTTTTAAGTTTTGTCTTTCTAGACTTATTTCCAAACTTAGAGTTTTAATGAGTTTGGGAAAGATTTATTTTAGATTCCTACTTACAATAGGATTCAAATTTCTGGTTGTATTAGGATTCCTTTTAGATATTATCTGATTTCCTAACTTATAGAATCCTACTCCTTCTATATTTGTGTTTTTCCTTGTTTCCATGTGCTTGTAGGATTCTTGGACATCAAGGACTCAACCCCTATATAAAGATAGGATCGGCCATCAGTTATTCCTACCTCCTTGAACCACGAAATTTACAGAGCAATACACGAGAGATACAATCGAGGGAGAAGCAACAAGATTCCGAGTGCTAAAGAGTCAAGCAGTCAGAGTGTTATTCGAAGTGTCTGCAACATCGAGAATAACACTTTGTCCAGTTTAGAATCTTGTTGAGTTTTTCGTCCATATAAGTTTATATTTGAGCGTACGAGAGTTCATACACTTGTTTTGTTGGACGAGTTGGTTTACAAAGCTGAGATCTACTCGATAGGAGTTTGTTTTACTAGACTAGTTGATACATTGAGATTTGAGTTCTAATCCGTAAATATTCAACTAGTGATTTCGTCATAATTGACACTTCTACAAGTTATTATAACTTGTAGATAAATTTTACTTCGTGTGTTCTTTTTCCGCCGCATGTTCCGTAAAGTGTTACAACATCCAAATACTTTCTCCGACATTTACTAAAATAAACGTTTTGGGACCTCAAAAACTTTCAATTGGCATCAAGAGCCGACACTTGACTGCACTAAGTGTTGATCCTGCGTTTATTCAAGCAAATATGGAGGTTCAAGGTATTTCGATGTTGAAGTTTCCACCAGATGACTTCAATTTTTTATTGGAAGGTCAAATCGCGGCCATGCCCAAAATCACGTACTTCATGTTCGGTTATGACGAATCTGGGAGGACAATACCGAGATGATAATAGATCCAAATTATCTCCATGACTATCATTGTAAGGAAAAAATCGTTGCAAATCAATCCACAGGGTGTCTCTCGAGGTGTCGCTCGGATGTTCGAACACTGACAGTACACTTTATCCGACACTTCGATTTATTTTGCTTAAACTCTATTTCTCGTAGATGAAACAGTATACATCTTTGAAGAAGATTCGGATGGTGAAGAACAGAACATTGTAGAGGCCTACCAAGAGTTGTACCACGATTAGGGGTGTTCAATTAACCGATTTTTTTCTTGCTAACCGTTAACCGAATCAATTCAGTTAATTCGATCAAACCGAATTATTTCGATTCGGTGAATGGTTAAAGGTTTTGAAGAATTTCGGTTATCGGTTAATTCGGTTCAAAATTCAAATTAACCGAATTAACCGATTTAACCGAAATATTATGTAAAACATATATTTTATATATAATTATAATTATATATAATATATAGCATATATTTTTATTTATTTATATCATATACTATATATAAAAATATATTTTTTATTTTAAATAACTTTCTATGAATTATATTTATTTATTTATATCATATATTATATATACAACATATATTTTTGTATTTTAAAGAAATTTCGTTAATTCGGTTATCGATCAATTAACCGAAATATAATTCGGTTCGGTTAATTCGGTAAATGTAATTTCATTCGGTTAATGATTTTGCCAATTAGCAAATTCGGTTAATTCGGTTTTCAACATTTCGGTTAATGGTTAACCGAATTAACCGAATGAACACCCCTAACCACGATTGGCGCAAACGTATTCAACAAATTAGATATCTCTCAAAGGAGAATGAAAGACTCACCAAGGAGAATGAAGAGCAGAAGAATTCTTTAACCCGTTTGGAAGTACTAGTGACGAGAAGGGATGAAGAATTGGAAAAGGTAAAATCTGAACTTGAAAGTCCCTTGAAACTTTAAAAAAGATGAATTCTGGTAAGGCGAAACTCAATGAAATTTTGTCTTTAGGATGTGAAAATAAAACTGGACTTGATTATAAAACTCCTGTGTTTTTGAAGGCTAAAGAAAGTGGAGAAATTTCAAATCATAAAAAGCCACTTTTAGAGAAGCCCAAGCCTAGAAAACGTCATTTTATTTGTCACTATTGTTTTGCTCCTGGACACATAAGACCTTTTTGTCGTAAACTAAAATCTGATCTTCTCGCACAAAAAGGTGTCACATCGGATGTCATCCGAAATGTCACACGCGTCCTGGCAACACTTCCAATAACATGTCCAAAGAACACCTCACGTTTTCCAAAATCATGCCTGGTTCGAAAATCATGAAATTGTAATGTTATTTACACATCCCCGAGGACTAACATTGCGGTACTTGGTACTTTGATAGTGGATGTTCACGTCATATGACAGGTAATTTAGAATACTTGACGGACTCACGAGGTGTACAATGGTGGAAAGGTAAATTGTGGAGATGGAACTCATGGTAAGATTGTTGGTAAAGGTACTTTGAATATGGAAGGGCTTCCTAAGCTCCGAAATGTTTTACATGTTGAGGGGCTTACTGCAAATCTCATAAGCATAAGCCAATTATGTGATGACAATCTGTATGTGAAGTTTGATAAAAATTCCTGTGAAGTGTTTGATGATTCTAACTCATGTATTCTAGTAGGTATGAGATCAGTTGACAATTGCTACAAATTTGAAGGAGTCAAAACGTGTCGTCGTGTGCAATTGGATGAAATTGAACTTTGGCATCAAAAATTAGGTCATGTGAACTTTAAAATTCTTGCTAAATTGATTAGATTTGATGCTGCAAAAGGGATGCCTAAACTGAACTTGGAAAATTCTATTATTTGTGATTCATGTCAAAATGGTAAACAGAAAGGGGTGTCACACCAAGTGTTACAACACTTCAATACTACTCGTTGTTTTGAACTTCTACATATGAATGTTATGGGTCCTACTGAGGTTGAAAGCATTGGTGGCAAAAGGTATTCTTTTGTGTGTGTTGATGATTTCTCACGTTATTCATGGGTCTTCTTTTTACGTGAAAAAGTTGACACTTTTGAGTTTTTCAAGAAGTTCTATAAAAAGGTGTGTAAGTTGTACTGCATGAACATCTCTAGAATAAGGTCAGATCATGGTAAGGAATTTGAGAATTATTCTTTTTCATCTTTCTGTGATAGAAATGGAATATCTCATGAATTTTCCGCATCTAAAACCCCACAACACAATGGGGTGGCAGAGATGAAAAATCGAACATTGCAAGAAATGGCAAAGGTGATGTTGAGTTCTAAAAATTTGACAAAACGCTTTTGGGCTGAGGCCTTAAACATCGTTGCATGTCACATCTCAAATAGAGTTTATTTGAGGATGGGTAGTAATATGACTCCTTATGAAATCTTTTTCGGAAAGAAAACCCAACCTTAAGTATTTTCATGTCTTTGGTTGTGTGTGTTATGTTTTGAATGATAGAGATCGCTTGCAAAGTTTGATTCAAAAAGTGACAAATGTCTATTCTTGGGTTATTCATCCGATAGTCATGCATATAGGGTATACAATCTTCATACAAGGATCATGAAAGAATGTGTGAATGCTGTATTTGATGATCTTTCTAGTCTTGTAGGAAACATTGAACATGACAATTTTGATTACTTGATGGATATGTCATGGGCTCAAAATCGCAGTCTGTATCGAGGTTGTACCAAGTGATACAACATCCGCAAAGCACATCTTCGCAAACTGAATTGGCTATTAATACAGATGTCGTCGAAAATGTTGTCCCAGATGTCATAACATCTGTTAGCACATCTGGTTCTACAGCTAATGAAAATAATTCTGACCCTCATATCGAAGTGAACTTAGAAGGACTTGACTTAATCACCAATGAACGACGAGATCCCCCAAGCAAAATTTAAAAGAATCATCCAATATCTCAAGTCATAGGTGAGGTATCTGAAGGCATAAGAACAAGAAGAAAAGAACGGGTAAACTATCGAGATATGGTAAGACTAGTTTGTTTGTCTTCTACTTGCATGATGGTAAGCAATTCTCGATGTGTTTCAAATTTTGAGTCCAAGAATGTGTTTGATGCTTTGGAAAATGATCTTTGGATTAATTATATGCATGAGAATTTTAATCGATTCACTAGAAAAGAAAAGGATTTTCTTTGTGATATTTTAACCATTTATTGTGATAACTCTAGTGCGATTGATATATCAAAAAATTCTGTTCAACATTCTCGCACTAAACACATTGACATTAGACACCACTTTATTCGAGATTTGGTTGAGAAAAATATTGTTCGCATTGAGTATATTAGTACTGAAAATCAGTTGGCAGACATATTCACCAAAGCTTTAGATTTTGAGAGGTTTTCAAATCTGCGAAAAATCTCTTGGTCTGTGTGTTCTCTAAACTATTCCACGAAATGTTACAGCATTGCACACATCACCTGCTGTAACATCTGCACACACTGCATATTCTCTCTCCTATCCTTTATTCTTTTTTTCTTTTGAGGCATCTGCATTATAGGATCATATTTGCATGTCTGGAACAGTCTGTTGTGGTTTTGAACTAGTGACTATTGGATTTTACTTGGAAAACTGATGTGAGTTGATCTTTCCAAATGCTTATTTTATTCTTGTTATTTTCCCAGTTGATGAGTAAAAAAATTGTAGACCATGTCTAGAGGCCTTTGAGGGAAACAACTACCTACCCTTTGTGTGAAAGCTATTCCTTGTGACCAATTTTTACATATGTTTAAAAGTGTTTAAAGAGGCATGATCAATGTGAAAAAGAGCTACATTTGGACTAGTGTGAAAGCTACCCACTGGCTAAAACTGGCATGTTTCTCGAAAAAAAAACAAAAAAACTCGAAAAATCCTTATCTTTGGTACTTTTCAGATTGCAATTCATTGAATTTGTTAGTACAGGTGTCTTTCAAGATGTTGCAACATTTGGAACAACACAAACTGTGACAGTCCATTTACACCTTGTGTGCGATTTTATTATTTCTGCATAGGCATTTTCTTTAGGTTGCATGCTTGGTGATTTTTGAATCGGACAGATTTTTGGTAATAATAGAAGATATGTGATATTTATTTTTCTCTCTAAAATCTTGGATTTCTTGGTATCCTATGAAAAGTGGAGTTGTGTGCATTATGGAGACTTGGGTAATTGATTGAAATCTTGTAAGAGCTATCTATATCTTTGGTTAATTTTGTCCCAAGTTATTAGGATTCTATCTCCATGTTGTTTGGAATCCTCATTTGGAAAATCTTTGACTTTTATTTGTTCTTGATCACAATATTTTGGCTGATGATTGTTTGAACATGTTGATTGATCTTGATTATGATACTTTCAATTTAGGGGGAGTTCTCTGGATTTGAGTATGATATTAAGATATTGTGGTTGATTTTGCTCTGATATCTATATATTATTTCTGTTGTATTATTTTCTGATTAACATGCAGGTGTTACAGAAAATGTTATGACATTTTTAGTCACATTCTGACTAACATTTGAAAACAGGGGATTTTTAATTCAGGGGGAGTTTTTACTGTGATTTATTCTCGTGTTTTAACTTGATTGGTTTTGTCCAGAAAGGCAAAAAGGGGGAGATTGTTAGGAATTTTAATTCCTACTATTTTCGGTTTTTTAATAAATATATTTTTAAGTTTTGCCTTTCTAGACTTATTTCCAAACTTAGAGTTTTAATGAATTTGGGAAAGATTTATTTTAGATTCCTACTTACAATAGGATTCGAATTTCTAGTTGTATTAGGATTCCTTTTAGATATTATCTGATTTCCTAACTTATAGAATCCTACTCCTTCTATATTTGTGTTTTTCCTTGTTTCCATGTGCTTGTAGGATTCTTGGACATCAAGGACTCAACCCCTATATAAAGATAGGATCGACCATCAGTTATTCCTATCTCCTTGAACCACGAAATTTACAGAGCAATACACGAGAGATACAATCGAGGGAGAAGCAACAAGATTCCGAGTGCTAAAGAGTCAAGCAGTCAGAGTGTTATTCGAAGTGTCTGCAACATCGAGAATAACACTTTGTCCAGTTTAGAATCTTGTTGAGTTTTTCGTTCATATAAGTTTATCTTTGAGCGTACGAGAGTTCATACACTTGTTTTGTTGGACGAGCTGGTTTATAAAGCTAAGATCTACTCGATATGAGTTTGTTTTATTAGACTAGTTGATACATTGAGTTTTGAGTTGTAATCCATACATATTCAACTAGTGATTTCGTCATAATTGACACTTCTACAAGTTATTATAACTTGTAGATAAATTTTACTTCGTGTGTTCTTTTTCCACAAGATGTTAAAGTAAAGTGTTACAACATCTGAAGTAACACTTTCTCTGACATTTACTAAAATAAACGTTTTGGGACCTCAAAAACTTTCAGGGTTGACAATCTCTGACACAACACGATAACCCGATCCTAGGTTACTGAGAGAAACCCAAACACGAAAATGACTAACATGAACCTGACAGGATGTTATCAATTTGTCTAAAACATAATTATTTCATAGTTTGATTAATTTGTGATGTATTTTAAACATAACTCGAAATCAACCCGAAACCAACCACGAACCCGACCTGATGACCCGAATTTTCACCCTTATTTAAGAGATTGCAGATTACACTTTAATTTATTTCATTTTATTCGAAAAGACCAAAACGTAAAGCCATTGTCCGCCCGTTTTTAGGCAATTAAAATTAATGACATTTGCATCATCTCCAACTGGTGCAGCTACTGATCTTTCATAGACTCAGCCCAAGAATGAATTATATCTGATGTAACTGGATGACTCCTGATTTAGCTTTGACTAACAAGATTTATCTAATTTGGTGTGTTTGTGAAATATGACAGTCCAGTCCATTTTGAGGTTTGGGAAATTTGTTAAGGGCCCATGAGGGTTGGGCCCATGTATCAGGTAATTGATTATCAAATCTGGCGACCAATCTCAAATCCCATGTGTGTGTATGTGTGTTCTTCTTTTTTGTTTAGCAATTGAAACTTTAAAGGGGCAGTGAAGACATTTCAAATGGGTAACTTTAATATTTTGATAAACATAAGTGGAGTTTTTGAAATTCTTTTACATATGAGGGAGAAAGATGTACGACGGATCAAAACTGAGAGAGTTTTATAATTTTCGAAAATCTCTAAACCTCGGGGGTTTGTATTATCCCAAAGCAATAATAAAATTGATCACAACTAAAATACAAACAAAAGAGAACACCATATTCACACTTTATTTCATTACTTTTCCTCAATCAAAATGGGGTACAAAAAATGGGTTCTCGCGAGTTCTAATATATAACCTATATATCAAGTCTACTACTTAGTGATTTAAAATCGTTGTTATGTCTTGCGATATAGCTTTGGCGTCTTTTGAAATCCCAAATAGTCCCGCCCTTGCAAATCCCACGCAATAAATCCCATTTTCTCCTTTCCAGTGATTTGGATTCCTCTCTTTAGGCATTCCATCTTCACCAAAAAGCCCTCCATCATCCTACATGAGAATGGAAATTTACATTTAATTATATTGAAAAACAATCTATGAAATAAATGGTTAAATTAAACGATAAATAAAATGAGAATTAATTTTCACCTTAAGCCAATCTCCCACCGTGCTCTTGTAACCAGTTGCAAAAAAAATGGCATCATAACTTTTTATGTCTCCATTCATGAAGTGAATTTGATGTCCATTCACTTTCTTGATTGATGGCAAAACCTATCAATTATATTACATTAACGACATATTAGACTATAATATTGTGTTTCGTTCAATGTTTCAATTTACCACGTGAATGTTGGCATATATAAAATTATGTGATTATTATACAGGTGACGTACATATAGTGAGAGTATAAATTTACCTTAATTTCTTGTGCTCGAATTTTGGCAATAGTCCCAACATCAATGACCGGAGATCGACCAGTTGCACTTTTGAGATAAAAGGGTCCCTTGCTTGGCCTTTGGATACCATATTCAGAAATATCTCCGTACTTCAATTTGCTTAACATTAGTACAATGTTGTCCACAAGATCTAACGGTAGATACTTCAATAATCCCATCCCAAGTTTCACCATTCCCTCCGTCAAAAAATGCACCTAGAAACAATTCAAACAAAAACAACTAAATAATCTAGAATTTATGGAAATTAATTTCTAAATAAATGCAACTAATTTATTATTAGCACTTACAGGGCTACGAACAATTAGAGAAGTACGAGCACCCCAATTGGACAAATCAAACGCTATTTCCATACCAGAATTTCCACTTCCAACGACCAACACATTCTTTTTATCAAATCTCTTCCCATTTTCATAACAACTAGAATGCATTAACTCCCCATTAAACGAATCCAATCCTGGAATTGGAGGGATATAACCCTCACCATTCTCCCCCGTCGCGGCAACAATAAATTTGGCTATGTACTTCTCAGTCGTGCCAAAGAGCGTATGTTTGGCCACGACAACCCAATTTTTTCCATCGAACGACGCACACACAACGTGACGATGGTACAACGGGATTATATCAAAATGGGAAACATAGTCATCCAAGTATTGGATAAAACCATGTTTGGGCACATATGTGGGTGCACTAGGGGGAAATGGCATGTGGGGTAGTTCACAAAATTGTTTTTCTAGGTGAAGTTTTAGTCTATCATAGGCTCTTTTTTTCCATAGGGAAGCACAACAATCTTCTTTTTCTAAGACAATATTTGGTATATTTTGTAGGTTTAGACATGCTGAAGTTGCTAAACCAGCAGGTCCTGCCCCAACAATTAGTACCATAGTTTCTTGCTCCATTTTCTCGTTCTTTACCCTTTAGAATTTCTTGGAGACTTGGAGTGCTAATATATGGAAAAAATTTCTTATTTATAGGAAAATATGGTATTCGATTAATTGTTTGTTGCCAATTTTATTAGGTAAGTAATATATAACATAATGAAAAGTAACAAAGATTTATTTGTCACTACATTGTGTTCGTTTTTTCTACCCGTACAAGGATAGATTATTAATATCTATATTCTAGTGATAGTTCCCACATTTAACTAAAGTGGTTAGTTCAATAGTTTGGTCACACACAATTTTTATGTGATAGCAAATAGGAAATCAATATTTTGGCGAATTCACTTTTACTAGGAAGGCTATAGTTGGTGCAGCAAAATACGAAGAAAAAAGAGAACGTTGACAGTGCAATATCTTACCAGATTTTGTTGGACGTATATGGCAATCTTCGGTTTTATTTTCCCAAACAATTTTTTATTTTACAGGAATTAAAATATTTGTGGAAATCGAACTGAGGGGATGAATTTTTTATTCTGAAAAAAATGCCTAAACTGAATTTTCATTCATCTGGAATTCTTTTTCTCTTTGCATACCTTTCTATCATAAAGTGAATTTTAAATGAATTTATTAACAAATAATTATGGGATGATTTGATTGGATTTTCTTAGAATCACTATTAGTTTCTCATTATGGTGTTTTATTCCTAAAGATTAAAAATAAAAACGCACCATAGTGGTCCTTAATTAAAGATAAAAACTCGTGTTAGAGGGGTCTAACGTGTCAAAATTGGTTAGACGAATCCTAAAACCAACCCAGTGGTACTTTGTAATATTAGGCAGTGACATAGAATCATTACGTCCTTGAAAAATATTAGTTTTACCCCTAAAAAGTATTAGTAGTCATGATGAAAAGTATTAGTAATTCATTGGACATTATTTTAGTAAATCTTATTGAAAAATATTAGTTTTTCCCCTCAAAATTATTAGTAGTATTCTTAGTAAATTATGTTAGTAGTCTTTGAAAAGTATCAGGTATTGCCGTATTGGTAATTAGTAATTCCCCCTAAAAGTACTAGTTTTTCTCCTAAAAAACTCAGTGGGTCCAACCCGCTAAACCAGCCAGAAAAATTCAACTTGCTGAATTTCTGTTTTCACTCTAAATTTGCATGATTCTTACGCATCAATTTAAACTCTAAATTTGCTGAAAATATTTTGTCCAAATGAAAATCAATCTAAGAATACAAAAAACAAAATATGAGGTAAATGAAGTTTGTTATTCACAAACAGTAGTATGTACTCACATTAATATAAATAACTTAAGCTACTTGACTGGTTTTCTATACAGATGGAAACAGTCCCCTTCTTCGCGTTCAGTTATAAATCAATAAAACATGATTCTAAAAAGTAATTCATTTGAATTCTTAACTCTTTCTAGATTAAAGCCCTAAGAAAACTATTTCAGAATCAAAAAGAAAAACAAGATATCAACTTTCAGTATAATGTAAAAAAATTACAATAATTAGTAATAACTATATTTTGATATAATAAAAAATTAAGGAATGTATATATGTGGCATGGGTCCAGGGCGGCCCAACCAAACCCGTTATCCGCCTCGGACCTTGCGGATTTTAGTCAAGTTGGTCCAAAACCCACCCCAGGACCCATTTGACCGGGTTTAGGGGCGGTGTCAATGCTGAGGCAGGTTTTGACCTGCCCCATCGTCATCCCTATTAGTAATCCTAATTAAGTGTATTTGAAGTTCAAATGAAAAGTATTGGTTTTCCCTCTAAAAGATATTTAGTAATTTCCTTGAAAAGTATTAGTTTTTCTCATATAAAGTATTAGTAGTTCCTTGAATAGTATTTTTAATAGTAAAAGTACTAATTTTTTCACTTATAATGAAAATATTAATAATTCTCCTAAAACGTATTAGTAGTCCATTTGAAAAATATTAAATTATCGAATTTAAGATATTTTAGTAATCCCCCAAATACCTTAGTAGTCTATTTGAAAAATATTAAGTTTTTCAATTAAATATATTTTAATAATTCACTTAAGAAATATTAATTTTTCTCACAAAAAATATCAATAGTTCCCATAAAAGTATAATTCTCTCCCCATAATTACTTCATCATCTCTCTCATCTCCCTCTTCCACTATTTGTCCACATCACGCCACCAGAACCAGAACCACAACCACAGTCACAAACAAACTATACACACAATAATTGAAATTGGGAAAACAAGAATCACTGAAAAAGAAAGATTAATAATATAAATGAGCCTATAAAGAAATTAAAGGAATATTTCCTAGTTGACATAAACAATTTCAAAAGTTTTCAAACATGTTGGTCCAAGTTAAACATTGAATGCTATAGACTAAGTCATTCTTTGACTCCCCCTCAGAGTCAGCCACATCATCTTCCATATCAACGTATTCAAACTCCCCCTTAGAAGCATCATCATCATCTTTTTCCTTATTACTGGACTTTTCGGACTCCCCGTCAATTGGATCTCATCAAGAAAAGACTCAGTTTGCTCCCCCTTACTTGGGTTTCACCTCACTAGAGTCTTTTCTATCCCCCCTTTTGACCAAAAAAAGACAAATGAAGCCAACCAAACTTTGACTATTTTTTGGTCAAAACAATCTCCTTCAAGAATATGTATGTAGTCCTTACCAAAATTGATGAGAGAATGAACCACCATAATTGTTGTGATACAAATGGCGACTATGGGAGTTTCCAAGAAAAGCTTACAACTGTAAATTTGAAATTCAAATATTTTTGGAAAAGTTCCATAATTCAAGGCGTGCAATTAATCCAATACAAGCACTGATGATCAATTCCTTTTATAAAAGAGAAATTTAGTAAGAAGAAATCATTTCCAAAAATAATGTACCACATCGAATCAAGAAAAGAGATATTTTCCACAAGGCCCAAAATGATCCTGAGGGGTGCCTAGAATGATGAGCCTATTTCTGACAAGAAAAAAAATGGCCTCAGGCATTTTGGTGTTGTAACCCAGTGTTGTGCCACCTTTTTTCAAGAACATCACCACACAAATTCAATGGATCAAAATTCTTTTCCCATTTAATAATCTTTTAGTGAAAGGAATAATCTAAAGAACATTTAGCCAGTCGGTAGCTTTCGCTCCAAAACATGGGTAGCTCTTTCTCAGAAGATCATAACATGATTCAAGCATATAATAGAACATAGAATAGTTCACAGCTGAATAGCTTTCACACACAATGTATAGGCAACTTTTTCTGTTAAAGGCCCCAAAAAAAAATACATCTTTCACATGGGAAAAATCATTATGTTTGCAATTTGATCCACAATTATTTTTAGGCAAGAGTTTTATCAAAAGAGTACTCAATTGAGTCATAACAATAAAACAGAGATAAGCCAATGAATGATCTTAAAAATGCAAAATGTCTAATGCACAAGAATAAGATCAAGAAGAGATTGCAACACATCAAGAAAGAGAGATGATGCATATGGTGTTGCAACACTGAAACCCACACTGCTCAGAGAGAATAGACACCCAGAGACTGTTTCAAGTAATTAAACCTTTGAAAGTCTAGGGCTTTGGTGAAAATATCAGCAATTTAACAATCTTATTCTCAACCAAGTTTCTAATAAAATCGTGTCGAATATCGATGTGTTTAGTTATGGAGTGTTGCACTGGGTTTTTAAAAATGTTTATGGCATTTGAATTATCACGATGTGAAGCGAGAGTTTTCTCTTCAACCCCATAGTTGTAAGTCCAAGCGCTACGATAATCTAGAGGGGGTGAATAGATTATCTCAATCTTTTCGATTATGCCCTCTTTTTCGAACAAAACAAGCCAATACAATAATAAAGGTGTGGAATGTAAACAACACACGTCGATTTATAGAGGTTTAACCCACCTAGGGCCTAATCCTCTACCACCCCAAAGATATTCGGATGGATTTCAAAAGAATTTTTTTTTATTAATTACCAAAATTAATACAACTTCAACTTACAACACCTTGAAGAGCACCACACTCTTCTACAACACCACCTTTGGAGATTACCACAATCTCCCTTTGAAGATTACCACAATCTTCCTTCAACGACACCTTTGAAGATCACCACAATCTTCAATCTTGAAGAATACCAAATTCTTCAACACCTCAAGAGTACCACACTCTTGAAACACCTATCACCTAGATCACCCAAGTGTATTCTTGCCACAAGAATACTCACAAAGATATCGTGTGTTGAATGATAACTCAAAAATTCAAGATTACAACTCGATAATGAATTATACAATTGAGTGCAAGTGTAATCAATAATAGCCTAGACCTCAAGGATGTGAAAGTGATAATCTAGGCAAATTACAACAAGAATAATGACAATAGAAGACCAAGTGTTTGCTTGAGTATATCTTGTTGTGTTGTGTTGTTCTCACTACATGTTGTGCTTCAAATCTTTCTCTATTTATAGGAGATGCCTTGTACATGATAGGCTCCTCTTGGGGACTTGAATTACAAAAATTGCAAGACAATTGAAGAAAAGAGCTGTTAGAAATCAACTCCATGATTTAAGGAAATGTTGTCTCATCAAACGGTCGAATTTTGCCTTTGTTAAAACATAGGCGGCGACGGTCGCGTTAAAAAAAAGAGATTACATAGCAAAATTCACCAGCGGACTCGGCCTTGGGAGCTCGACTGTCGCCCTTGGGCGACGGTCGCTTCCCCTATGGGGACCGGTCACCCCGACCATTTTTGTGGGTTTCAAGTTTTTGCTTTCCACGAAACTTGTTCTCGTGTACCGTCGCCGCTCTCTTTGGTCGACCCCATCAACCTCTTAAATGAAATGTTGTCCGATTTTTGTCGAAAATAAACCTCAAGAAATACTCCAAAAAATTCGTAGAAACATTTTAAACCGATCGAGAGTATTTAGGACAACATTAGAAATATAGTTTTGATGAAATAACACATTAACACAAAAAGTGTTGTCCAATATAAATTCCAATAAATACTCAGAAAAATAGTAAAAGCATTTTAGACCAATCGGGAGTATTAGGACAATATTTAGAAATATAGTTTCAATGTAAAACCCATTGACACAAAATCATTAAACGTGTTGTCCAATTTTGTCGAAAATAAACTTGAAGAAATACTCCGAAAAATATTAAAACCATTTTAAATCATTTAGGAGTATTTGGACAACCTTTAAAAACATTATTTTGGTATAAAAACAAAATCATCAAAATCATGATAAAATCATTTGTCAAACATTCTCCCCCTTTTTGATGATTACAAACCAAAACAATTTTAATGAGGTCGATTTTGAAAACAAAACATTTTTACCGGTTAAAAAGAACTATCCGTTGTGAGCGACAACATTCCACGCAATATAAACACAAGGATGGGAGTAGAAATATTCAAAAACAATTTTGCAAAAGTCCCACTATTAATATGCACAATAAGAGTAATGTAAAAGCAATCAACCACAAGCTAAAAGCTTAGCTTTTACATATAGATCTTAAGTTCAAGAGCTTATAAGCTCCCTCTGTCAACAAAACATCATTAGATAAGTATATGAGTCCATCATACAACAATTGAACTAAGTATAATGTACAACTTATGGCTTTAGAAAGCCATAACTTATAGCTTCTTTTGTTTAGCTTAACTTAGCTTTTATGAGCTAATGAGCTTATAACCTGTTTCTCCCCCTTTGGAATTATAAAAAATAATGTTAGCACGATAAAAACATCATATAATCATATGAAAGTGCGCAATTAAACCGATGTATCGAACTATTTGAACATTTGAAGCTTGTAGACCAAATA
Organism: Rehmannia glutinosa; assembly: GCA_016081115.2. Lineage (NCBI taxonomy): Eukaryota > Viridiplantae > Streptophyta > Magnoliopsida > Lamiales > Orobanchaceae > Rehmannia > Rehmannia glutinosa. Next base: position 4,894,314 of record CM071928.1, on the reverse strand, counting down.
GGAGGGAAAAGTCGATCATACGACTTTGTAGAAGCTTATGAAAACTCGATTGATTTGCAAAACATGATCTCTATATATACATAGGACATTTGAAATCAAGAGAATCATGTAGGTGATAAATTTTTCATTGAAACATTTTATCGAACACTTGGCAGGCGTCAAAAATTGAAGAAGATATATATAACCATTGTAAATATAATCAAACCAAGTTTTTCATCACCAAATCAGTTCAAAAACAATACAATACATCATAAATAACAAGCCCATCACAAACATATATAAATTTTATCAAGACAATACATATAGGCCAATTTCTCAAGGGTTCAACCCAATTGAGATAAGGAAGTAGAAATCTTACCATTTAATCGGTAAAGATGAGCAATGATGATGATAATCGAGCTAGGTAATCCCCAAAATATGAATTTTATGCAACAAAACACATTTGAAGTGAAATTTGTGTGCAATTTACGAAAGGGTCGAACATAGAGTTAAAAATGCCAAAGTCTGAAACAGAATGCAATTTAAGCCAATAAATAGCTAAGGGCGATCGGTCACAGGCATGGGCGACCGGTCGAGCTAGTAGGCGACCGGTCTGCCCCTGCCCTGGTAGCCCACTGGTTCTGTTCTGTTTTGAAAGTCCGAAATTTGATCCGAAAATTCAATTTTTCGCCCCTTAGTTTTAAAAACGTGCAAAATGCAAACGTAGACCGCATTCAATATACATTATGTCATAATCAAGCTCGAAATGAGGTAAAATACTCGGCGGTGAGCGATTAAAAAGTCCGCGAGTTATCCTTGAGACGTAATTAAACACATCTCAAGTTTTCGTTAAAACATACAATCCCTTAAAAAATATCGAATCTTAATATGTTTAGTTCGATTATGACGAACCATATTTTGAAAAATAAAATTTACACCGGACTTGGTATCCCAAAAAATAATAACGTTTTAAAACTTTGGATGAACAAGTCATAAGAAGAAGTGCCTTACAAGTATTTGAAAATTTCTTTTAACGGCACTTTAAATAGATTCGTTGGGATTGTTTTAAGTCGAGCATATAGACATAAGACATATAGAATGTCGAGTCTAAGGAGTGATAAACGAATAAACATACCTCGAATTCATTTTTCAATCAACATGCCTATCTCAACCTTTGTCAATTTTCACATTTGTGGCCATATAGGTTGAAATGGTTCTTTCTTCTTCAATGCCTCACTTCTTCTTTTGAGTGTGGAATATAATCACCTTCTTGGCATTGTTGAACTTGAATTCCAATGATCAAATTTGAGCTTTCCTCATCATGATCATCTTAGGTTCACCTTGCATTGACTTGGAAAAATATCTTGCACAAATATTCATTAGTAGCACCAAAAATATTATCAACATAAATTTGCACAAGTAAACAACCTTGCCCTTTTTCAAAACAAGAAGTGTATTATCAACTTTACCTTTTGTAAAATTATTTTGCAAGAATAGCTAAGTCTATCAAACCATATATGGGGTACTTGTATCAACCGTACAAGGCATTTTTATAAAAATCATTTGGCCTAAAAATTTTAAACTCCGATAGACTTCTATTTGAATAAAACCATTTAGAAAATTGGATTTAACATCCATTTGGTAAAGCTTGAAATTTTCTCAAAACAAGAATGGGCAAGTAAAGTGCAAATAACTTCTAAATGTGCTATGAGTGAAAATATTGCATCAAAATCATTACCTTATTCTTGACAATATCATTGAGCTACTAACCTTGTCTTGTTCATCAAACTTGTTGCGAAATATCACAAATTTCTGCAAAATCTTAACAAGATATTTTGCACACGAGCATAGTAATATCGAATAATAGATACATTATTTTAAGCACCACATACTATGCATAATCAAGAGTCTAATAAATCATTCAAGTTCAAATAAGCTTAAGAAAGCTACATAAGGTCTCTTTTGAAATTTGACAATAAGAGAGCACATAGTTGAGACCTCATTTACAAGAATCATATGAACAAGAGCTTTGATATAAGTATCCAAGAATAGTGGCATTTATATGTGCAATAAAATGCATAACTTAGTAGATCAATTGTTTTATCAAAACAAAATATAATCCTTTACAAATCTTGGATAAAACAAGCTATGCCAAATAATGCCTTTTCAAAAACCAAAACATCCTCTTAATGGCACTTAAGCACATAGGCATATGACAAAAATATATCGAGTCTATAAGATAAATACCAATGATGAGCGTACCTCGATAGTTAAAACATCTCTTGATATATTACGAGTAGATAACCATTAAAAGAGATATGTAAATCATACACAATTCTTAAACCAAATTTTGCACAAACATAATAATACATGTGTAGGCTAAGCAATAAGAGATATCTTAAGCATGCTTGTGCTACATAACTACATAGGAGATAATAAACCACATAAGTCTAAGTAAATGCACAAGAGTTTTAGAAACATTATGCAAGGCCTTCTTTTCAAAAATATTTTGAAACTTACAAATATATTGAAGACTTTAAATTTTTAAAAATAAATATTTAAACTCATTTTGAAAAATCATTTTGCAATTTAGACACAAATAAAAATATGCAAGAAAATAAAATGCATATTTAAATAGGGAGATACAGTTTACCAATTTCGTCATTTCCATAGGTTGTGCCGTTCCCATTGTTGATGATATCTTTCCTTTTGAAAATCTTCATGTTGGTGATGGTTTCTCCAATTGCTCCATTTCCAAGCATTGTGGCCTTCCCATTTTTGAAAGTGTCTTTCTCTTGAAAAATCATCTTGTTGATGATGTCTTTGCCATTTCCAAAGATTTTGTTCATCCCATTTTTGATTATTTCCTCTTCTTGGAAAATGACTTTGTTGAAAATATTTTCTCCTTCGATCAAATGAAATGTTTATTTGATGTTTTCTTGGCGGTATGAATTTTCTTCGATTATTATTTCGTCGGGTACCTAATGTAACATTGTTTTGTGGTACCCTCAAGTGCTTGGGTCCTTTGGGATTAGTCTTGAGACTTTTAGGTCTCCAAAGATAATTTGAGCTATTTCTAGCCCGACAAGTATTTACCGTATGACCCTTTTTACCGCAATAAAAGCAAGTAATATTACTAACATGCATATGAACTCGATTCTTTTTATATGCTTGACAATATTAGCTCATGATCAAGTTCACTATTCAAACTATCACAACCATTAACATTCACAACATTGGGCAATTTATTGGTACTCAAGTTGATTTTGATAAATCATTTTTCATGCAATTAATATCCTCGGCAAGAGTACTATTTTGTTTTTCAAGGTTTCTAACCTTATCAAGTGTGGTGGTGTGAGCACATGATAGTGATTCATAGGAAGTAAATAAACTATCCTTTTCATTTTTCAAAACATTGAATTCCTTTTTCAAATTTTTGTACTTAACTAGTAAATTTTGGAATTCATTTTGAAGATCATCAAAATCATTTTGCAAATCACTATAATCATCTTGAATGACAATATCATAGGAAGTAGAGGGTTTAAGACATACCTCGTTTTCTTCTTCGATGCCCATAAAACATTGTTCGACTACTTCATAGTTGGAAGTTGTAAAAGGCTTGTTCCTTAGATTTGAACTTGTATCCCTTTGAGAAGTAGATGCTTTTGTTTAACTCCTTTCATTTGCAAATACTCCATAGATGGCTTCTAATTTTTTCCATACTTCATGTGCCGATCGAATTCCTCAATATGTTCATATTCCAAATTAGTAAGTGAACAATACAAAATACTGAGAGCTTTACCATTTAAGGAGATGGTTTTCTTTTCTTCATCATTGAGCTCCTTGAGAGCTTTGGAGGTGTATGGTGTGTTTTTCATTGGAATAGATTCTCCATTGATGATGATGTTCCAAATATCGAACCCGCAACCTTGTAAATAGCATTCCATTCTTTCTTTCCAAAATATATAATTCTTGGAATCAAATAGAGGTGGCTTGATGGTGGAGGTGCCGGAAAGTTGAGCTTCGTTCGTAGCCGACGATCGTTCCTCTTCACTCGCGATGTGAAACGAGCTTGCCAAAGAGTTTGGCTTTGATACCACTTGTAAGTCCAAGCGGCTACGATAATCTAGAGGGGGGGTGAATAGATTATCTCAATCTTTTTGATTATGCCCTCTTTTTCGAATAAAACAAGCCAAGACAATAATAAAGGTGCGGAATATAAACAACACACGTCGATTTATAGAGGTTCAACCCATCTAGGGCCTAATCCTCTACCACCACAGTATATCCGGGATGTATTTAAAAAGAAAAAAATTATTAATTACCAAAATTAATACAACTTCAACTTACAACACCTTGAAGAGCACCACACTCTTCTACAACGCCACCTTTGGAGATTACCACAATCTCCCTTTGAAGATTACCACAATCTTCCTTCAATGGCACCTTTGAAGATCACCACAATCTTCAATCTTGAAGAATACCAAATTCTTCAACACCTCAAGAGTATGACACTCTTGAAACACCTATCACCTAGATCACCCAAGTGTATTCTTACCACAAGAATACTCACAAGGATATCTTGTGTTGAATGATAACTCAAAAATTCAAGATTACAACTCGATAATGAATTATACAATTGAGTGCATGTGTAATCAATAATAGCCTAGACCTCAAGGATGTGAAAGTGATAATCTAGGCAAATTACAACAAGAATAATGACAATAGAAGACCAAGTGTTTGCTTGAGTATATCTTGTTGTGTTGTGTTGTTCTCACTACATGTTGTGCTTCAAATCTTCCTCTATTTATAGGAGATGTCTTGTACATGATAGGCTCCTCTTGGGGACTTGAATTCTTTAAAAAATTGCAAGACAATTGAAGAAAAGAGCTGTTAGAAATCAACTCAATGTTAAAGCATAGGGCGACCGGTCGCGCGTTAAAACAGAAAAGAGATTACACAGCAAAATTCATCAGGGGGACCAGTCCTTGGGGAGCTCGACCGGTCGCCCTGGGGTGCGACCGATCGCCCCCTATGGGGACCGGTCACCCTGACCATTTTTGTGGGTTTCAAGTTTTCTGTTTCACGAAACTTGTTCCCAGGTACCGGTCGCCTCTTTGGTCGATCGGTTGACCTCCTAAATGAAATGTTGTCCGATTTTTGTCGAAAATAAACCTCAAGAAATACTCCAAAAAATTCGTAAAAACATTTTAAACCGATCGGGAGTATTTAGGACAACATTAGAAATATAATTTTGATGAAATACCACATGAACACAAAAAGTGTTGTCCAATTTAAATTTCAATAAATACTCCGAAAAATAGTAAAAGCATTTTAGACCAATCGGGAGTATTAGGACAATATTTAGAAACATAGTTTCAATGTAAAAACCCATTGACACAAAATCATTAAATGTGTTGTCCAATTTTGTCGAAAATAAACTTGAAGAAATACTCCGAAAAATATTAAAACTATTTTAAATCATTTAGGAGTATTTGGACAACCTTTAAAAACATTGTTTTGGTATAAAAACAAAATCATCAAAATCATTATAAAACCATTTAGCAAACAATAGTCAGTCAACACTTGTCTCATCCACAACATTTGAGAACAAAGGCTCTGTAAGGCTGTATATTCAGACCCAATAGTGGATATGGATACACAAATTTGTTCTTTACTGTACACTGAAACTAAATTGTTACTAAGGTAGACACATCCTCCATGAGTGCTCTTCCGATCATCGACATCACTTGTCAAATTAACATCACTAAACCCAGTCAAGTTAGTGTTATGACACTTAGTGTTGTAACACCGAGCTGCTCGAAAGATCGGATAACAATTATCAGAAGATCTGTTACCCTTCAAAATGCATTTGTCAGTTTTATCAAAAACAACACACACATTTTTATCAAATCTCACAAGTAAATTATCATCACAAAGCTGAATGATACTGATAAGATTGGCTTTTAATCCTTCAATATATAAAATATTTTTTAGAAAAGAAAGACCAGACACATTCAAGGTTCCTTTTCCCAAAATTTTCCCTTTAGCACCATCACCAAAAGTAACCAATCCATTTTCATATTTTTCAAATTCAGTCAGCTTTTCCAATTCTCCAGTCATATGACGAGAGCAACCAATGTCAAAGTACCATGATTCAGTCACATTGGCTTTCAAATAAGTGTGCACAACATAGCAAGAAAATTCATCATTCCTAACCCATATTTTCTTGGGTTTGTTTGATAAATTTATTTTAAAACGAGGAGTGTTTCTTTGCTGATGTTGGAACACTTGCGATTGCACCCTGCCTTGCCTAGTGTGTTTCAGAAGACGATAACACTTAGGTCTTATATGGCCAGGATGATTGCAATAATGACATATAGGAACAAAGTCATTGCTTCTTTTCCCAATTTGACTGAATGATGTTCCTTCTTTAACAAAAGCAATTTTAGAGTTTTTATCCTTCTTAGTAACGTTTTTGTTAAAATTAGAACCAAAGCCAATACCTGCTCGATCTTGCCGATATTTTCCTTGAGATAGAATTTCATCTAATCTCCATTTACCCGTATTCAGTTTCTTGACAGAATTTGTCATCTCACCGAGTTCTTTATTTACCTTGGCAAGTTCTTCGTTTCTATCTGTGGCAAGTCTTTCAAGCTTGACAAATTCTCCCTTGAGTGTCTCTTTTTCAGCAGTAAGAGACACCACTTTCTTTTCCAGAATCACATTCGTCTTGCTGACTATTTCACATTTGTCGAGCATTTTTTGGTAAATCCTTCTTAGCTCTTCATTTCTTGACTCCTCATCTAGATCGGACTCATCCTCAAAACTCTCAGTATCTGAATTGATCTCCTCTGCAAGAAGTATAGAGTTTAGACATGTTTCAGTGAAAGGAAAGTTAGAGTTATACCTGAATGGTATTGTAACACCAGAAGTAGAATTGGGGTGCGTTTGATTACAACCAACCTCTTCTTTAGTCACAGTGAAGACAACTTGTTTGCTCTCATTTTCTTTTTCTTCATTATCTTCTGGTTCATCATCACTCCAAGATGTGGTGAACAATTTTCCATTCTTCTTCAAGGTGTTTGCATATTCGGCTTGAATATGTCCAAAACCTCCACATTCCCTACATTTTATGCCTTTTCCACCATCATGTTATTTTCTCTGTGTTCCAGAAGTCTTTCCATTTCTAGGAAAATTACTTCCCTTGTTTCCTTGTTTGAACATTTTGCTAAAGTTATTGGTAATCAACTCAAGGGATTCCTGAATCTCTTTTCCTGTTTCAAGAGTTATTTCATCTGATGTTTCAACCTGAAAGGCAATCTCCCTGCTTTTCTCATTTTTGTAACTTGCTTCTTTGAGTTTCTCTTTCTTGGTTTCTTCAAGATCATCTCAAAAGTTTGAAGAGACCCAATTAGTTCATCAAGTTTCATTTCTGAAAGGACCTTTGATTCTTCAATGGTCGTTGCTTTGTAAGCAAACCTTTCAGAAAGAAATATTAGAACTTTCTTAACAAGTTTAAAATTAGAGTATTTTTTCCCAAAGAAAAAGACTCATTAGAGATATCACAGAGTTTAGAGTTAAAATCACTTATGGTTTCATTTTCACTCATTCGAAGATTCTCAAATTTAGAAGTAAGCATTTGGAGATTAGACATTCTTACAGCTTCAGTTCCTTCATAGGCAACTTGTAGGATATCCCATGCTTCTTTTGAGGTTTCACACGTAGATATCAGTTTGAACTGATTCTCATTGACTGCATTGAAGATTGCATTAAGAGCCTTTGAGTTCGAATTTGCCAGTTGGTCCTCAGCACTTGTCCATTGAGTTTCATTTTTGAAACACTTTTGCCATCAACAACATCAGTAGGTGGTGTCCAACCAATCAGGATGGATTTCCAAGCATGTTCATCTATAGATTTGATGAATGCTCTCATTTTGGCTTTCCAGTAGGAGAAATTTGTTGCAATGATAAGAGGTGGTTGAGAAATAGAGCTTCCTTCACGGTAGTTGTCCATGTTAGCAACACAAATAAAAATATCACACTAATAAGGATTAGTGGAAGGCTCTTGATGCCAATTGATAGAATATGTTTCCCCATTAATCAATATAGCCTGATTTTCATGGGTGTTTATAAAAATCTTTGGTGTCAGACAGTGGTGTTATAACACTTAACACAGACACTATAAAAATAGAATGCACATCAGAAATAAAAAATAACACGGGGATATTTTACGTGCTTAGATTCCTCAATCGTAATGAACGAGGCCACGCTGAGAAGAAACAATCGATATTAGAAAATAAACGGTTATTACAAATACAACTGGATTTACGTAAAGCATAAAGAATCCCTCTTTATCTTATACACCAACACTCGTATAAAACTAATATTCTTGATCAATTCTTCCAAAAACCTCAACCTTGTTGGCATCCCTCCAACTTCAAATCCCTTGCGCGGTTGAGTCGATCCACACCGTAGATCTTCACCGTCTTCTCCCGAAGACTAGAATTATAACACAAATATTTCTTGAAGAAGAACAATAAGCTCAAAGAGTATTTTTCTCGATAATCTTCTTCAAACGCTGAGTTTCTCTTTATAGTGACTGAAAACCAATCTTCAGAAGGCAGGACGATCCTTTCATGGCTGAAATCATGTGATGCAGATTTCCAGCTAGAAGATAGACAACTACAAAAGGTAAACAACAAGAGATAAAATCTTTCCTTATGGGTAAAAACATATACATAAGGAAGGCGTTTAAATGACAGTTAAATAGGCTGAATATTTCTAGATAAGGAATCTCAGATAATCATCATGCTACTCAAAATAGACCAATTGCCATAAAACAAAAACAAAAAATCTGGCAAGATATGAGCCCAAATTCTGCGTAGAAGGTGTTGCACTGCAGTGTTACAACATTGGATTTTACACTGTGCAGACAAAACAAAATTTCCAATAATCATAACATTAACAGTGGGCCCGTTGAGCAATAGAGAAAACTAATTTCCCAAAAATACAACAACAACATTGTTGGCCATTGATAAAAGTTTAGCGGCACCTATGGTGTCTGTTAATGTTGTGATTATTGGCAATTTTGTTTTTGTCTGCACAGTGCAAAATCCAGTGTTGTAAATCTTGCCAGTCAGATTCTCTGTGGTTATTTAATGGCAATTGTTCTATTTCAAGTAGTTTGCTGATAATCCGTGATTACTTATCTAGAAATATTCAGCCTATTTAAATGTCATTTAAACTCATTCCTTATGTATTTGTTCTTACTCATAAGGAAAGATTTTATCTCTTGTTGTTACCTTTTATAGTTGTGTAACTTTTAGCTAGAAATCCGCATCACTTGATTTCAGCCAAGAAAGGATCGGTCATGCCTTGTGAGGATTGGTTTTAGTCACTATAAAAAGGAACTCATCGTTTGAAGAAGATTATCGAAAAAAAATACTCTTTGAGCTTATTGTTCTTCTTCAAGAAATATTTGAGTTATAATTTTAGTCTTTGGGAGAAGACGGTGAAGATCTACGGTGTGGATCGACTCAATCGCTCAAGGGATTTGAAGTTGGAGGGATTCCAACAAGGTTGAGGTTTTTGGAAGAATTGATCAAGAATATTAGTTTTATACGAGTGTTGGTGTATAAGATAAAGAGGGAGTCTTTATGCTTTACGTAAATGCAGTCGTATTTGTAATAACTGTTTGTTTTCTAATATTGGATTGTTTTTTCTCTGGGCGTGGCCTCGTGCATTAAGATTGGGGAATCTAAGCACGTAAAAAATCCCCGTGTTATTTTTATTCTGTTGTGTACTTGTGTTGTTTGGTTCAGTGTTACAACATTAACATACAACACCGTAAGAATCTAATTTGTTTAAAGTTTTTAAGACATCATATTATATCAGTGTCCGACAAATAATGGTTTCATGCTTCAAAGAGAAGAATTCTCCAAATTCGGCAATCTGTGGATTGTACTCCTCTAGCTTGATTGGTTGCAGGGGTTTTATTAGGTTAGGTCGGTATGTTAGTGGGGCTCCATCTTACATATTAGATTTGTCAGATCGTCAGACATGAGACTAATTTTTAATTTAATGAATGGTCTTTGATATCAGAGCTAGCTATCATTCTCATATATATCTATATATATATATATATATATTGTATATATACCACTTATATTGTTTTAGTATAATTATAGCCTTCGAATCAATGCCTTTGGGATTGGGTAAATATCTAGTATTTGATAGGATTACACTGTTCATTGATTATATAATACCATTTAATATTGTGTTTGAATATTTGTGATTGAGATGGAATTTTTTAATGTATAATCAATTTTTGTGTTTGGAAAAAGTGATTAGGTCTGATAATATTGTAAAATGTTTGATGTACCCTTCAAAGTTATTTTGGTAGATGCAGTTGGGACAACAAATTCCTTCTTCACATATCAATCCTAGTTGCTATCAATCTTACCCATTTTTTCCTCTTTCTTCTGAAATCAGGTTGGGCACTCATGTACTTCCTGTTAGAACAAAGTTATTTTTTATTTTGATAATTTCATATTGGATTTTTAACCAGAATAATATTTTTATTATATTGTCAAAATACTTCATATTTACCAATACAATTTTATCTTAAGCTTATAAAGTATTCCTTGAACTTCTTTTTGTCAAAATTTGGACATATCTCTCAGTATAAGGCGGCGGTCGGTCACTCAAGATGGCAACCGATACCAAAGATTTTAAGGGATTTCAAAAATAGAGAAGTCCCCCATGAAGAGGGCAACCGGTTGCTACCTAAGACGACTGGTACCTGAGAAGTGTTTGAAAATTGACTGAGAACAAAGACTTTTCACAAGCTAGGGTGACAGTCGCTTTATATAGAGACCAATGCTTGAAAGTTTGCCAAAATCTAATTTCTTCTCTCAGAAATGCAGGTGAACGGTCCCCACTCATAGCAACCGGTCACTATGATACAACGATCGGTTTGCTATAGGCAAAGATCGGTCGCCTGTGTCCGAGATATTTGTCAAATTTTGATCCAACGCTTTAAACTTTTGTGAATTTTCAACATAAGTAAATTGGCTATAGGATATTTGACAACAAATTATATCCGTTGTTGCAACACTTATCGACAAGATCTATTTTATCAATTATTAACCATTTTTGTAGATATTTTGAATCTTCTTTTAAAAAATTTTCAATTTGGAGGAGCCTATATTGAAATCAAATCTTGAAGTTTCTCTATAAATAGTTGAAGAATTTGAATGATCAAATACTAAACACAATTTTACAACACTACAAGAAAAATCTCGAAGAAATCTATTGTACTTCATTTTCATATTCTTGTTGTAATGGCTTTAGCACTATATTTTCACATCCCGCTTCATAAGGTTTCCTTTTTTATTACACTTGTACTTTTGAGTTATAATATTTCATATAAAGTGTAGTCTTGATTATATTTGTAATATCATCCAAAACAAGAAATCCATGTTAGTGCTCTTTTGGTAAGAATATGTTTGGTTGATTAGAGATAGTTGATTGAAAAACTTCGTGCTTTTCATGTTGAATAGTTTGGTGCTCTTCGAGTTGGAAGAGTGTAGTGCTCTTCAAGGTTATTGTTGTAAGAAAAATATGGTGCTCTTTAAGGTAAAGTGGTAATCGTTTGATATCGGTTAATAAAATTTTCTTTTCGAAATCCACTCGGATACACCGGGTGGTAGTGGATGTAGGCCCTACGTAGATTGAAGTACTATAAATCCTTGAGTGTTGATTTATTTTTATGCACATTTTCATTTGTTATCATATTGTTCGAAAAAAAAAGGCATAAATCATAAAATTAGGAAAATCTATTCACCCTCCCTTCTAGATTTTTGTAGCCACTTGGACTAATACTTTTCATAAACAAGACATGACTAATAATAATTCCTAAATGGCTGAAAATGAAAGACGGGAAACCATTTGGTCGGGCAAACTTTAACATATATAATTGCAGAGTTGTTAAAGAATCAAATGGCAATCGGATTTTATTACCTTCACTGTGGTCGGGCTCGCTAAGGTTTACAGAAGAAAGAACACATTTTATATGTAATAATTTGTAAATACTGGGTGAATAAGAGGCATGCAAGTCATACTACATATTAATAGATAGGTAAACTAGACATTTCACAAGTGTGGATATATAGTGATAATTTAATACTAGGGGCTAGGCTGGGATTGTTTATCAAATGGAAATGGTATTACAATCCCAGCCCAAAATGTAATACCGGGCCAGTATTCAATTTCTCAAACAAATGATTGGGCTTGATAAATGGCTTTATCATGCATACCTAATAATAGTTCCCAAACATGTCCTAATTGTATAATACAACAAGTAGTATGACCAATTTTTTAAAGTGTAAATCTCATTTTACCCCTCTATACTCTTATTAAATATCAATTTACCCTGTTGTATTTTCAATTGTATCTCTTTACTCCATTATACTTTCAATTTTTATCACTTTTTAAATGACTTAATTGTCTCAACTGTTGTTTTGAAATTAAGTTAATGGTATTAATTTCATATATATATATATATATATTAAAATTCTTTTTTGCTATTTATTAAATTTTATCTAATTTCTATTAAATTAGTTAATTATTAGTATTAAGTTTCTCAAAGATTAGTGAATTATAATATAATAATATAATTTTAAAAATATGTATATTTAGATAATTATATAGCCATAAGTATCAAATAATTAAACACTAAAATAACAATTTTTCTAATTGTGATTATTCAATTAAAATTTAAAAAATTAATAAAAAGCATTGCATATATATTATATATTTTTAAGTTTTTGATGGATTAGAAATTAAAATTATAAATGTATTAGCTAAAATAAAATATTATGCTATATAGTAATTTAATAGGGAATATATTAAAGTTAACTAATTAGAAAATAAATGTAAAATATAATAAATTAAATATTAATTAATTAATTAATGAAATTTACAAAATAACTACAAGTTAATTAGTATTAAATATTTTTAAAATGATATTGTTATTTTGCTAAGTTAATAAGGATGAAATGCTCAAATTTTTCGTAAGTAATTATTAAATAATATTCTAAAGTTATAAGGGGTAAAGTGATACTAATTGAGATTATAAGCGAGTAAGTTATACAATTGAGAGTATAAGGGAATAAAGTTATATTGAAGAAAAATACATGGGTGCAAACAGTGGCGGACGCAGGATTTCGGCTTTCGGGGGGCGAAAAACGGACCGAGTTCATATATTTAAACTATGAGAAAAATAATTTGGGGGGCAATTGTAAAACACAACTATTTGAAGTTTTTTATCAAAGTTTTTTTTTTTGGGAAAAATAATTTTGGAAAATTTTGAGGGGCAGCAGCCCCTCCTTGTCCCCCCCTCTGTCCGCCACTGGGTGCAAAGTGTGATTTACCCTTTTTTAAAAGTAGAACATGTGAAAAAAGTTGTTTTGCTATCAGTTCACGATTCAGTTAGTCGGGTTGGTTCATCTATGGGTCCAATCAGTTTAATTAAAATAATTATATTATTCATTCAATCATAAAAATGAATAATGTTATACATGAATTATTATAATCCAAACTCAAATAATAACATGGATTTAACAAAATATCAAGTTTAATTAAATATTAAGTCATCGATAATTTAATATAATTAATGAGTATTACAATATAAAGACTTCATAAAAAATAACTATTGTTATTTATTTCTTGTTGAAACTGTTGTCACCTTCAACTTCATCTTTGATTTTTGTTAAGGAAGCAATAACTTTTTTGTTTTCTCGAAGCCTCAAAAAGTTATTCAATGTCATTCATGTTGAGCTTCCTTTTGAAAAAGATGAACTACAGTAGAATTATTATCTTCAACATCACAGTTTGCATGTCGCTCTTGATTATCTGCTCACCGGCCAACATCTCTCCAGTTGTATAATATCAGAATTACAAGGTTCAATATTTTGATACTTTGATTGGCGGCATGAAAAAAATTCAATATGTTATAATCCTTCAATAGTTTTTAGATGAGTATGACAATCATCCACAAGCCAAAAACAATTTGACAAACCATATTTCTATAAATTAAAAGATTGTTAATTTATCGATTATGTAATATCTCTCTAGATTAATAGATTTTGGATGTCCTAAAATTATTAATTTATAGAGATTTAAGTGCATATATTTACCCAACTACAATGTTGCCGAAACTCGAAATTAATTATTCTCGAACGTTGCATTAATTCTTCTCTATCAACCCATAAAAACAAAAAGAAAATCTCTACATATTCCCTTTTACAATATCTTGAAATTGTTTTTTTCCCAAAATATTGATTTAACTTCAAATTTAGTGTAAATTTATTTTAATTTCCAGATTATTAATCTGAATTAATGCATCTAATTTGGGGTGGCCTAGGTTCGAGAACAACCTGTTCCGGTTCACCAAAATGGGGAACCTTAACTATAGTTGTTGAGAGATGGTTACTGTCCGGTTCTGAAACTGTCAACTATGATAAAATAAAATCATACCACAAGACGTGTTGTTCTTCAACAGAAGCACGTTGTAACGGCTCCCCCAAATTGGACCGAATTTTCTCTACAAATTTGGCAAGATGTTAGCCCAAATTCAAGCCCATTTGTTGGCCTGATACGTAGGCCTATTTCGTAAATGGAATTTTCGATAATCTTATATGAACTTTTGTAGATCCGGGTAAGTAGATGCGCTACCCAAGTGGGTTCTATACCGTTAGATCAACACATACACATACACATCCACATGGGTGTGTGTTAATCCAATGGTATAAAACCCACTTGGGTACCTACCCAAGTGGGTAGCATCGACTAACCCTGTAGATATGGTAGGATGATTCAAGATAAACATCTTGAAGTATCTTCTAGAAATATTTCATGGAAAAATCTAGAGACTTACTTCCAACCATTAGATTAAATGAATCACCATCCTCCATTAAAGATGTAGAGTAGTATAAATAGAAGTAGGACTACATTTGTAGTCTATCAATCAATTGTAAGAAAGTTTGAATCAATATATAAGGTATATTTTTCAAGCTATATAATGTGTTTATTACTTAGTCATCTTCTTGCACTTCTTAGCACACAATTTCTTATTTGTAATATAATTCTAGACTAACTTACTCGGATTTGCTGGAGACACTTAGGGATGACAATAGGTCGAGTTCAAATTAACCTGAACCCATTTTAAACTCGCTTGTTTGGAGCATGTTTAAACTAGGTATAGTGGGTCTTGAGGCAGAGTCCATGTATTCTAGACTCGTCGGGTTCAGGGCTGGTGATGGGTTCTGCTAGACCCACCCCTTAATACGGAAATATAAGCAAATGTGATATGAAGTATATGTTGAGAACATAGTAACAAACAACTAATAGTCATCTTTCCCTTTGCCCTTTTCTCTCCGTCCTCTCATTTTCCCAGAGGTTTCCCCTATCTTTTCTAAGTTTAGTTTTCTTCACTGCTTGTCTCTCATATTTGGTCACCTGTTTACCTTTGCTTGCCTCTAATATTCCCTAGCCTGCCTTGCATCTTCGCTCGATTGTCTTGCCTCTTCCCTGCCTTACCGTACAAACTTCTCATTCCACTTATCCCATGCAAAATCAGTTCGTCTTCTTTCATAACTTATGTCCATCCACAACTAGTCCAATGTTTGTTTTTAGGTTTTAGCTCGTCTTCTTTTCAAACTTTTGTCCGTCCACATCAAAAAAAAAAAGAAAGGATAAAGTATTTTATCACAACTAGTCTAATGTTTGTTTTTAGGTTTGAAGGCCGTGACGAGATGCCTAGCCCCTGAATTAGTCCCAAAACCAATTCATAAATAATCCTAGCTCTTAAGCTTCGCCTGGTGGCTTGTCAAAAAAGAATATAAATGATTTCAGGTTGTTCTTCACAAATTTTGACATAAATGATTTTCGGTTGTTATTCGCAAGTTGCAAAGTCATATGAAGTTTTAGACATTCCGATTGTTCTCGAGTCTTTTAATAATTATTATTCAATATAAAATTTAACTTCTGTTTTGTATGGACTGACTAAATTAAGTTTTGACTTTTCCCAATTCATTCTACCTAAGGGTGACAAATCATGTCATCTGTTTGTGCTGCACTGTTGTTTTTTTGTGTTATCTAATTTGTTCTTAAATATAATAATGATCATAAATTTAACTTATTTTATAATTTCGTGTTTGTTTCATGTTTCGTGTTGTATCATGTCGTGTTTGTAATCGTATCGTGTTCATATCGTATTATCTATCATGTCACTCATTGTTAGCCTTAATTCTACCCAGTTGGATGAACTTGTTGTTTAGATTTGTCAACCTCTGGAAACCCATTTGATGAATGTTTGTAGTATAGTGGATTGGCTGCATTGATTTGTTCAAACATATCAGTTAATTGTTAATAGGCTAAACTTCAACGATAATTTTATAAGTACAAATAGGCATTTTTATCCATTTGACCCAAGTCAACATTAGTTTTTGCCATTCTTTTAGAAAATATCTTTTTAACCATTTTGACTAGATCATACTCTTCTATCATTTATTGGGGTTGGTTTCTCAGACATTATAACTCTCTCTCCCTCACTTTTTTTTTTTTTTTGATGAAAATGTGAAAAATTTCATTGAAAAAGGTGAAAAATTACAAATTAAAAGGGGCATACCCCAGTAATTGAAAATGTGTGTTAAATGGACAGGCCCAAAATACACCAAATTTGTATCCAGACGAGCAATAACAAATCCTAATAAAACCTCAACAGAGGTTTACTAAAAACAACATAAGATCTCCAACCAATTAATTGAGGACTAAAGGGAATAGGTGGTCACGACCTAACACCCCCAAGAGTACCTCAAACAAGGGTGGCGAGAGATTTACAAGAAAATTTACAATTTGGAGGAGGGGCATACCCCATCATTATGTGAGAAGCTGTTAGAACCAGCCCAGTTGAGCCAAGATGATATCCAGCCCATTAAAAAATGAAATAACGAATAAGTCATCATATGGGCATCAACTTGTTTCAAACTGGGAGAGTTCAACCTGCTGCAGATTTAGTCAAGCATAAGAGCAGCCACAACCATGAAAAGACCAAGCAGAAATAGGAGCTCATCCAACATCGTCAGAGAAAGGGATGGCCAAGAAGCGGGGAATTTAGGGGACTTCCACTAAATCTTCTTTATTACATTTTACAAGCCCGAAAGGAACAAAAACACCCACACCCGGTGAAAAATAGCCCAAACAAATGGGCCTAAAATCAAATCAGATTAACGGAAAATGGTTATAAACAACCTTATAGACATCTTTTTGAATTTTAATAAAGACAGAATCTTCTCGAAAAGTTCAAGCCCTCAAATACCGACAATTTGGGCATTCCAAATCTGGTAAATAGTGCGAAAAATGTACACTGACTCTCTAGCTTTTTTTAAGGCTGGAGCTGCATGTTCTTTTTGGTCCATTTAAGGGCCCCAGCAATAGTGCTCATGGAATGGCTAAATTTCAGCCATCTTTTAACACGATCCCACGAACCTGGTGACAATACAATCAAAAACAAATGAGATGCATTTTCGGGGTAGTTGCCACACAATTTGCAAGTAGGATCAACATCCAAGTATTTTAAGTTATTAATAGTAGCCAATCTATCATTAATAGCAAGCCACACACAGAAAGAGTATTTGGGGGGGATAAAGTTTTTCCAAACGGCAGAATGCCAAAAAGCTTTAGGACCAGATTCTCTAAAAAGGTCATACATTTTGGAGGAACAAAGACCTTTTGATTTGAAAAAGAGAAAAGATGGGAGATAAGCGAGACAGGAGAACCAAACTTAGCTAAAATATCATTTCGATATCACAAATCCTTTTCAAAAGGCGAGAATCATATTTTTGGGGTCCCAAGTCCATTTAGATTGGTGTTTTAAGTAGAAGGAGTGGACCCATCGACCCCGAAAGGAATCAGCCTTTGAATGAATATTCCAAAGATTTTTAGCAAGAAGGGCTTTGTTCCAAGAATGCACATCTCTTAAACCCAATCCTCCTTCATCCGAGGGGAGACAAACTTTGGACCATTTAATGGGAGAGGTATTCTTCCCCCAAAGGAAGACTCTGCAAAGTCTATTAATCCTGTCTATAACAGTGCTAGGGAGTGGAAATATTTGGAGCCAAAAACATTCCACTCCTTGCAACACTGATTTGATAAGAAGAGCCTACCAAAGATAAGAAAGAGAGTTTGCGATCCATTTATTGATGTAGGAGGCAATTCTGTCATATAGGGGGGCATAATGGTTAACATTCAGCTTCTGTGCAGCCAACGGAACCCCCAAATATCTGACAGGGAGAGTCCCAAGAGGGAAGTTTAAGAGATTGAGGATATTGTCAAGCTTATCCCCAATAATCCCCGAAGTGAAGAGATTAGATTTAAAAGAGTTAATATCAAGGCCGGAGGCATTTTTGAAATCATTAAGGCATCCAATCGGGATCTTGACTGGCCGAAGGTCACCTCTAGAGAACAACATAAGATCATCTCGCAAAAGCAAGATGAGTGATTTTGAGAGCTTCACATCCGGGGTGATATTTGAATGTCAAGCATTAGTTCTCACTTTAAGGAGGCGGGACAAATATTCCATACATAGGAGAAATAAAGCAGGAGACATAGGATCGCCTTGCCTTAAGCCTCTTTTGCCTGGAAATTTACCCCGAAGAGAACCATTAATGCAAATAGAGTAAGAAGCACTAGAGACACACTCCATGACCCAAGAGATGAAAATAGGAGGAAAGCCCAGCCCATTTAAGACTTGTTCAAGAAACGACCAAGATATGGTATCATAGGCTTTCTTAAGATCAACTTTAATAGCACATCTGGGAGAGATTCTGACTCTAGCATAATTTCTGATAATTTCTTGGGCTAGAAAGATATTGTCAGTGATATTTCTACCACTAATGAACGCAGATTGAGCCGGGTCAATCAATTTAGGAATCACTGATTCAAGCTTAGAAGCAATAATCTTAGTAATGACTTTATAGACCACGTTGCAACAAGCAATAGGTCTAAAATCAGCCACGGTAGGGCATGATCGATTTTAGGAATCAAGCGAATAGCGAGTGTGATTGATTTGTCTGAGTAATTTTGAAGAATCAAAAAACTCAGACACAGCATCAATCACATCATTGCCAACAACATCCCAAGATTTTTTGAAAAAACCGGAGGAGAAACCATCTGGACCTGGGGATCTTTCATCCTCAATATCAAAAAGAGCCATCTTAATAGCTTGAGGATTGACAGGGGAGAAGCGGTCAAATCATCCTCGTCAATGCAAGGACCAGTTTGAAGAGTTTGAAAATCCACAGGGCAAGTTTGGAAGCTAGTTCCAAAAAGATTTTTAAAATAGTTCACAAAGGCTTTTGAAAGATCATCAAAAGAGGATGTTTTGGAACCATTCTCTAAGATAACTGAATTCATTTGCTTTAGGAGTTCCTTTTAACAATTATCGTGGAAGAACTTTGTATTTCTCACTATTGTTTAAATAATCACATTTTGCTTTTTGGGACAGAAAGGATCTTTCAGCTTTGGCAAGAAAGGTTTCTTTAGCTTTGAGCTCTTTGACAGAATCACATAAGGCAGAGTTAAGAGGATCAGCTTGAAGCTGGATTTGAGAATTTTTAAGAGCATTTTTCACCTGCTTAACTCTTGAAGATATGTGACTAAAATGGAGGTTATTCAGCTCTTTCAGGGATGGCTTGAGAGCTTTGAGTTTTTTACATAGAATAAATTGGGCTTTACCCCAAAAGTTAAGATTCCAAGCAGCTTGCACAGTGTTGAAGAAGTCGGGGTGCAAAGCCCACATATTGAAAAATTTGAAAGGTTTTGAGAGAACTAAGTTCTGCTCAAAAAAAGAAACAACAATTGGAGAGTGGTCTGAGACGTTCCCAGGAACAGGGATGTCTGCTGAACATCTCCAATTAGAATTAGACCAGGCAGAGTTAATCAAAGCTCTGTCAAGTCTACACCAAATGGTATTATTGGTCCAAGTAAAGTAGCAGCCCGTAGACTGCACCTCACTAAGACCAAGATAGGCACAAGTATCATGAAACTCTTCAACGGATTTACTAGTGAAAGGTTTCCCATTAAGTTTTTCATCAGGATTTTTGATAGAGTTAAAATCTCCAAGTAAAAGCCAAGGAGAATCAATAATATCACCCAGTTCCAACATTTTGTTCCAAAGTAACCGTCTTTCACCCACAGTATTAAGACCATAGATAAATGAGGTAAGAATGGAATTATGAGAAATTTTACAAGTCAAAGAACAATGAATCAGTTGGGGATCAGTATTTAAAACTTGGAGAGCAACAGTTGAAGGATTCCAAAGGATCAATATTCTGCCATTTTTGATAAGATGAAAATTGTTGGTGGCTAGTCAACCAGGAAATTTGTTTTGAATAATAAAATCACAAAGATTGGATTGAGGCACAGCCTCAGTCTCAAGTTTGGTTTCTAAAAGACAAAGAACATCAACTTTCTTTTTTTTTACAAAAGAGAGAATGTTTTTTTGTTTGATAGGGTTCTTAAAACCCCGAATATTCCAAGAAACGACTATCATTTTGGACCAGTGCGTTTTCTAGTGTTATTACCAGAAGCATTTATAAGAATATCTTTATTTCCATTGCCAAGAGAAATATATTTACTACCAAAGATTAAGGCGAGAGGAAGTCATACCGAGCCGAGGGTAGTTTGTCACACCCATCAGATTTACCTCGATTAGCAACCGAGGAGGATACAACTCCGGTCATCTTTTTTTGTTCATTTTTTTCAGCTTTTTTTTGCACTTTTAGATAGAATCGAGAAAATTCGGTTTCCTCTTCACGGAGTTTTGAACAGACAACTAGCAAGGAGGAAGGGCTGGGGCACTTCACCAATTTATTCAAGGCTTTGACCTCGAGAAGAAGCGGGAACAGAGGGTTTAAGCATCTCAATCCTGCAAAACAGCAGTAAAGCTAACGAGAGAAGATGTATTAGTAAGTTCGATTGAAGGGGTTCACCAAAAGTCTCACCCACGTAGTCACTAATGACTTCTTTAGAAGCAACAATGTGCGACTTCTTTAGAAACAACGATATTCAAATCGGCATAATCGGGGTCTAAAATAACTGATTCCATGACTTTTTTTCCTTTATCAGTAGGAGGGATATTTTTTTCATAATTAGCCTTAGGAGCTGTTTTCTTTTTAGCACCACAATCCTCTGAAAAATGCCCAAAGTTTTTACAATTTTTGCAAAATTGAGGGAAAAACTCAATAACAACCCTTTGTTCAAAGGGAGCACCATTGGGCAGTTTGAGTAAAACTGATTTTGGAGGAGGTTTTGAAGGGTCAACATCAACCAAAATACGAGCAAAAGCAGTGCGGATTTTTCAAAAGTTGGCCTATCACTACAAATAGCTTACCAATTTTTAGGCGTAGCTTCAAGGTCAGGTTCCAGAATTTACCCGGTAAAAATGGAAACTTCACCCAAACAGGTACAGTAGAACAATCAACACCCCTCTGGGGATTTTCAAAGTCAAAAATTTTAAGCAAAAGTGGTCTACCAAGACAATGGAAAGGGCCACCTTGTAAAATCCTTTCCATATCAGCAAGTCTATCAAATCGAAAAATAACACAACCATTAACGTAAGGAAGGACTTCACAGCCAACATTCCAAAATTGAACCAGTTTTTTAATGTTAATCATGCCAGGCCATTTTCCCGCAAAACAACCGAGCAAACAGAAACCCCATTCATTGGGGATATCACATAACTCATCCTCATCAAATTCTAGAATCTCAGAGTCTAAAGATTCACAGTTGAGAGGGGAAATTTTAAGTTCATCACTTTGTTTGACAGTTATTAAATCAGCAAACGGCTTATGCTTAAACTTACTTGGGACATTCGGAGTTGAATGCCGAGAGACATTACCAGCTGGGCTTGTGCCCTTGTTAGTTCTCGAGTGGTCAGACTTAGAACCGAAATAAAGACCACCGTTTGTACCTACAGGGTGTTCATTTCCAGCGGAGGAAGTACCATCTGGGTCCAGCAGGAGATCTTCTTCAAAGGCGGGTTCTCAAAGACTTTGAACGAAAGGATAGAAGGTCATCTTTAGAGTGCTGGGTATTGGAAGAATCTTGCCTAGTGTGGTTTACCTGGTTGGCGTAGTTTGCAGGCTAGTACGTCCAGCCCGAGGGTTTATCCAGTGCGCACTCGAAGAGTAGCGGCTGCGGGTTCCCCCGTCATCAAAAAAAAAAAAAAAAAAGAATTTGGGTTCAGTATTTGTTACATTGCAACTAAAAGATCATGGAATGGGAGATCTTGTCTTTCAAAAATCAGAATCAAATCAACCCATCGACATATGATATTGGACAAAATGGGTTTATGAACGCCCAATTATCCGTATGGTTAATTATAAGGAGTAATAATGGTTAATTTCTAGGGATAATAATGTGTATGGTACACTGTGTTGGACCATTTGGAGGAGTGACATTTTATATATTTTCTAAAGTGAATTTTCATTTTCTGATCAATGTAATTCATTCTTTTTATTTATCTTCCAGTCATAATAAATTTAAATATATATATATTTTCAACCATAATAAACTAAGAAAAAGTTTTATCCGTAGATATATTATTTACTTTTTAATGAAAAATGTTTAAAGATACTAAATTAATGTTTTTTTAAGACAATACTAAATTAAATTAAAGTTAATGCACTAGAAAAACAAGTTCAGTGAAATGTACACTAGACTCTAAGTATTCACCATTGTTATGGGTGAAGTGATCGCAATGACGTAGGAAAAAAAATTGTGGAGTAGGCCGATACATGAAATTAGGGTGATCCAGATAAAAAACCAAACAAAAAATTTATATAAATATTAAATAAAAGAAATTATTAAAAGAATTACCTAGCAAAAATTTCTTTTTTTAGAAAAGTGGGGGAAATGGGGGGCGCCCAGGTTGCCCCCCTACCTCCGCCAATAAGTGATCGGTTGTTGCTGATGTCATTGTTAATTTGAGAGATTGATTCTTCCCCTTATTTTTTTTTTATTCTTGGTTTTTTATTCTCTGTTTTTAATATGTGTGTATAGAGTCAATTCGAGGGGCTTGGAGCCACACACATAAATAAAAATAAAATAAAAAAAGTTCCTTGTGTCTACATAAAAAAATAAAAAATTACAAAATCAATGTTACAAATGTAATTTTATTGATTTATTTATACATACGTAATAACAAAAATATCATACATCAACTTTATCAATTTGGTCTCATGAAAATAAAGTTACAAAAAAATAGCTCAGTATAATTTATCATAGAAAGGACAAAAAAGAAAAAAAGAAACTATTAATGAATTAGCTATATTTTTTAAATTTTGGAGAATAGCGGCAAGATATGAATGAGGTAGGCATGTTTTTTTCGCAAAAACAAAAAGAAAAAAAGATAATTAGATACAAAGGAAAACAATCTCCTGATCTTTGTTTCAATTGGGAATTTCCCAGTCAAAAATGGATCTCCTGGGGCTCGTTGTTCACTCTCATTTCAGTATTGACCTTTAGAGTTTAGACCCCAATGTTCAAGCAAAATATTCATACCACTCATGTTACTTATTTCAACCTTTATATATATATATATATATATATATATATATATATATATATATATAGACAACTTCCGGACTCTTGTCGGTGGAGGGACCTGGATTAGAGATGGCAATGGGTCTAGGTAGGGGTGGCAATTAGTCGTGTTTCGGGTTCACGGGTCGTGTTGAGACATGGTAATTACACAAATTTGCCCAACCCGAACACGACCCGTTTAATTATTCTAGTCGATGGGTCAACCCAACACGACCATTTTAATACACGGGTAACCCGAACACGACCAAAATGACCTGTATATTTTTTAACCTTGAATAAATCTTTTATTTATATTGATAAAATGATAATTTTGGGTTATTTATATATAGAATATTAATAAATATTAAAAATAATACTTAAATTTCTTATTTAAACGGGTTAAACGGGTTTAGTGGGTCATTTCGGTCAACCCTAAACCCGACCCATTTATTATTTGGGTTAAATGGGTTCGACACGATTATGACCAAAAAATAAATGGGTCAACCCTAACCCGCTTATATCGTGTTAGGTTCAGGTCGTGTTTTCGTGCCGTGTCGGAGATTGCCACCCCTAGGTCTAGGTCAACCAACCCACCTCAATTGGTGGGGGGGGAGGGGAAGATGACTAATATTGATTTTTAGACCCAAACAGATACATATATGTAGGGTAACGGGTCCCGTAGGACCTGATCCAGACCCGACCCATATAATTGTTTTTCTTTTGTTTTGTTTTTTTTTTTTAGTTTATATATTAGAGTGTGTATATTGTTGTTCAATAACTCTTTTTAATTTATATATATATATATATATATATATATATATATCGTTGGTACTTATTTCCTAATTTATATTATATCTACAAAATTATATAAATATCACATTTGAGATAATTTTTTAGTGCACTAATTTGAGTAAATATTGTACAAATTTGGTCAAATATATGAAGTTAGCAGTTCTAGTAGATCTAACGGGTCTTACCCGCTAGACACGGGTATGGATTGGGGCGGGTAAAGGTCTAAGGTGAGGTGGGTTGGGACAGATATGTGTATTATATTTTCTTAACGGGCCGGATCTCGGGTCCAGATGGACCCGACCCACTGACACAGTAACCTTGGCCACCTAGGGTCGTGCCTTTGTGTGCTTTGAGTGAAGATGAATTAAATAATGTGGTGAAGAACCAGAGACGAAGTTACTGCTCCTCCTATGGGGGCACGTGCCCCCATAGGTTTTTTCTTTTTTTTTTCTCTTGTTTTTTTCTTTTATTGTCGTTTATGCCTAAAAGTACTATAATTTATAAAACATTATTAGCATTATAACACTAATTTATAATATCATTATAACATTTGAAAAGTATTATAAGATATTATTATATAAAGTATTGATAGTGTTGTATAACATAATTAGTGTGATCTAAAATTTAAGAAATACATATTAATTAAGTTAAAAAACAAAATATGCTCCTATTAATTATTTTTAATGCAATTTACAATTATATTTATTTGTGCCCCCGTTATAAAAAAATTCTGGATCTGTTCTTGTGAAGAACTATCAATGAATTTGGATGTGGGTGTAAGGGCATGAAGAAGATGAATAATATTGTTTGTTTGTATGTTTGGTCTTTAATTCTTCATGTATCTATCAAAATGCTAAGTCGATTTGCCCACAAATTGTCCACCTTAGTGGCCAAGTAAGCGAAATTCTCCACATTTATTTATTTATTGTCTTTTGAAATTTTCAAATTACTATACCCGTTGGTTTTACATGAAATAGTAGCGGTACACGTTTATAATACTTTCTGAATCTTCGTCACGGATTGTACAAGATTCAAATTTTTACGATTAAAAATTAAGAATGTGAATTGCCTAAAGTGTAATATCCTTGGAAGTGTGCAAGACTCCTTTTTTTTGTTTTTTTTTTTTGTTGGTCCATGTGGAAAATTGGTGCAAATGGTACTGTCGTTATACTCTTTCAGTTTCCAATATTTTACATATATATGGAATGTAATAACGAAGGGAAAATTGCAAAATTGGTCAAGTATCTATAGGAGAGTTGCAAAATTAGTCATGTAACTTTTAAAGTTGTAATTTTAGTCCTATGACAATTTTGTCCCTTAGCAAAAATAATAAATTTAATTATGTAATTTTTAAAGTTTGACAATTTTAGTCTTTTATTTTTTAGTTGTGGTAATTTCGATCGTATTATTGAAAATGACCAATTTTGGCATAATTTTTACGTATTTTTGTATTTTCATAATTAGGAAATATTACATGTAGAACTTGTATCTTGGATTTTGATATGGATTCATAACATCATTAGGCAGTGATAAATAAATTCTACTCATGTAAATAAAATATAGGTTCTGATACTATTTTAAACTTGATCTTAGGTATATTGATTTTTGGTTGTCAATGGTAGTTTGAGAATAATTAAAATATTGAAATAGCCCTTAGGACCAAATTTGCATCAACTTAAAACTTATAGGACCAAAATTGCACAAATCTAAAACTTGCGGGACCAAAATTGCAAAAAAGGCAAAATATACAGGACTAAAATTGCAATTTCAAAGGCTACAGGACTAATATTGCAACACCCCTATAGATACGGGACTAAGTTTGCATTTTTCCCTAATAACGAAATTTATTACATATGTATACAGAAGTAATTTATCACAGTTCGATTGCAATAATAAAATTTATCACAACTAAACTACAAATAAAAGAGCACCGTATTCACGCTTTCATTCATTACTTTTTCTCAATCAAAATGGGATACAAAAAATGGATTTCTCCCAATTTCTTAAATGTTGATGGGTTTTTCAATTTAGGATGGACGAAAAAGGAAAGCTTCTGGCTATATTAGTATAACGAAGGAGAATATAACTCATATATCAAACTAGTGATTTAAATATGTCTTGCGATATAGCTTTAGCGTCGTTTGAAATCCCAAATAGTCCCGCCCTTGCAAATCCGACGCAATAAATCCCATTTTCTCCTTTCCAGTGATTTGGATTCCTCTCTTTAGGCATTCCATCTTCACCAAAAAGCCCTCCATCATCCTACATGAGAATGGAAATTTTACATTTAATTATATTAAAAAAAATAAATCTATGAAATAAATGGTTAAATTAAATGATAAATAAAATGAGAATTAATTTTCACCTTAAGCCAATCTCCCACCGTGCTCTTGTAACCAGTTGCAAAAAAAATGGCATCATAACTTTTTATGTCTCCATTCATGAAGTGAATTTGATGTCCATTCACTTTCTTGATTGATGGCAAAACCTATCAATTA
Source organism: Rehmannia glutinosa (assembly GCA_016081115.2). NCBI lineage: Eukaryota > Viridiplantae > Streptophyta > Magnoliopsida > Lamiales > Orobanchaceae > Rehmannia > Rehmannia glutinosa. The sequence goes on along the minus strand of CM071928.1, from coordinate 4,867,397 downwards.
TATTACATTAATGACATATTAGCGTCTATCATGTCAAGCAACACTATAATATTGTGTTTCGTTAAATGTTTCAATTTAACATGTGAATGTTGGCATATATAAAATTATGTGATTATTATACAGGTGACGTTCATATAGTGAGAGTATAAATTTACCTTAATTTCTTGAGCTCGAATTTTGGCAATAGTCCCAACATCAATGACCGGAGATCGACCAGTTGCCTTTTTGAGATAAAAGGGTCCCTTGCTTGGCCTTTGGATACCATATTCAGAAATATCTCCGTACTTCAATTTGCTTAACATTAGTACAATGTTGTCCAGAAGATCTAACGGTAGATACTTCAATAATCACATCCCAAGTTTCACCATTCCCTCCGTTAGAAAATGCACCTAGAAACAATTCAAACAAAAACAACTAAGTATCTAGAATTTATGGAAATTAATTTCTAAATAAATGCAACAAATTTGTTATATATTAGCACTTACAGGGCTACGAACAATTAGAGAAGTACGAGCACCCCAATTGGACAAATCAAACGCTATTTCCATACCAGAATTTCCACTTCCAACGACCAACACATCCTTTTTATCAAATCTCTTCCCATTTTCATAACAACTAGAATGCATTAACTCCCCATTAAACGAATCCAATCCTGGAATTGGAGGGATATATCCCTCACTATTCTCCCCAGTCGCGACAACAAGAAATTTGGCTAGGTACTCCTCAGTCGTGCCAAAGAGCGTATTTTTGGCCACGACAACCCAATTTTTTCCATCGAACGACGCACACACAACGTGACGATGGTACAACGGACTTATATCGAAATGGGAAACATAGTCATCCAAATATTGGATAAAACCATGTTTGGGCACATATGTGGGTGCACTAGGGGGAAATGGCATGTGGGGTAGTTCACAAAATTGTTTTGCTAGATGAAGTTTGAGTCTATCATAGGCTCTTTTTTTCCATAGGGAAGCACAACAATCTTCTTTTTCTAAGACCATGTTTGATATATTTTGTAGGTTTAGACATGCTGAAGTTGCTAAACCAGCAGGCCCTGCCCCAATAATTAGCACTGTCGTTTCTTGCTGCATCTTGTCTCTCTATAATTTTTTTTTTTTTTATGTCTATGAAATTCTTGGTACTGTTATTCTGGAAAATTGTACAATTTATAGAAGAATACTGCCATTGATTAATTGTTTGCGGGCAGATTTTATAAGGTAATTAATTAAGTGAAATCATTAATGAAAGTAATAAAGGATTATTTTTTCCATATTATTATATATTTTCTTAGGATATAAATCTGCTTCCTTATGAGAGAATGACTCATGAATATTCTGGAGATAATCCCTACATTTAATTGTGTCCTTGTACAGGCACAAACAATTTGTACATGGTAATTATATAAATAGTAATTTATGATTTGTTCACTTTTATAAGGTAACTAAATGCAGCCAAAAAAAAAAGAAAAACCGTTTAAGATTTTTATTTGGTAACAAATAGCATAATTCTTTTTTTTTAGTACGGTAACAAATTAAATAGCATATTGAAAATTCACTTTTATATGGTAGCTGATTATTTGCAGCAAAAATAAAACCTTGAAGCTATATCCCTTCGCAATATCTTAGTTATTTTCACTAACTTATTTTTATTTGTAAGGAGGTAAAATATTTATGAGGATAGTAAATACACCACATCTAAGGGTAAACTAGTCGGACGAACATAGCACTGTTCAAACTTGTTTGAATTTTAATCGAGCATCATAAATTGTGTCTGAGCTTGGTTTGATTATTTATTGAATCGAGCTCGAACGAGCTTTAGTCGAGCCGAATATGAATCGAGCTCGAGTAGTTTATTTTTGTACATATTTTATTATTTTTTTACTAATCGAGTCGAGTTCGAGCCGAGATTTATATCTTATCAAACAAAAAAATATGTTCAGAATGGTTCGTTATATTAACAAATCAAGCTCAAACGAGCTTTTAACGATCGATCTTAAATCGAGTAGCTTGGTTCATTTTTCAGCCCTAACCATATCTAATATTTTCTAATCAACATCTTAATATACAAAACCTTATAATTTATATGTTCATCCACATGTTTTAATTTATGATTGAAAATACACCACATCGAATATGTTCCAACAACCCATCAAAATGCTCTTTCATTCCCCAACAATATCTTTAAAGTGTATTTTCCAAAAACATACTTCCAAAACAATTAAAATAAATTCAATCAAAATTTCCAGATAATTATTATAAATGCATCTCATCAGTAGTCAATTAAGCTAAATTAGTCGAACTTCAGCACCTTGAACTTAAATTCAATCTGGTATTCGAATTAAACTCGTCTTAATTTAGAATTGTATAAAATCAAAATTTATCAAATAAATCTTGCCATTAGATTCATTAAAAATACTCCTAATTAATTTACAACACTGGCTCCGAGAGGGGGACCGTAACTCCAAGTTTTTCCATGCATTCGCATCCACTAGACAAGCCATAAATTCCATTTCAGCCCTTCGCGACTCTCAAAATATCCTCCAAACCGACCCGGAAAAGATTGAGCATATAATCGGCACTTATTACGCTGAGCTTTTTTCCACATCCTCCCCTCAACCACACGACATGGATCAGGCTCTGGGGCGAGTTAGAACCAAGGTAACTTCCGAGATGGCTTCGGCGCTGCTCCAACCTTTCACTGCTGATGAGGTCACACGAGCCCTTAAACAGATGCACCCCTTTAAATCTCCCGGGCCAGACGGTATGTCTCCTGTTTTCTTTCAAAAATTTTGGCATATTGTTAAAAAAGATGTCACAGATTTTGTTCTTAATTTCCTTAATCATAATTCTTTTCTTCCGTCTTATAACTATACACATATTGTTCTAATCCCGAAGACCAAATCCCCTGACTCAGTAACCCAATTTAGGCCAATTAGTCTGTGTAACGTCACCTACAAAATTGCATCCAAAGCCCTCTCCATTCGTATTCGTACTATTCTTCCAACCCTTATATCTAATCCCAATCGCCCCGTTCTCGGTCGCCTCATCACCGACAACATCCTAGTAGCCTATGAAATCCACCACTCCATGAAACTTAGAAGACTTGGTAACCTGGGTTCAATGTCCATTAAGCTCGATATGAGTAAAGCATTTGACCGAATCGAGTGGCCATTCCTCCTTCAAGCGTCCCTCTCTTCCTTAGGTTTCCCAGATAAATTTGTCTCTCTCATTAGATCTTGCGTCACCACCTCCTCATTTTCTTTTCTCCTGAATGGCCACCAATTTGGTTCCATCATCCCTCAACGGGGAATTAGACAGGGCAACCCTCTTTCGCCTTACCTTTTTATCTTGTGCTCCGAAGTTTTTTCTTTGATCTTGCAGGATTTACGAAAGCTTGATCTATTCATGGGATTAACATCGCTCGTCACGCCCTACGATGTCGCATCTTTTTGCCGATGACACTCTTCTCTTCGGCCAAGCAACAATTCAAGAGGCGAACACTCTCCATTGGGCCATCCAACTCTATGAAAAGACATCGGGCCAACGCATTAATAGGGAGAAATCTGGTATCTACTTCAGCCCAACACATCCCAGGAAATTCGCAACTGTATCACGAGCATTCTAAACATCCCTGAAGTTGTCAGTCATGGTAAATACCTTGGTTTGCCATCAGTTGTGGGAGCGAATAAGCAGCAAATTTTCTCTAATATTGTCGATAGAGCATGGTCTAAACTTCAAGGTTGGAAGGAAATGCACTTGTCTCAAGCCGGTCGTCTAATTCTTATCCAATCCGTCATACAGTCTATTCCAACGTTTGCCATGTCATGCTTCCGTATTCCGGATTATATTATTGACAAACTCCAATCGATGATGGCCCATTTTTTGTGGAGCGGTAACCGGAAAAAGCGATCTATTCATTGGCGTAGTTGGGATAAACTTTGTCGTAGTAAAGCATGTGGAGGACTTGGTTTACGCCACCTTAAGGCCTTCAATCTTGCTTTATTATGTAAACAATCATGGCGGATCCTCACATGCCCAACTTCGCTCTTGGCCCGCGTCTTTAAAGCGAAATATTTCCCCCATGGTGATCTTATGATTGCACAAATCGGTTATCGTCCCTCTTGGTCTTGGCGTAGCATTTTTGCAAGTTTGAAGTGTCTAAAGTCAAGTAGAAAAACAAATTCGTTCCGGAATGTCGACGAAAATCGGGTGATCCATGGATTACCCGTCACTCCGACTTCCTCATCCACACCCCGACGCGAATCCACTCCCTTCACACGGTGGTGATCTCATCGACAATGATCTCGGTGTGGAATATCGCGTTAGTGCTCCCACCTTCTCAATCAAGCGGAAGCTAAGTCGATCCTAGCTCGCCTGTCGGCCGATCTCACGGTTGAATACTTGGTGTTGGCATTTTTCCAAACAAGGTAAATATCTTGTGAAAACAAGATACCACGCCATTTTGGAAAATGACCTTCTACCCGTTTAGTCCACTCGCATGCCTCCTCTAGTTGTGGTGTCAATCCGTATGGAAGAAAATTTGGAAGCTCCGGATCCCACATCGTACCCGTTGTCTCTCTCAATGCAGCCGCTACTTTTGATAATCTCCGGTTGCACCATCTCGAATCGTCGGACCGTGTTGCTTCCGTGATCATCACTCCCCAACCTCAAGACACATATTTTCTTTACTCATTTCTTTTGCCTCGCCGCCTCATGGAAATTAGCGGTATTTGGGAACTAATTATGAAATTTGAACAACCTTCTCGCTTCATTGTGGCTTCGAGGATATTCTTCTCCATTTTGATCGGGATATTTGCGAACTTGTGGCTATAATGTGTGACTTCATTTGGCTTTTCCGAACAAGAAAAAATGGGAAGCCACAAGTCACGGAACCTTATATGGTGGCCCTCTTGGCAAATAATAAGATACTAGATTACCGTGCCTCTCATCTGGCCCGAACGTCCGTCGCCGCCCTTATAAGTCCTTGTCTTATTCCTCGACAACCATCGGGCCCCTGTATTTTTTTGATGGTGCTATTTCCTCATCCAATAATTGTGCAGGCGTTGGGGTTGCCGCTTTTGATCCAGGGGGACGATTTTATTTGTGGTATGTCAAAAAGGTTCTACGGTATCCAAAATAGCGAGGTCGCAAAATGTTGGCACCGAAAGAGGCTCTATCCTTGGGAAAGATTTAAATCTCTCGTTAGTTGAAATATTTGGAGACGCTGCTGCTATTATTCTCGCCATAAATGGTGACGCACTTTTTCCGGCTTCCTGTGCAGTGCTTTGTGATGATGTACTTGATGCTAAATCGCTAGTCTCTCTTGGGGGCATTTTTGGACTAAACGAGCAAATAACTCAGCCAAGCTCACTTTTTGCCCTTCATGCGAAAAACATGTTTTATGATTCCTTTGTTTGGGATGCTCTCCCGAACCACTTTTGTCAATCGTTGCTGGACGATTTCCAGCACCCTTAATTTTAATATGAGTTGGTTTTATCAAAAAAAAATTTATCATCTATGCACACAAAAATGATTGCATTTGGTATTGTTGGTGGGCGGACACTTAAAATTAAATATGGTTCAAACCAATAGATTTAGCTCAAGTTATGTAATTTGTAGAAATAAATAAAAAAATATCAATAAAGTACTTATAATTAAGAAACAGACGTCCAACTGCCAAGTTCCGTTAAATTGAGTAACTGTAGCGTGATTTCCTTTTCTATTCTGATATATTTGCATTTATTTTTCTGTTTTTTTGGCTAGATGTTCGGTTTTGTGAACATCTTCTCATTTCACTTTTTCTTTATATATTATTGGATTGAAAACTATAAAATACTATATTAATTATTATTAAAGAGTGATGATCTTTATTACTTATGTTTTCTTAAGAGATTTCGATACACTATTACTTTAATTTATTTTATTTTATTTTATTCAAAAATCAGTGTCGGTCCTTATATTTTGGAGGCCTGGGGCAAAGGATTAAAACAGTGCCCTTCAAGTTGCAACAGCGCAAAGAGTAAAATTGCACAGTGTAACCAATTTTTTGTTATCAAAAACTCCTTTAAAATGGCTTCTTCTGGCATTTTGAGAAGCAAATTCATCAATAATATTTTAATAATCGATTTGATACAACATGTCTTTTTTTCAATACATGATATGGTTGTTGATTCATTTAATCTTTCTTAATTATTTTTTTTTAACAATTTTACTACAGAGTCCACAGTCACATGTATTGTTAACAATATTCTATAAACAATCAAGTTTTTTTTTTTTTGGGGAAAAGATGATTATAATAAAATTAAGGAGTCATGTCCAAAACAACCAGGTCCACCAAGTGATCAGGAATATCCCCAACCCTTGGCTCAAACCCAACTAACGAAAAAGAGAAACGCGATAGGTGGTGGGCTAGAGTATTTCCCGTCCTCCTAACGAAACTAGGAACAACTAAATCAAAAGCAGGAAAAATATCAATAATGTCTGAAACAATGTTTCCAAAGTAAGACAAGTCTTCATGTCGGTTTTGGATACGCTGAATCAGAGTGGAGTTGTCAGACTCGATGATCACATGTCGTAGGCGTAGGTTCCGTGCAAGCAAAAGCCCCTTTCTACACGCCACTGCCTCTCCTACTGCAACGTCGTACGCTGTGGGGTACAACCTGGTTAATGTCGTTACAATCTGTCCGCGATGATCCCTTAAAACTACACCAATGTCTGTCCCCTCGCCCTCCTTGATAGAAGTGTCTGTATTAACTTTTATCGTGTCCATGCCTGGAGGATTCCACCTCGCACAGTCCGTTGTTGTATTCTTCCTTTTCGCTGTTGAGTTTTGCGCCTGTACGTGTTCCATTAGCCTGTTCGAAGAGCCCTGCAAATAGTGTTGATGGTCACGGTTCCCTTTACCGAAATTTTGGTCATTTCCGCCCACCATGCACCCCACAACAACATTGCAAAGATATCGTGGCTATCTCCATCCCCTGTCTTCCTGAACATCTCAATCCAATCCCCCACCGTTCCTCGCTGCTGCAGATCACTCGGAAAGCGAAGTCTTAGTGGAGACGCTGCCCAATAGAACTCATTCCATTCACAATCCCTCAAAGCATGTTCGACCGTTTCTACCCCTAACCCGCACCGTCCGCATATGCCACTCATTCTAACCCCTCTTCCATTCAAAGCATTTTTGGTTGGGAGTATCCCATTAATGCATCGCCACAAGAAGATTTTTACTTTGTTTGGAATATAGAGAGCCCACACCCATTTCCATATACCACTACAAGATCCAGAGGATGTCGAGAAATTGGAGATGTTCTCCTTAAGCGCCTTAGCCACCTTATATCCGGACTTTACCCAATATTTGCCATCCTTAGAGTAATGCCACACCAATTTATCCTTCCTTCTAGTGGCGCTAAGCGGGATAGACAAAATGGTATGTCGCTCTGTTTGGTTAAATAATTGGGCGATCAAATCATTTCTCCACCTCCTCGAAATAGGGCAAATGAGGTCCGCGACCCGTAAACACTCCATTCGATCACTCGGACAAGAATGGGCTCGAAAGCTAGGTTGATCAGGAAGCCAAGGATCATTCCAAATCTTAACACTCTCCCCGTCTCCAATGTTCCAGCCATACCCCCCCGAAGGACCTTGCGGCTATCTACAATGCTTATCCATGTAAATGATGGATTATGGCCAATTGTAGCATCGCCAAAAGACCCTCTAGGGTAGTATCGTTGCTTCAGCACTTTGGATAGAAGGGAGCTCTCGTTGTGAATTAACCGCCACCCCTGCTTAGCCAACATTGCCTCATTAAAACACTGCAGATCCCGGAAACCCATCCCTCCCTCATTTTTGGACCGACATAAAACATCCCAAGATTTCCAATGAATTTTTCGTTCCTCTTTCCGTTGCCCCCACCAGAAACTACTAATTATGGAGTTGATGAGGTTGTAAGTGTTTGCGGGAAACAAAAAACAACTCATCAAATATGATGGGATAGCCTGGGCCACAGATTGGATTAGAATCATTTTACCCGCAATGGATAGAAATCGTCCTTTCCAATCTTTGAGTTTCTTTTTAATCCTGTCCACCACCTTAGCAAAATCTCTTTCTTCGATCGCCCCACCACTGCCAAAATTCCAAGGTAGAGAGCATGTTTGTCCACTTTTGTAACCCCCAATCTGTTTCCAAGCGCCACTCCAACTTGTGGGTTCATCTTCCGGCTAAAAGATACTTCTGATTTTTCGAGGCTAATGCGTTGGCCCGATGCCTTTTCATACGCCTCTATGATGCTCTTTGTTTCATCTATCTCCCTTTCATTTGCCCGGCCAAAAATAATGCTATCATCAGCGAAAAACAAATGTGTTCCCGTTGGGGCTGATCTACGGACCTTAATCCCATGAATACGTCCGCCAAATTCCGCCTTACGGATTAAAGAAGAGAAAGCCTCTGCACATAAAAGGAACATATAAGGGGATAGGGGGTCTCCTTGACGGAGGCCTCTGGATGGGGAGAAGGGGGATCCAGGGCGCCCGTTAAGGAGAATAGAGAAAGAGACCGAGGTAATGCATTTCATAATAAGATTAACAAATTGGCCCGAAATCCCCAGTTTAATCATGACTCGCTGTAAGAAAAGCCACTCGACTCTATCATAGGCTTTAGACATGTCAAGTTTAAAAGCGAATGACCCTCTTTTTTTAGCAGAATTGTGTTTCATAGTATGAAAAATTTCAAAAGCAAGCAGGACATTATCAGTAATAAGTCGGCCCGGGACAAACGCAGACTGAGTATGGTGGATAAGAGAAGAGAGGACCAGCTTGAGCCTATTAGCTATGGTTTTTAGGATAGCAATCCAAAGCACTTACAAATTCTAAGACTTCAATGGGTATCTTTTATTCACTGATTAAGAGCAAATAAATCATCTGAATGGATATCTAAAAAGCTGTCATGCTTTCAAATTATCCCTAAGAATGAATATCTAAAAATCAAACGTGAGGGAATTTTTGGTAATTTTGAAACATTTGGATTTTTTGTTGTAACTACCCCAAACCTCAAAGGTTTGTGATTTTATGTAATTATCCCTAAATTTTATAAAATACCCGAATATTGAATACGACAAGGTTTGTCATTTATAGCACTATATCAATTGGTAATTGGCAAGTGTATAAAAGAAAAAATAAATGAGCCCATACAATATATACATATACAGTAGTCGGAGTGGGCCACTAAAAGTTGGGGGCCAGGGCGGACGCCTTTTGAAACCCTCCTCAGGGCCGCCACTCTCGAAACGTAAAGCCATTATCCGCCCTTTTTTTGGCAATTAAAGTTAATGACATTTGCACCATTTCCAACGGGTGCAGCTACTGATCTTTCATAGACTCAGCCCAAGAATCAATTATATTTATATCTAATGTAACTGGATGACTCCTGATTTAACTTTTGACTAACGAGATTTATCTAATTTGGGTTTGTTTGTGAAATATGAGAACATTACAGTCCAGGGAAATGAAATTGTCAGTCCATTTTCAAGTTTGGGAAATTTGTTAAGGCCCCATGAGGGTTGGGCCCATGTATCAGCCATGCAATTGATTAAAGGGTTAATTACAAAAAATACCCTTAAAAAACTTAGCAAACTTTCAAAATTACAAAAAATACCCCCAAATTTTTATTTTATCTAACGTTTACCCCTTCATAGCAAAAAATATTTCAAAATTTCCCTTCATATTTACAAAATTATTGCAATTTACTCCTTAATTTTAAAACTGAATCAAACCTCAATACATTTTGTAATTTCAAAAGTTAGTTGTAATTAAGTCAAACCTCAGAGATACTTTTTGTAATTATCCACTGATTAAATGTCCCACCCTGCCCCCAACTATTATGTAATCCCCTGATTTTCCTCATCATCTATTATCAAATCTGGCCACCAATCTCAAATCCCATGTGTGTTGTTTTTCATTTTTCTTTTTTCTTTGTTGTTTAGCAATTGAAACTTTAAAGGGGCAGTAAAGACATTTCAAATGGCTAAGTGTAGTATTTTGATAAACATGAGGGGAGCTTTTCAAATATTTTTTGCACATGAGAGGAAGATGTAAAACGGATCAAACCTAAGAGAGTCTTGTAATTTTAAAAAATCTCTAGGTTTTTTGGTAATTAGCCCGAATATCACGGTTTGAATTTATCCCAAAGCAATAATAAAGTATCACAACACCACAATAGTAAAGTCCTTGAGAAACATAACCACAAATGTCCTTGTTTAAAATTCAAAACAAGCTTATATATACAATGGCCTACTGTTTTCAGCCATGAAATTCAAGTTTTTCCTGCACACTCAGCTTAGTGGGCAAGGCGCCTCAGTTGACGCACGGTGGATAGAACACGCGCAGTGGACCGATGTTAAATTCAGACAACCGCTAATTATCAGTGAATGTCGACCGGGACACGTATGAAGAGCAGGAAAAGAGTCGCATACCGCCTGAACGGCCGGTGGGGTAAGTGCGGTGCATTGGCTTATGTTCAAATTCGTAAGCCCTTCCTCTTCACACCTTGTCTTGACCGATGCCCAAACTTCAGGCTTGTTCTTCACTCGGCTCTGAGCGAGAGAATACATGGCCCTGTCGGTGATATTCTGGCAATAGTACAGACCGAGGGACCTCAGGTGAAGGCAGTTGTTTGCCAGCGCAACTACGCTCTCGTCTGATGGAAGCAACCACATAACAAATGTATTAGTATCAGAAAATCGAGAAACACGTCAAAGACGCGCAAATGAAGCTCAACATCAAGCGATCACCTAGAGAACTAAAATGCATTCAATAGAGATAATTACAAAAACTACACTTGAGGTTTAGCCTAAATACAAAAACTCCAAATATCTTTCAAAACACAAATATGCCCTTGAGATTTGTATTTACCTAACAAGTATCCGTTAGTGAGATTCCATTGAGAGTGCATTTTGTAAGATATAAACAAATGTCAAGGAGATATTCACAATTTCAAAACATAACTGGGTTTTTTTTTATGTAATTAGGTTAAATCTCATGGATAGTTTTTGTTCGTAACCCAAAAATCAAAAAAATCAAAAGCCACTAGATCATTTTCATATTATGGTAAGTTTATCTATGGGAGAGAAGTTTATTCCTCAATCTCTAGCACAACATACACTAAAAGGACAGACGATAACTTGGATACACTTCATAAACAACGCCATGATAAAAGCATGGCTGTCGAGCGTCCTACGAATCACAAACAATTTCATGTCACACTTGTGTATATCACAACGCACATCACATACAAGTTATTGCATAACTATTAGCACGGCATAAATGAAGGTGACAGAAATACAAGAACGCGTTACCTGTAATAAGAACACATCCACACAAGTCAAGAGCTCGAAGATCAGGGCAACCATACGCTAAGCTCTTTACACCTTCATCTCCAACACGGTCGCACCATCCAAGATTCAACGACTGCAGTTTACTACAGTTGTATCCAATGGCCTTCATAATAACAAAAATTAGACGAATCATATCACATACTAGAAAACATAACACTAAACGGCCTTAACAATTTTCATACCTTCAATGCCCTATCGGTTGCAGCCCTTACACACCCACAAAGATTTAAAATTTTCAATTTTCGGCAAAACCCCGTCAAATATCCAAGCGCGTTATCACTAAAGGCCGAACAGCCGCTAATGTTCAGCTTCACGAGATCAGGGCAACCTCGTGCTAAGGCATACAAGGAACGGTCAGTAAGTCTAAAACTCTTACTGAGATCCAACTCTTGCAGGTCATGACAATAATCTGCGATTTTTTCGACAGCGTCATCCTGGAGTTGTGGTGTGTCTTGCCTTAATATTAGAACTTGTAGTTTGGTGAATTTGGGAATTAGTGAGAGAACCAGATTATTCATGTTCTTCTTGCACCTGAGGATGAACAAAGCCGATCAGCCACCATAGGAAATATGGAAGAAAGTCAATATGCGTTTGCACTTAAACATATGTTTTGCAGAAAATGAAGTGAACCTTTTCGAGTTGTGGCAGAGGAACGATGGAATCGAACACCCAAATCCAAATTGAAAACCAAATTTTTTTGGGATAATTACAAAAAACCACATGAGGTTTGGGCTAAGTACAAAAAACCTCAGAGATATTTGAAAATTGCAAAGAGGTTTGATTCCATAATAACATTTTCCTCTTCATAAGCAATAAACATTTCAAAAAAAAACCCCAACATTTATAAAAATATTACAGTTACCCACTAAATTAAGACAAAATCACGCCCAACCCTTTTTTGTGTAATTTTGAAACATCTCTGTATTTTTTTTGTAATTAGCACAAATCACAGGGTGTTTTTGTCCCTTCTTTTTTTGTATGTTTGTAAACTTTGTTTGATAACATATCATTATGTTTAAGGTTAAAGGAAAATTGACCTCACACATTCAAATACCACTTCTTCCTTAAAAAATAGAAGTTGAAAAAATGTGCCAAATCTATGGTGGAACTCCATGTCCCAACCAAACAAGGTGAAAAAAGATCTCAAATAGCCTAAATATACACCATTTAAGGATTTGATTAACAAGAAAACCTAATCAGGTCAAAGCATCTCATATACAAAACAGAAACAATCACAAGATCATCTCAGAGAAAGGAGCAAAAATAGAAAAGAAAAAGAAATACCAATCTGACATGAAATAAAACAGAGGAGCTTCACACAAGTCACTGAAATACCATCACTTAGAAACAAACAATAAGAAAATCCAAACATCAACAAGCTTAAAATTTTCAATCATCAACCAATCTTGCAAACAAGAAATCATTGATTTCTCCAGTTTCTTTTCCAATAACAGGGCTAACTTAAGTGATATCAATACAGCAAACAATTATTCGACTTACCCCACTCCAGAACAAATAAAATCTCATTACAAAACAACCCAAAACAAATAAAACATATTATCATCTAAACCATAATTACAAAAATTGATAAAAGCATATACCAAGAGAGTGAGAGATGAGTATGGCCCCAAGAAATAGCATCCCTCCATCCATAACAAACCCCAGAAGCCACAATCACCGTCTGATCATCCACCAGAGACAAAATCCTCAGCAACAGCTCCACTGGAATATCTTTCCACTCACTTATTCTCTGCCCTCCACCTAAACCACCCCCTATTTTAATTTCACCACCGCTATTACTTCCATTCATATTCTCAACACCACCAAAAACCATCAGCTTCTCAAAACTCAAGTCTAGACCCTCTGTTCCCCTCATTCCTCACTCTATGAAACCCAAAACAGAAAAAGCCAAAACTGAGCTCCTGACAATCTGAAAAGCAAAAACAGAGAAGAGATAAACATGGGGTTTTAATAAGTGAAAATAAAAAATAAAAACTCAGTTATCAATGCAAGAAAAGTACTGAAATTTTTCAACAGGTGTCGAAAGCATAAAGGGTTCTTCCTCAGAGTGTCAACTTCTTCTAGAAAATTCAATTTTTCTTTTTTTTTTTATTTTATCTTTCCCAAGAAATATTAAAAGAGTTCAGAGGTGATCCTATTTAGGTTGCTGAGTTTTTTAATAAAAAGGCTTGATCAGAGAAGATGATGATCACATATTAATATTGGTACCCGATGATTAAAGGGTGGACATGATTTACAGTGTTTTTGTATTGAAGAGGCAGATGAAGATGATTGTATTGTACCTCAGAAATGAGAAATTGCAGATGAGTCAAAAGGAAATGAGGTTTTGGCTTTTAAGAGAAAAAGAGAGGGGGCAAGAAGGAAGAAAATTGGGCGACGAGTACAAAGCCACGTGTCATGTGAATAGTACGGTGTGTCATTACAAGGCAAATTATATTTATTTTCTTGAAGAAACTAGACCCCTAGTCTTATAAAAAATAAATATTTCACCTTAAATTCGTCTTGTAAAGTCGTCTTTAATAGATAATTTTTATTTGTTCCGGTAGATGCCTTTTTTCAATTAATAAATTTGTTACATATGTTCAAAAAATCAGATGAGTCATTGCCCGATGATAGTAATAAAAATAAGATTAATTTTTTTGGTACGTGTTTTGTCTAGTGCATCTGTTGCGATGTTCTGATTCTACGGTTCAATTAGATATATTTAAATTTAAAATTTTTTATTTGGATCTGTATAGATTTATGATCATGTAGGACTTGCAACTAGGGGTGGTCACGGTTCCGGAACCACCAGTTCCGACTCTTCCAAAATGAGGAACCAGAACCGAAACCGGGGTCTCACAATTCTGATTCCAAAACTGGATCCAACGGTTTCGGTTCCAAATCGGAATTCGGCTCCTCCATATTTTCGGTTTCGGTTTTAATCGGAACCATTTTGTTTTTTTATTCTTTTTGAATTTTTTTAAAATAATTTATCAAATTTATTTACAAAATAAAAGGAAAAGGAAAAATAAAAATATTCATAATAAATTAAATATTGAACTTAATATAAATAATATATTATTAAGAGGAAATAGACTTAATATTCATAATAGTATGATATTTTGAACTTAATATAAATAATAATATTAAGTTGTCTGATCTATGTATCCTCTTAAGATATAGAGGAATCAAAAAATCCATATGGCTTGCTTACAATGTTTAATTTAAGATGTGTCTTATTCGGTTGCGAATATAAAATATCATAATAAATATATAACATTTCTTCTATCATATTTTTACCCAAAAAAATAATAAAAATCGTTGGTTTTAACCTTGAAGCTGGGGGTTTTAGCCGCTCCTCCACCTTGCCTCACCGATTCGAACCTCATTATTAAATTCGTTGGTTTCACAGTTTTAGACCAAGGAACCTGAACCGGTCTACATGGTTTCGGTTTTAGAACCCGACTCCGATCAACGATTCCCGAAACCATTGACCATGATTTCGGTTCCGATTTATAACTCGGTTTTTGTTTCATTTGGCCGCCCCTACTTGCAGCTTTTTTTTTATTATTGAAAAAATCAATTGTAATTTTTTTTCTGATGAATGAATGATCACTTGATTCTCAAACGAAAAATTGTCTTGACGAAATATTATAAACTCCTCTCGTAAAACTAAACAAAATAGTCCTATATTTAGCGAGATATGCTTCCTCAAAAAAAGATTACAATTATTTCTCAAAAAAAAAAAAAAGATTACAATTCTTCTTTGGCGTGTAAATGCTCATAATATTATTTAGATTTCCACATCATTAATTATTTAACAATTTTCATGGATTGCTCAAATGTATTATGCAATATAATATTAAATGATGGAAATCTTTTCAAGATTTCTAAGATTCTTTAATTTAATTATTTATCTTTTTTTCTTGGATTTTAATTGTGTAACGGAGAAATTAGAAATATGTTCAAACTCACACAGCACGTTAATGATCAAAAAGGTCAAATGATGCGCCGGAGATTGTTGTAATATTACTCTCAATGGACAGGAATAATAAATCAAATCACATTTTTTTATATCATTGTCTCATAGAAATAAATCATTTGAGCATTGTTTTTTCTTATCTTTTTTTCACTATTTATATGTATTTTTCAATTGGAAATGAATTATTTTCTAGTAACTTCAATATATTTTTTAGAATCAAAATAAATGTCATTTATAAAAAAAATTACATCATGGAGTGAAAAATAGTTGGAAAGTCTATTTTTAATTAATAATCAAATATCTCTTTTTCGTTGGGCTCCAGTAACTTCCATGTTAAATAACGCTTCTATTTTTTTAATAAATTGAGAGTATTGGTTAGAGGGAATAAAATTTAAAGATATCAGGCTTGAATCTCAACCAATACCCTTACAAAGAGTTAAGGATACCACTTGAACTAGTGGTTAAATAACGCTTCTATGAAATTTGTTAAAGTCAAAAGTTTAATAATATTAGGGTAGGAAATGGTTTAGTATGTTAGAAATAATTGAGGCAAAATGATTGCAATTCAAAATTTATACAGTTAGAAAAATAATTTATAGATATGTGCCCCACATGAAAAGTCAAAGGACGGACAGTAGTTTAAAAAAAGGAATTAAAATTAAGTAGATACTTGCATAAATACGTGTTATATCACATAATTTTTGCAGTAAAAGCATACATATTATCAATGAAATATTTCATAAAACTCATCTTAACAACAAAACTTATTATTGCATTACATTTATACTAGATACATCTTATGTGATCGTTGTGACCTCATCATAAAATAATGTTAATATTAATAATAATTATTGTAAAATATTAATATCATATTTTAAGTTATTATTATAGCGACAATGGAATGCGTGAACGAGATGCATTTCATCATTTATATTATAGATTACGAGATATTAATAAAAACTACAAAAATTATTGAAGAGAATTAAGTTATAATTGACTTAGAATTTAAAAAAATACAATGAAATGAATAAAAAAATGATACTCAAAGGGTCAATGATAACGACAAATTAAATTATACTTTTGGCATTGGATAGACTTCATCAATGAATACTCCATCTCACCATAGAAAACTGATTTTTACTAAATGATTAGTCATGGATGAAACTGATGTGAACCGCAGCAACAATTATGCATACGACCCAACAACAATATGTTGTTAACCCAAGATCTTCACTAGTTTGGTTAATTTGGTGGAAACCTCGACCCATTGCTTAGAAAAGCAAGAACCTCGGTATGCGTAGACGCCACAAACAAATGCGGAAGTTTGTTTGATAAGTCAGAATTCGCAACAAGATGAACAATCTTGAAGCTCTTGTAAACACCCAAAGGGTTGAAGAGAAAATCTCAATTCAATATTCAATATTCAATATTCAATATCAAAGTTGTTATGAAAAATAAACAAGTGTTTGTCATATATAGGCGACTCAAAACAAACCCTAAACCAACTAGGAATCAACTAAAAACCAAAAAGGAAACAAAAATCGGAACATACTCAAAAAACGCGGCAAAAAGCACGGTCGTGCTTCTGAACACGGGAAGGCCGTGTTTGGCACGTCCTTGACAAACACGGCCGTGCAAATAAGCACGGTAAGGGCGTGTTCTTCACGTAATTAGCCTCCGGTGTCTTCATGAAAGTTGTAGCCCTTTCTCTTAGCTTTCCATAACATCTTGAATCAACTCAATATCAATTTTGTAGAGAAAGTTATGGCCAAAATACTAAACTCTGCCAGTGCTAAAAACTATTGACGCGCTTGGACGTTTTTGAACGCAACCTCTTGTTCTTCGATCGTCAATGCTTCCTTTCGACCCATGATTAACTAACATGACTCTAGACTCAATATATTTGGCCTCTAACATCAACTTGGCCACTCAAATGACTCAAAACAATGGAAATTAACACCTAATCTATGATAAACAAATACAAGAACTCAATTACATAGTCTTCAAGAACTCGAGATAGCTTGCATTTGATGTTGCCCGGATTCTTCGTGACTGGATTCTCATCAGAAACCCTCTTTGTTGCAACTATATTAACTAAAAATACTCATATGAGTGATCAATATAAATTTCAATATTAGTGGACAAAACCTTGTGATTAGGGATATGACTCAATTACAATTTGTAGGAAAAGATCAAGATAGAAAGTTATAACTAAGAGAATGACATATGATTTATCTTTCACCACATCTTGAACGCAGCGTGCTTATTGATTAGGATCAAGGTAACAATTTTTCTTAAGATTGAATCAATTTCAGCATAAAGAACCTTACAACATGACAACAAAGATCAAAATTGTAAGATCTGGAAAACCATAAATATATTTAAATCTAAAACGTAGACATATTTTAAAATAATTTAAATATGTACGGATCCAATTGATCCAGTAAAATCAAGAAATAGCATTTGTCACTAATTATATGGTAATGGGTCATATGAATCTTCTGCACAAAACGCCCACACTACGAAACTGAAAAGCATCACAATGGCAAATTTTTCTTAGCAAAATATCGATATGTGAAGCAAAACACCACTTATTTAAGGGACATAGATTCCCAATGGAGGAGACTCATAACTACCATAACATGAGGTTGTTAGATATCTTTGGATGGTGTATATCGAATGGTGAAAAATCGAAAGCGAGTTTCGACATTTAAAATGTAGATGTCGAGGCAAGAGTTAGACTCTTTCTCTTTAAGACAAGATTGTCCCACTCACGGTGCGTATGGTATGCGGTAATTGTCTCCCAAGATACAACGACAAATACTTGCGATAGTTGCACTACAAGTCGCAAGCACAACGAACACTTAAATATTTTTGAACTCTCTTTTTATGGACTAATGCGAGAATGAAGAAGAAGCAAGAAATTCGAATTTTTCGATGTCTTCAAATGAATTAAAGGTTTTATATAGAGCTTCCGTGCCTCTTGATGGGTGCAACTCCCGGGTCCGGATCGATCTTGACCGTCGGATCGCGCCTTGTGGTTAACAAATCGCGATATGATGGTCTGATCGCATCTGTCTGAAGGACCACACCTTTTGGCATACACCTCTGCACACCGGATGACGTGTCGATCCGGTGCCCGTCGTGAACAGACGCATCCAATCAATCGTCACGTGTCGCCATTCGTATTTATTCTCACTTGTCACTTGCCACGAGGTGGCCGCCCGCCACGTCAAAGCCATTGGGATCAACCCCGGTTCGATTTTCCAAAACTTTAAGGCTCCTCAAAGATCTGCTCCTCTAAAGCGCCCAATGCGACTATGTGCGTGGGCCCGGCTCCGGCTCGGACGGTGCTCCGCACTGTCCTCGGTGCCTTTTGAGCTAGCCAAAAGCTAGTCAAAATTGACTTGGTCCACTAGGGTGTACCATAAGGAGTTCCACTTGATTACTCTTTATTAGTGGTGAAGGTATTTATTAACTAGTCAAACATTTAATATGTTTCTTATGTGGGATATGACTTTCCATATTCCCACCCTTTTATTCTATATATAAAAGCATTTTAAGTTGTCAACTTTATGTATTTATTTCTGTTAGGAAATTTATTGTTTAGATTTTGATGAATGTCATGTAAAACTTAGAATAGGAAGTTGGCACCCCATTCTTGTTGTAAAATGCATTGTAATAAATAGGGCTGGTCAAGCTGAGTTAAGTCACCCTACGCCCAAACATGCAAGAGGACAACCGGAGACTAGAAGGAAGACTCACTTGAGACAGTGAGTATGGCAAAGAAGAGTAGACGGGAACTCTCTTCAAGAAGCAAGCGAGATGCGGTGAGTGGAGTATCAGTCAAGTCAACTCAAAAAAGTCAAGTCTCAAGTTGAAGTGACAGAAGATTCATCCAATGATTGGAAGTGACTCTAAGTCACCCGGGAAAGCAAAGAAATGCGATCAAGTCGAGATAATCGAAAAAGACCCGTTGCACGTAAATCAAGAGAATTACCTAAACAAGTAATATCTCCATACTACCTTTCTCGAAGTGCTCGATCCCGGAAGCGTGCAAAAGGAATTAACTTGACGGGAAGCACTACACCGTGTCGAACTCGAAAAAGCTGGAGAACAATTTATACAAGGAATTGGCAATTCCAAGAATCGTAACAAGACAAGCCAACGACCACAAGTGACTTTCAAAAATAAGCTTATCTCTTCAACGGGCAAATTTTTGAAAGATCACTATAAAAGGCTGAGAAATGATTCTGAGAAGTGTTACGGACCAGAACCAAAAAAAAAAAAAAAACGCTTCAAGCAATTATTAGAACTGAAACCTGAAATATTCTCAATCCTCAAGCCTACACTACGAAGAACATCAATCCAACACTCACCTGTGAAGGAAAGATAACTTTAATCAGTTGAAGAGGAAAATACTGAAAAATCAAGGGGTCTACATTCCACGAAGGATTGTAGAAAGGTTCAAGGTCGAACCAAGTCTTAAGCTTTTTGGAGGGCTTCGTGATCAAATCCGAAGAGCTTGAGCAAGTGGGTCAGTAGCAAAGCAAACGCCTGTGAAGAAGTTCGAGTCGTCTGAAGAAGCCACCGAGTGATCAAGGCGTCTCGGACGAGTCCCAAAGGATCAAGTCACCGTGTGATCAAGACTTGTATCGGATCATTACCACTTTGTATAATTGATCAATACCTAGTGGATTCCTCCGGAGTTGGAGAAGAGAGGAGTAGAAGAATTACCACATCTTCGAACCTCTATAAAAATTTCATTGTGTCATTTACATTTCAAAGACTTTAATTTATGCATCTTAATTGTTTAAATCTGTGATAAATTTGCTATCCACTTGATAATTTCTAAGTACTAAACCAAGCACTAAATCCTTGTTTAACCAAACTTAAGGGTGTTAAGTCTTCCAATGAAAACAAACCACAGTTGAGTTAATTTAGACCCAACAAATGAGTTATTCCATCAACAGCTCGATTGAGTCTGTTGAGAGACTAACTCTACTTGATTAACTAAATTGGTCATCCACCCAGACACAAAAATTGTGTATCAACTACGAATATTTAAAAGGACTAAATCGAAAACTTGGTAAGGTTTATTCAACCCCCCTTCTAAACCTTACACTTACACCCCTTGGGACCTACAAGTGGTATCGGAGCGGTTGGTTCATTGAACCCTCCGCACTGGTTTACTAAACTAGATCTCCAAACTTTTCAAAGTCTGCTTTAGTACTTAAACTCTCAAAACTCTTTTTATCATTAAAAGTTATTATCATGGAAGCAAATTTGACACGCATCCCTATGTTCACTATTGAAGAATTTGATGATTGGAAAATTCGTATGCGGGCTCATCTATCAAAGATTACATGATGAGATGTGGATAGTGATAGAGGATGGGCCACTGCAAATCTTAAAGGTGAACACACCGTAAGAAGAGCTGCGGTGAAGGAGAAGGATGTTGCTCCCCAGACCACCAGGGTTGAAAAACCAAGAACTGAATGGACAAATGATGACAAAAAAGATACAACCTGGACAATGTAGCCAGGACATCCTTTACAAAACCTTGGACAAAGCCATGTTCAATAAAGTCAAATCATGCAAAACGGCTAAAGAAATCAGGACAAGCTAACATTGATTTGTGAAGGCTCGAGCAAATCAAAGAAAACAAATTATCGGTGGTCATCTGAAATTTGAGAACTTTAAAATGATCTCGGAGAAAACCTGGATCAACTGGATGCTCGATTCACGAAATCACCAATGAGTTATCAACACTTGGAAAGGAATATACACAGAGAAGAAATGTGTATGAAAATCCTAAAAGTCTTCCAAATGAATGGGAAATGAAGGTCATGGCACTAAGACATTCCATGGACCTATCAAAGACATCCAACCATGAACTATTCTCGGACCTCAAAGCCTACGAGTTTGGTGAGAAGAAAAAAGACCGTAAGAGACAAACAGTACCCCAAAACAAATTTGCTCTAATTGTTAAAGATGGGAAGAGAGTCGAGGTCAAAGAAGTCATTGATCCGGAAGAAATAGCCCCGATGGTTAAAGGTTCAACAAGTTCTTCAATAAGAACTACAAGAGAGAGAAAGGGCGAATCTTCCGAAGACACTCGGCTCACTCCAAATCAAGGAAGATAGACCAACCAAGAGAACAGATCATCAAAAAGTCAATATCAAAGGGACAATCCAAGAATGGAAAGAGTGATCAAAAGGTCAATATCTATGTTGGAACTGTAGACAACCAGGTCACTATTCCATTGATCGCTCATATCCTCGTAGTTAATAAATACGAATGAAGAAGAAAGAAAGGTCTTCGAGAGAAAGAAAGACAAGAAAAGAAAAAGGCAATGATGGTCGCAGAGATCAGCTAAAACAAATGCCAAGTCAAGAGAGAGATGATTCGAGAGCGATGAAGAAGTCGACTACTCAAGTGACTCGAAGAAAAGCCCGATCCGCTTAATGGCCAAGGAACAAGATCAACCTCGACCAAGAAGATGAGGTACACTCCAACTCATCAAACTCGGACTCTAGTGATAGTGACTATGACACACACACTTCATCACCCACTCGATCTTTATGATTCATTAGGCAAAATGATGAAAGATTTTGAACACATTAAATCCTCACACACACTACTAAATGAGGAAAACAAATTACCTACTCAAAAGCGAAACCTCACAAATGACTAAGGAGTCAGGTACTCTAAGTCAAATAGTGATGAGAATGAAAGTTTAAAGGCCGAAATGCTAAGTTAATAGCGAAATAGTTGCCATATAAAAGAGGGAGAATGACCTCAAAAATGTTATTGCCTCATTCACTAAGGCATCTAAATCATTAGATGATCTTATTATGAGTCAAAGAGAATGTGGAGACAAGACAGGCTTAGATTTAACTCCTCGTGATATGTCAAACTTCAAGAGTAATTTTGGAAAAAGGATCTTCAAGCAATGAAGAGTCTAAAAATCCAAAACTCTAAATGTTGCACACACATTCACTCCAAAGCACAATTACAAGCAAATTGGCCTTGGTTATAAAGGAAAAGGAAAATGACCCTTGAGTGCGGCTGAAAGGGCAAATGAGAAGAGATTCAACCGAGTTCCTCAAAGAAACTCCAAAACAAAATACTCAGTAAAGAAGAAGTTGAGCTACCAAAACCCTAAAAATCCATAAAAGAAATACATATGATGGGAATGGTAGAAAATATCCAAGCCAAGTGATTGGAATAATGTAAACTATCGGCATAGACTTATGGAATATAAGCCCAAATGGCAAAGGCCAGAACTCAAAGAAAGGCCATTCCAAAAGTATAAGAGCTTTCATCGACAACCACCACAATTACCCAAAAGAAGGCGATTGCTAAAACTTATACACAGGCATACGGACAAAAGAGAGGCAATTTGTATGAACCTAAATCCCCAAGCAATTTGCGGGATTAATTATGATTATGGCACCGATAGATGGCAACCCCTGTAGTCAAATCATTTGGCTATAATTTGGTTGGATCATCTTACAATTCTAACCCCTCAGGGACCTGCATACAAGTATGGGTACCTAAAACTTAATTTCCTTGATTGCGGGTTCAAGGAATAGTGAAAGCAAGGAACCTGGTACATGGATAGTGGTTGTTCCAGACATATGACAGAAATAAGAAAAATTTGTCAAAATTCAAGGAAGTTAAAGGAGCAAAAGTAATATTTGGAGGAAATGAAGCTCCAGGTGAAATAAGAGGCATTGATCCGTCAAGAGGAACGAATTAGAAATCACAGATGTTGCATATGTCGAAGGACTCAACTTCAACTTGCTAAGCATAAGTCAACTTTGTGACAAAGGGCTATAATGTTGGATTCAACATGGGTGTATGCCAAATCAAGGATCTTGAATCGAATGAAGTTGTGTTGCAAGGATGCGAGACAAAAGAACATGTATGTAGTAGATTGGTCAACCGCTACACACAAAGACTGTCTATTAGCAAAGAGCACAAATTGAATCAAGTTGGTTTAGGCACAAAAAGCCGAGTCACCCGAATTTCAAAACGATTAACAAGCTTGCCGTAAGTAGTCTTGTGGAAGGACTTCCGCACTCGAGATATACAAGAAGGAGAGTATATGTGATGCATGTCGGAAGGAAAACAAATCAAATCTTCATTCAAAGAAAAGACATGTTCATCTTCAACAAGAATATTGCATCTCTACACACATGGATCTATTTGGCCCAAAGTGGAACCGGCCCAAAGATAAGTGGAAAGAAATACACCTTGGTGGTAGTAGATGACTACTCAAGATATACATGGACAATATTCATGTGTAAGAAGAAAGAAACTCTACTAAAACTACCACATCGATGAAGAGGATTCAAAACGAAAAGAGCGAAACCATTATCAAAATAAGATCGATGAGAGGAACCGAGTTTGTCAATGGAATAATAACTCGATTTGTATAGAAAATGGTATTGGTCATGAACTATCGCCAGCAAGGACTCCTCACAGAATGGAGTTGCGAAAAGAAAGAAATGAACTCTCAAAGAAGCGGAAGGGCCATGTTAGTCGGGGGTTACCAAAAAGATTTTGGGGAAGCAATCAACACACTTACACTCAAAAAGGATGTATGATAAAAGACGGTGACAAAGACTCCTATGAGATTTGGGTGGAAGAAAACCAAATGTTGCATATTTCGAATATTTGGATGTAAATGCTTCATCCACAACAATGGCAAAGACAATCTAAAGACTTTCGATACTAAAGGTCGATGAAGGTATCTTCTTGGGATACTCACCAAAGCAAAGCTACAGTACTCAACAAAAGGACTATGGTTGCGGAAGAATCCATTCATGTGGTATTCGATGAGCCAAATGTAAATGGAGAAGACATTGAAGAGTCAGTGATAAGTTTGAATCATCCAACCATACGTAAGAGTCCCCATCTTTGTCAAGTTCGGCCGGAATTATAAACTCGAGAAGAAGATGAGATAGTCAATCTCAAAACAATTTGGAAAATTTGCGGCTAAGTGATTACGAGAGAGTCAACACAAAGAACACAAGCGCAAGACGATCAATCCAGCTAACTTACTCCAACCTCGATGTAAGATGGTGAGAGACCATCCACCGAACTTGTCATTGGAGATATAAGAGAAGGTGTCAAAACAAGATCCTAACTCAACAAGAAGCCATGTTCACATGCTTTATCTCGCAAATAGAGCCCAAAGATGTGTTACAAGCATTGGGCGACACACATTGGATTCAAGCTATGCAAAAGAGTCAATCGGTTTGAAAGAAATAAAGTATGGGAATTAGTTCAAAGACCCACACATCAAAATGCTATTGGTACTAAATGGGTGTTCGAAACAAGATGAACGAGGAAGGTTACGTGGTAAGAAACAAGGCAAGACTAGTAGCCAAAGGATATTGCCAAGAAGAAGGAATAGATTTTGATGAAACATTTGCTCCTCGCAAAGATTGGAAGCTATAAGGATGTTTCTTGCCTATGCACGACTCACAAGAATTTCATTGTATATCGGATGGATGTAAAAAGTGCATTCCTAAATGGTTTATTGGAAGAAGAAGTGTACGTTGAACAACCTCCAGGATTTGAGCGTAAGACTCTTGGAGATAAGGTATACAAACTCAAGAAAGCCTTGTATGGATTGAAACAGGCACCCGCGAGCATGGTATAATACTTTGTCATAATTCTAAATCGAAAATGGATTCACAAAAGGAAAAGTAGATAGAACACTTTTCGTAATTCAAGACAAAAAGAGTATCTTTTGTTCAAATATATGTGGATGACATCATTTTTGGATCCACAAACAAAGAATCGTGTGAAAAATTTTCAAACCTCATGCAAAGTAAATTTGAAATGAGCATGATGGGAGAGCTAACATTCTTCCTTGGACTCCAAGTGAAACAATCAAGGATGGAACCTTCATAAGTCAAACAAAATACACCGGAGACTTAATGAAGAAATTTGGTATGGAGGAGAAGTCTTCGTGAAAATACCAATGAATACATCGTCGAAAATGGACATGGATGCGGATGGCAAGCCCAGAGATCAAACAAGATCTGAGCACTTGGATCATTGCTTTCTATCTTCGACAAAGCAGCTGCCGGACATCACCTTTCTTTGTAGGTGTATGTGCAAGATTTCAATCTGCTCCAAAAGAGAGCCATATGACAAAGATCTAAGAGAATATTGAGATACTTGAAAGGAAGCCAAGAAGTTGGCTTATGGTATCCAAAGAAAGGTGGATTGAGCTAATTAGCTATTCGGACTCGACTATCTTTGGATGCGAGTTAGTTGATGAAAAAAGACCTCGGCACATGTCAAATGCTAGGAAACAGTGATTTCTGGTTTAGCAAAAGCAAAATTCAATAGCCACCTCTACTGGTGACGAGAATCACATAGTCATGCGGCAATTTTTGTGCCCAAGTCCTATGGATGAGACAAAGAATAAGAGACTATGAAGTTGAGGAAAAAGAAATTCCAATCATGTGTGATAACACAAGTGCAATTGCAATCACTCAAAATCTGTGTTGCACTCAAGAACAAAGCATATCGATGTCGATATCACTTCATAAGAGATCATGTTGAAAAGAAGGACATCATCTTGGAATATATCTCAACTCGATAAACAATTGGTGACATCTTCACAAAACCATTATGTGAGTCGGTTTTGAAGAACTCAAACATGAGTTAGGGTTAATTGAGTGAAATGACACTCGGAAGAATCAAAGAAAAGAAATGGAACACTAAAAGGAAAAAGAGAACTCACAAAACCAAATAAGTAAATCACCAGATTGGAAAGACAATATACCAAGATAGTCATATTAGGTGAGTCACTAAGAGAATCGTGAGAAGAAGAGTTAAATCACTAAGGGATGTTCGAGTCACTTATGAGCAAAGTGACAAAAACGCGTTTTGCTTTTGCGGGAATGTTTTTAAGAATGACGTCATAATGATGATGTGTACGGACATAAAGTCGCACACCAAGCTTATGATTGGATATAAATGTTTGCCGCATTAAATACGAGACATTAAATGCTAAATAGGCGTGCAAAATCTAAACCGTTGATTTCGATCACATTTCAAAACCGCCCGCACGTCCTTTCATAAACCATACTTAAACCATTTTCGTCCGTTTCTCTCACACACTACCAAAACTTTCATTTCTCTCTCTCTCTCGAAAGCAAAGGCAAAAATCTTCTCAAAACCCTATCTATCTTCAAATCAATCTCAAGTTTTCTTCGATAAAATCCTGGAAAATGGCACCAACCTATGATTTTGTCAAGTTAGGAAAGCAAATCCACACCGGTCTCTTTGTGGATTTCGACATGGTGAAACAAAACTCCGGTCCGATGACACCCTAGTGAAGAAAATCGCCGAAATTGGAAACGCCTCAATAAATCGTTTACGATCTTTGGAATATCCGATGACCTATGTGGAGGAGGTTGCGCTTCTACGTGAATGCCGAGATTCACGATGAAGGGATAAAGTCATCTTCACGGGAAAGCGACTCACCATCTCTCGCCAAGATTTGGTGAACACCGCTCACTACCAACGGAAGGAGCATCGTAAATTAGCGGTTTGATGTAAACCTGGCTTTCGCTTGGAAGGAAATAGCCAAGCCCGACTATACTTGATAAAATAATTTACACAACAAACAAGAGATCACAAAGGAGGATTATCACAAGTCGTTGGACATAGTTGCCAAATGCATTGACATCAAATTTGGCGGCTTTGACCAATCAACAGCAAAGTTGATCGTGATGGCGGCGATCATTGAAGAAAGGAAAATAAATGGCCGAGCTTGTCTACAAAAGCAGACTATGCCGTAAATGTAGGAACAAATCCTTGAGGAAGATGGCACATTTGGAGGATCCCTAGGATATGGCCTGGTGATTGGCCGGATGATGGAGGTGAAAGGAGTCCCTCTTAGACATGGAAAGGCATTCCATGTTAACAAGAGGATGTTCGAGATCAAACCTCTCTCGCGCACGAGAAGAGAGCCTACGCCAAGAGAGGCGACACGAGTGAGGGGGAATCACCGACCAAGAAGATCTTGTTTCCTCTCCACCAAAGAAGAAAGCCGCCCTACAATGCTAAGAAGATCACTCCCCCGCAGCAAAGAAAGTCAAACCCTGCTCCGCCCTCGCACTGGTGTGTCTCCCCGCCTCAAAGAAAGCTGGCCGAGAAGGACTCTCAAATACCTTTCTCCGATCGTCAAAAAGAGGAGAACTCGATAAGCCAAGACGGCTCCTCGTAAGAAAAACACTAAGCACGCCCCGCCGCCCAAGACTCGAAGAAATCGTCTCAAACCGTAAATTCCTCTCGGTACAAACTAGAGACGAAGAAGAATCATCAAGCACTCCGAGCTTGAGAAACCCACGAGTCACCACTCACCGAGCAGACACGGAGATCGGCCGGAGAAGTAGAGTCTCCAGATACTATAGATGAAATAAACTAAGTCTCGCCGAAGGCGATCAGCAGAGGCAAATCAAGAAATAGCTATAGTCCGCGCAGCCGAGACATAAGAAGAAGCCGACAGAGCCGATGATGATGTGATGATCCTATCCCCACTTTACCCGGACATCCAAAATCGTCCAGAGAGTGGAGGAAGTGGAAATTGAGTCGATCAAGGGAACAGTTCCAACGGCTTTGAATTTATAGAAGAAGAAGATGAACTCCGCCAACTTCCTCGAGTGACCACCGTGGTCCAAGACGGATGAAGAAAAATCGCACCTGATATCTTGCGGATCTTCAAGGACAAGGAGAAGGAAAGACAGCAGAAGGAAAGCCGGGCACGTGAGAAGGCCAAAGATTTGCCCTATCTCCGGCACCACTACAGAACACACACATCCTCTCCTTGATGTCTTATCCGCGACAGTGATGAGGATCGGGACTCTCTTCTTGCCCCGTAAGAAGAGTTGCAAATGCAGCAAGCATTGCACGCGAATCGAATCCGAATCCTTCACGAGCAAAGATTGATGGAGGGACCAGGAGAGTCCTCCGAACACAAATGAAATTGATCCAATGGGAGTGGTTCGTAAAATCGCCATCGTTGTTGCCGCCACCACTTCCCCTCACTCGGAAGAAGGCAAGCGATAAGGAAATGGCGATGAAATTGGGATAGTGGGGACCCCGGTCGAGCCAACCCCTATTGAAGGTGTCTTACCACCCCCAACTACCGAACACTCAATAGCAACAAGGAGTCCGAGACAAGTGACCCCATTCAAGTCACTCACCGGTGCGCCAAGGAAAACTCCTCCACTGCAGCAAGGTCGGAGAATCTCCGCAGATGACTCAACAACGAATCCAGGAGGCGAAGTGGAGGAAGTACAAACACTAAACGAACATCAAGTTGTCATCAACGGCTCGAGGCATGAGATCGTTTTTGGTGAGGTGCCAAATCGCTCCGAAGGCTAATGACGCCAAGTGATGCAATGAGGCACGGGAAAGGAATGTACGAGTTAACACTGCAGGCGATGAAAGTGCAATCCATGGGGTTGAGACTCCAATGGATGCCACCACGAAAGACCCTAAGACAAATGACATCAAGCGAAAGGGAGGTCCAGTGTTCGCTAATGAGACCGCAGGAGATAATGAAGCCCACTGAGGTTGAGACTTCCCTGAGTAAAGAAGTCAAGTAGAGAACATCCTCCCCGCTATCATTGACCCATCCGAAAAGGAGATAAAGCGCGCTTCATGATTCCCAGGATAATCCCGATGTAACCTTTCCGGGATCGGAAGGCGACGAAGGTTGATCGTCGAGTCATCCCCGTGATGACTCCAAAAGACTCACCATGATGTTCCAAGCACGAGCAAGTCGATACCAAGACTACTCGTCAAACCTTTAATTTTGATGATGAGCCACCAATGGAAATCTCATCATCGTCCGATGACGCTTCGATAAGGCCGAGACCACCACTCCATCGAGAAAAACCAATCGAGACCAACGGTCGTTGAGACAGTGAGGCTCGCAAGTCGGGTCCACTTCACAATGCACTCCCCGGACAGAGTCCATCATCATGAGCTCCCAAGCTTCAAGAAGTTCGACTCAAAAGGAACTTCACGCGCACCTCTCATCATTAAACAAATACCGTTGGTCGTGATGATTCCTTTATAGAATCTTTTCCTTTCTCCCCTGGAGGTACCCGACCACCGAAGAATCGAGAACGAACGCAAGACGCTTCCATAGACCAACTCTTGTTATTCCATCGGTACCATTGTTCCAAATGATTATGACTTTGGCGATGCATGGCCATCACCGCAATCAAGAATCAAATTAAGTCCGCGAAGTGTTCAAGGCATTATTTGCCGAGATTGAACGGATGGAGAGGCATCATGCCTCTATGGACATGCGGATCGACAACAGAGATGCTAATCTTCTGGCGACTTAAGAGGCATAACAATCGGAGATCGAGGAATGGTGGCAACAAAGAAAAACAATGCGTGTGGAACAAGTTAGATACTTCAGGACATTGTTCAACAAGTCTTTGGTATGGAGAGCTGAGAATGCTTGATGCAAAAACGAAGTTGAGAGAACACATTGAGCACATGCATGCACGAAGCTCACACTACTAGAGATAAAGTCTGCTGCGTGAGCAAAATAAGAGTGATCTACGTTTGGAAGAAAACATGAATAGAAAATTCAAATTTCTCATGGTTGAGATGAAGCTAATTTCAGCAGAGTCCAACGCTACTCGATCCGACTTTGGTCGCATACTCCGCAGCACTAGAGACAAACTCGACTATCGCGAGCTCGACTTCCCCGCTTGCAAGATGTTTCGAGCGTTCCTCTCTCCTTTGATGATGCCAAAAAGGGAAAGAGAATACCTTAAAGCACGAAGAGATCTAAAGCCGAAAAAGAGGATGCAAATTGCGAAGGGAAAGACAAATGAGGAAGTTACTAAAAAAAAAAGAAAGGAAAATCATTGAGGGGGAAGGATCGAAGATGTGACCTTGATGATTGCACAAACCCCCAACAAGGTCTTGTCACGATTGACATTATCAAAGCACAAACTCCCCAAGCGACTCTGCCACTCCAACACTCTGCTATATCTATGGTTTGAAAAGAGAAAGACAATTGAAGCGAGGGATGGAGGAAGTGGAATGAAGAATGGATGCCCGGTTATGAACATCTTGAAACAACATGGAGGCATTCCAAAGAGACAGAGACACTTATGCCATCTCGTATGTCGGACAGAGCCACGATCAGTTGATGAATTTAAAACGCCGCATCTCAAGGATACTTTGCAAATATGTCATGGCTCAAGCTTGGGACTTGTATCTTGGGAAAAGGGTCTCACATTATGTGAAGAAGGACAGCGAAGAGACTACCTAGCGATCGCTCTGCTGGTCACTCCGCCGGTCACTCGGCTAGAAAGAAGACCCCAAGACAATACACGCCCGAGGGTAGAAGAAGAAGCGATGATGGAGGAAGAGGTTTGCACTGGGCCTCGCCCAAAAACATTGAATACGTAGATCCGGACAAGAAAGGAGGGATCTCATCAATGGTCTTGACCAAATAGCAAATTTGCAAGTGGCTAAAAGTAATCTTTGAGTATGCGAAAAGAATAGAAGAAGAAAACAAGAGACAAACTCAATGCTATGGGAGGAAAGACAAGAGAGATTAAGAAGAGATGAAGGCCGCGAAGGCATATGAAAAGAAGAAAGAAGGCAAAATGACGATGAGAAAAAGAGAAAAGAAGAAGCGAGAAGATCTTGAACAAGATGAAAGAAGAAGAGAAACGAAGGAGATGAAGTGTTGCTGTCCACCCCTTCATGTATTTTATGATGTAAATACATACTATGTAAGTTTTCTGCAATAAAGCTATAAATTCTTTATTTTCTGTGTAGACAAATGTTTGCTCTGATACACCTTGTAAACAGTTGTGTAAAAGAACAAGAATGTTATGATCAATAAAAAGATTGATTCTACGCATACATTCTATGTGAATACATTATCTGTATGTATCTTTGCTATTTGCATTTTTGAATGGTTTAAGTTTTGGCATCATCAAAAAGGGGGAAATTGTTAGGAAATTTATTGTTTAGATTTTGATGAATGCCATGTAAAACTTAGCATAGGAAGTTGGCACCCCATTCTTGTTGTAAAATGCATTGTAATAAATAGGGCTGGTCAAGCTGAGTTAAGTCAGCTACGCCCAAACATGCAAGAGGACAACTGGAGACTAGAAGGAAGACTCCACTGCGAGACAACTGAGTATGGCAAAGAAGAGTAGACGGGAACTCTATTGAAGAAGCAATGAGATGCACTGAGTGGAGTATCGATCAAGTCAACTCAAGAAAAGCCAAGTCTCAAGTTGAAGTGACAAAGAGTCATCCAATGATTGGAAGGCGACTCTAAGTCACCTGGGAAAGCAAAAGAAATGCAATCAAGTCGAGATAATCGAAAAAGATTCGTTGCACAGAAATCAAGAGAATTACCTAAACAAGTAATATCTCCATACTACCTTTCTCGAAGTGCTCAGTCCCAAAAGCGTGCAAAAGGAATTAACCAATGGGAAGCACTACACCGTGTCAGAACTCTGAAAAGCTGGAGAACAATTTATACGAGGAATTGGCAATTCCAAGGACTGTAACAAGACAAGCCAACGACCACAAGTGACTTTCAAAAATAAGCCTATCTCTTCAACGGGCAAATTTTTGAAAGATCACTATAAAAGGCTGAGAAATGATTCTGAGAAGGGTTACGGACCAGAACCAAAAAAAAAAAAAAACGTTCAAGCAATTATTAGAACTGGAAACCTGAAATATTCTCAATCCTCAAGCCTACACTACGAAGAACATCAATCCAACACTCACATGTGAAGGAAAGATAACTTCAATCAGTTGAAGAGGAAAATACTGAAAAATCAAGGGGTCTACATTCCACGAAGGATTGTAGGAAGGTTCAAGGTCGAACCAAGTCTTAAGCTTTTTGGAGGGCTTCGTGATCAAATCCAAAGAGCTTGAGCAAGTGAACATGGGGTCAGTAGTAGCAAAAGCACCGCCTGTGAAGAAGTTGAGTCGTCACGAGAAGCCACCGAGTGATCAAGGCGTCTCGATCGAGTCCCAAAGGATCAAGTCACCGTGTGATCAAGACTTGATCCGGACTGCTTACCACTTTGTATACTTGATCAATACCTAGTGGATTCCTCCAGGAGTTGGAGAAGAGAGGAGTAGAAGAATTACCCCATCTTCGAACCTCTATAAAAATTTCATTGTGTCATTTACATTTCAAAGACTTTAATTCCTGCATCTTAATTGTTTAAATCAATTGATAAATTTGCTATCCACTTGATAATTTCTAAGTACTAAACCAAGCACTAAATCCTTGTTTAACCAAACTTAAGGGTGTTAAGTCTTCCAAAAAACAAACCACATTGAGTTAATTTAGACCCAACAAATTGAGTTATTCCATCAACAAATTCGATTGAGTCCGTTGAGAGACTAACTCTACGATTAACTAAATTGGTCATGTCACCCAGATACAAATGTAGTATCAACTCTGAATATTTAAAAGGACTAAATCGAAAATTTGGTAAGGTTTATTCAACCCCCCTTCTAAACCTTACACTTACACCCCTTGGGACCTACAATTTCCCATTCACCCGACATTGGTTTTGAGAAATTCAAAATGCTAAACTCATCTACCCGCGGCGTAGATGACGTTTATCTCATTTATTTCATACTTCGAATAAATGAACCCACTTAAATAATTGGTCAAAATCGGGTCAAAACCCAATTTATTAAAACCAATTCCAACAGAGGCAAATAACTAAATGGAAAAATTAAGAAAAATATTATTGCTTCCCCAATCCTCCTTTGTGTGGGAGTATGAGAGAAAAAGAAAAGAAAAAGAAGGCGATTAGGCTTTGCTAGAAAGATTTTTTTATGATCAGAATATTTGTGTACAGATGACGGGCAAGAGTTGAAATATATTTGTTGTGGTACATTTTCAAATGGTGTGAAGATGATCCTGCAGGGAAATACCCCCAAAATTAGGGTTAATTACCAAAAAAACCAGAAATTTTTGGAAATTACAAAAGTCTCCTTTAGGTTTATTTTGTCTTGCATTTTTCTCCTTCATATGTAAAATATTTCAAAAATCTGCTTACGTTTATCAAAATATTATACTTAACTCCTTAAATTTAATACACAATCGAACCTCTAGGGTTTTTATTTTTTTGTTATAATTTTCAAAAACCACTTGGTTTTTTCTGTAATTAGTCCAAACCTTTGGGGTTGTAATTATTTCCTAGACTGTATGCCAGATTGTACAGTAGGCATTCCGCAAAGTGTAGTAGGTCATCACCATCTTGCCCTTAAATCAAACATGTATATATAACTCTCAAAGGAAGACATCATTTAGTCCACTTAAAATTTCCCTTGCAACCAGGTGGGTAGGGGTGGAAATAGGCCAGGTCGGGCTAGGTTTTGCGTCGGACGACCTTGATCTGTTTTACGTGTATTCGGCCTAAGCCTGGCCTGTTATGAATAGTAGGCTTTTTTTTTTAGCCCAAGTCTGACCTATTTAATAAATAGGTCTGGCCTGAGCCTATTAAAAGCTCATTAAAGGCCTACAAATCTTATATATTTTATTTTAATATATATTTATCGATTACAATAATTAAATAATTGTATAAAAATAGTAATATTAATAAAATATATAATATATATTGTTGTATTTAAATTTGTAGGCTTTAAATAGGCCGGTCTATTAGATTTGAAAGGCTTTTGTAAAAGCTCAAGCCTAGCCTATTTATCTAAGTAGACTTATTAAAAGGCTTTGGTCTGGCCTATTTAATAAATAGGCTAGGCTAGGTCGGGCCCAAAGTTCCCTTGTCGGTTAGTCTGGCCTATTTCCACCCTACAAGTGGGTTGACCCAGTTGGCCACACTCAATATCTCTTGTTGGGTGGAGATCAAGAGTTCAAACCCTTGCTCCATCAAATTGCTCCTCAAGGTATATGCTAATTGTTGAAGATTTGGTGAGAACTCATACTGAATAGCATTCGTGTGGGTTTGATTCGGGAGAGATCAACTATTATTGGATTTGGGGGTCGAACATAATTGTTCTATTCACTTGAGAGAATTTGGTTGTACGTCAATAGACTGTACCGTAAAACTGATCTTTGTGTGCACATCTCGCGGTTTATCTTAATAGCAGTGATGATGAGTCAGAACTGTTGTCCTCAAACATAGTTATGCATAATCCTTGATGTTGAGTTAAAAAAAAAACTTACCTTACTTGCCCCATAACAAAGAATATAATTCCCTAACCATAGCCTTTAAATATATAATGATCGAACTACTTAAGGAGATATTATATCAAGTGGGCTCCATAGCATCAAATTTTTTAATCTTTAATTACACATAAGTTGTGACATTGATGTGATGGGGAATTTGCATTATGATTAGGGACTAGGGTTGAGCTAGGAAAACTCTAAAATTTAAAAGTAAAAGATGAATCATTGATAGTGGTATTCAAAAAATAATAATAATTTTTGAAATAAATAATAATAATAATAATAATAATAATAATTGCAACTTCAAGAATTGTACCATCCGAAAAAAGGACCAAAATGAATGGACCAAAATGGTTCTCCAGAAAGTTCCGAATTTTTTTGCGCAAAAACGTAGCCGTGTGTGACATAAAGTAGTGGAATTCATAGATCACATATCTTTTGGACTTTTTTCTTTGTCATTAAAGAATCCCACTATGTTAAAGTTGTCTATTTCTTCCTTTCTCTCGATGAAATCATCCCTTAGATTTATCTATTTTTTATTCTGTTTCTTAAAATTTAATTGAATACTGTATACATCACTTGATTGTTAATATATATTATTTCAACGATAAAATTAATATAAAATTACAATGATGTCTATAATCACCGCAAGAAAAAAAATCAGTTTAATTACCTACATAAAAGCATCTAGGTAAGTATTAAGATAACGGTAAATTATATCTAAATTTATTGTAGGCAAAATCATTATAGTTAAACTACATAACGGTAAATTTAAAAATTGTCGGTGATCAATCGGTATAATTTGGGAGAAAATAATATTTTTTACTTCGTAGGTATTCTATAGGTAATTGTTAAATTTAGTGACTAAATCATTTCTATCGGTATATTCTGCCCGCTAACTGAAATTTTCTCATAGTGAATGTAATAGATCTTAAATGTTAAATGCCGATTTAAGATCTCGATTTTTAGGATTTGAACTTTGATTTCATTTAATTTCAAGAATACGTATTTTGATTATAACATGCCATGAGGACTTGAATTTAGATTTGAACTTGAATTTCCCTTGGCCTTTCTACTTGTTTTCCCCCCAAAGCAACTAATATCAATCTTTTCATTTCAAAGTTATTGTTTGATTTGTATTAACATCAAAACACATTTTTACTTTTTTTGACTACTTATATTACTTTTTCTTTCAATCTTGATACTTACAATCTAGTATTGCAATATATTTTTATTATTGTACTTTATTATTTTCCGATGAACATGCTTCAATTACAAGTTGTTTAATAATACTGTAATTTAGAGAATAAAAAAGTCCAAATAAATAATTTTATGTAGAATTGGAACCTTCAAATAAGAGTTATGGGAGTATTATGCGTGTACTAATTGTCTACTTGTAAAGTTGAAAGAACAAATCGAATTTGCTTCTAAAATGTTCTTTCCTTTCCCCTTTGATGCAACCTACAACCTCAATATTCTTGCTTGCAAATGAAAAATAAGTTATGACTTTGATCTAGGTTTTTAATATTTTATTTTGGATTCCACATGCTAAACTCAAGGAGAAAATGGTAATTTTTGCTAGTTTTTTCCATACTAATACTTTATCATAAGGATTGAAGACCAATAATTGATTTTTTTTTTACTTATGGCGATTAACAAATCGTGTCAGAAGATTAAGTGTATATTTTGGTTGAACATGGACATGCTAATTTGCAATAGGCAATGAAAAAGGTTTCTAATAGTCTTTCTCTTAATGATTATGTCTTTAGCTCCAATGATCCTTTCAAGGGATTCAATGGTATGGTCGCATTTCTCAAACGCGTTGGTCAGATATGGCGGATGAAGACGATCAAGTTGATGAAGACAAATTGGAAGCTTTAAAGACCAAATTAGGCGACTCATCAACTACTCCGATTGTCTTTCACTCATGTGAGTCATCAGAAGCTATGAGGTATCTGGCAATTGTGGCTCGAGGATCCCGGGCCGACATTCCACAAGATATACATCCGACCATCAAGATGATACTCAAGCACATGCAAGAAAACACATGTCAATGTCATTCGAAAATCCTCTGAAATAGACGCGTCCATCATTTAGATTGCGATTTTAAGTTATCTTTGTTGTTTCTTTTATGGGGTACTCTTTTTACTATCAAAGGGTTTTTTCCACTGAATTTTACTTTGATAGGTTTTAACGAGATCCATATTTTAAAGCTAGTTGCTTGACTTGTAAGCAGTGCACTACATTTCTTTTTTAATAATATTTCGCATTTATTCAAAAAAAAAAAGAGACTTTTACAAATGTCGCAAATGCCGAATTCTTTAGAATAGACTTTTTGAAATAGTAGCTTATCCAAACACTATAAGAAAACTCCAGTTTATCAATAGAATTTAGTAATTTACCGGCAGAAACGATTTTGTCACCAATTTTTATAGTTATCTGCATAATAAAAAATATTATTTTTTCCCAAATTATACCGACGGATTTTAGATTTACCGACAGAAATACTGTAGGTAAAACCAACAGTTTTAGATTATGTATGTAAAATATTTACCTACAACGATTTTTTCTACAACGATTTCACTTACAGTTTTCTTAATACTTATCTACAGATTTTTCTGTAGATAAACTGATTTTTTCTTGTAGTGAGAGTTCATTCTAAAATAATAATCAAAGAACAATTATTATGAAAAATGTACTTTTGGATTCAAAAGTTTATCTGAAAAGTACTATCAATTAAGCTATAAATCTTGCACATAATTGCCTTAATAAAAATCTCTTACATAATTGAATATTTCAACACGTAAGTTGTGTATTCGACACGCGACTTTCTGCTGCAAATTGACGTTGTTTGATGTGTCTCATACTTTAAATTTGGTAAAGAATAACATGTAGTTCAAGGAAAGGGCAGTTCATAAATTAGGACTTTAGAGACACTTAGTTTAGAGCAATGCATTATATATACACATTTGTAGAAATTGTCAATCAAATTAATAATCACATTGTTTTAAGAATTACATATTAAGTATATAATTTCAATTGTTTGTTCAATTGTCACATTCATCCTCCAAAACAGCCAATTTTGTACCTAAAAATATGCCATAATTAATTGCTGGAAAAAGAAAAGAAAAACAAACAAGTCAGCTTAACCAATAATATGCTATTTGATCACTTATTGGGCTACATCTGAATCTGTTATTGCATTATATTTTATATTTTAAGATTTTTTTTTTTTTGAGAATTATATTTTGAGATCTTCGATACATCATATATTTGTATATGTCATGTTTGCTTTTTTTCCTAGCTAGCTATATACTAGGCGTTTTCTAACATAAAATCTGTCTTTTTTATCTTATCCCACGTTCCCACTAAGGGAAGGGAACGCACTTTTTTGAACCAATACAGGGAATCCTATACTTAGTACAAAATGCCTTTGAATCCATGTTTAGTTCTAGTCCAGATGCACGCCTTCTTTTTGAACATTGTTTAGCATGATTGATTGATCTGTATAATGGAATTATCTTCCGACACGTGTTGATAATATCCATTAATTTACATACATGCTCAGTAAATTCTGACAAAGATTCCTGTAATTTGTTTGCATTCATGATCATGTCAGAAATTCAGGGCCGTGCCTAACAAATTTTTGGCCCGAGTGAAATTTTAAAAATAGGCCATTTTTTACGAATTTAAATATAATATAAAATAATTTCATAAAATAAACTTTGTATAAGATATGAAATTAATTAACATAATAAGACAACCATGTTCAAGGTAGTTATATAAATACAACTCACCTCACAGTTTTTGCAACAAAAGTATTAATCAATTTATGTACAATCAAGTTGTTCAATAATTCATTTCACAATTGATAATATAGTTAACCGATTGAATCTTTCTTGTGACATAGTTGATCAAATAATACTTCAAAAATGATAAATACTTGTTGCACTTAATTCCCTCTCAATTCTTTAGTTTCTTATCTTCTTTTTTTTTTTTTTTCTTTTTCTTCTTCTTTTTTCACATTATTTTCTTTGTTTTTTCTTCTTCTCCTCTGAACCACGCACTTTTCCTATTAAAACCTTTTGTTCTGTAGCCTAAAGTTAACTTACTTTTTTATTTTATTTATTTTTGGGGTTTTTAAATTTGAAAGTATTTTTTTTTACATCTATCATATATGTATCCTATATACACACATATAAAACATTCAGATTTTTGGGCCCCTAAATATTGTTATTTTTTTTGGGCCTCAGTCCTTTAACTCAATGGCCTCAAAGAAAGCACGTTCATGCAGAAATTCCATATTAGCCCCTTAATAGTAGTTGAATATGAACGAACCACTTCAATTTATTCCTGGTGAGTGTTTGGGGGTAAAATCGTAATTATACTTTTTTTATTTAATTATTCATTCATGAATATTAATGATGGGGTCAATTAGGATGGCAATTTCGACCCGACCCGTAGATACCCGCCCCGGCTGAGCCCGTGACCCGGGGCGGGACGGGTCTAGGTATCGCTTCCGCTCCGCGGGTACCCGCCCCGTCCCGCCTAATATTTTTATTTTCAAAATATAATTTAATATATATTTTGTATATATAATATATTTATAAATTGATAATAATAAATTTTGTAAATAATATT
Source organism: Rehmannia glutinosa (assembly GCA_016081115.2). Taxonomy (NCBI): domain Eukaryota; kingdom Viridiplantae; phylum Streptophyta; class Magnoliopsida; order Lamiales; family Orobanchaceae; genus Rehmannia; species Rehmannia glutinosa. The sequence goes on along the minus strand of CM071928.1, from coordinate 4,828,134 downwards.
TTGTAAAAATATTTCTTTCGAATTTTTTTCTTATTTTTTTCATTTAATTTAATTTTAAACGGGACAGAACGGGTCGACCCGCCACGCCCCGTTCTAGGCACGGGACGGGTCTGAGACCTGGCTGACCCAACCCACCCCGCCCCATTGCCATTCCTAGTGTCAATTGGCAGCCCATGAGGCCCAAACTGTTATTGAGCAGTCTATGAGGCTTAATTCATTATATCCAGACCACGCTATCCATATCGGTCCACGCACCCACTTCATTCTATAAGGCTTATGCGGCCCATCAACCTAGGTATAAATAAGATCAATCATCATTTGTAAGTATTCTGGATTAATTGCTCTCAGTTGTGATCCTTTGCTCTACAATTATTCTCTATCTAATACTGACTTGAGTGTCAAAGTGGCCTTCATGTGACAAACTCAGGGCTCCTCTGACGTTTGTTGAATGGTCATCGACAAATTTTCATCTCAAAAACTATCGGCTTCGGAGAAGAAGCTGGATTTTATCACAAATCTTAATTAATTTAGAGTAGTCTGCGAATTTAAGCATATATAGGAGAGAGTGGACAATAAATCAAGGATGGGACAAAAAATTAAATATGATAACTTATGATAATCTTTGCGCATAGTTTATTACCCATCCGTCGGGTCCTTCTTAGCTGACAGGGATATATGAATACTTATCAGGTGAGATTGGTATATTAGGAAGATATATTAATAATGAATTAATGATAGTGATGTTCCAAAACAGATTGATAACTAAAAATATACCCATTTGAGTTTTTTTATATAGTTATTTATTTTGGGAGGTAATCACCAAATTTTCTTTATTTTTCTGATTTTTTATGCACGCAATGTTCTTGGCTTTTAGTCTCTCACATCAACTGATTATTTTGCGAAGAGAGAGAAAAATAGAACTTCATCTAGATTGGGTTCAATAATACAGTAATGTTGCAATCATCTTGATATTTTTCTAGCCTAAGTTAACTGCCCCAAAGGCCTAAACAATACCCATTTTGGGGTTTGGATTAATGGATCAGCTAGCGAGAATTTTTTTTATTCTTCACAAATATTTCATATAGTTCTTTTATATATAATAATAATAATAATAATAATAATAATAAAATATGATGCGTTATAAATCAGACTTGGCAAGCATTTCTGAAGAATATCCGGATTTTCTAGTGGCAAGAATCTATGAAGGACTGATATGGGGTACGACACGTAAATATTTAAAATTTTAAGTATATGAGTATATATATACATACATATAAAATTATGTGATTTTATATTATTGAAAATTTAGATGTACTGAGTACAATTAAAAGTTAATGTTTCAAACATAAAAAATAAAAAGTTTTATAAGTAAATGTGGTATCTCACATAGACCCACATAAAACATGCTGAAAACATCATCAATTGAACAAATATATCACTTTGCATATGTGAATTTATAAGAATTCATATATATGCGGTTTTGTTTCAGTTTTTTTTTTTAAATTTTTTGGATACTATACATATGTATCCATATAGCTAGTATTTATGGAGTATCAAATAAAATATATCTATCCGGTACTAGTATATCATCCTCACATAAGTGTCTATAGAAGTTAGTACTTGATTCGTTTTCATTTTATAAGCATCACAATAGAAGAATAAATATAATAGAGCTTGGAGCTTTCTTCCTTCTCGTGGCCTTCTACTCCTTCCCAATTTATGCCGCTTCAAAAGCCTAAAAGCTGGAGTTGAACTATTGTGCCAATTAATAAAATAAATAGGGATAATTAAAAAATAACCCTAATGTTTGGGCTAATTACAAAAAAAACCCAGAGTTTTTTGATAATTACAAAAAATCTTTGAGGTTTGATTCCGTCTTACATTTTTCCAGGTGATTTTCGAAAACATTCCAAAAATATCCCTTGACATTTGCAAAAATATTACAGTTACTCCCCTTAAATTTAAGACAAAATGAAATCTGATTTTTTTTTTTATGTCTGAATTTTTTTGTAATTAAATCTAAACCTTAGGGATGTTTTTGTTTATGATGGCTCAATTAGATGATCATGAAATTAGAGTCCTGAAATGGGAAAATGGACTTTCCTTGCAATGTATAATACTGTGCCAGTAAATATATATGCCCCTTTGGATTATTATATGCTACTTTGGAACTTTTTTCTGTCAAGAAATTTAATTAGTGTTCAGCCCAATTAGCAGGTATTCCATTCTTAATTATTTTTTGAGAAGACATTCTTAATTATTTGATTATAGACAAAGGGTTATTTTTCAATCTGTGGCATTTGCCACAGATTTTTTTGTTTCTATAGTGGGTTGGGAGGTTTTTAAAAAAATAGGTGTAGGCGCCCTTAGAAAGGGCGCCTACTAAGCAGGCGCCACTACCAAGGGCGCCTACTGCACACTTAACTTTTTTTTTTAAAAAAAAATCGTGGCAGGCGCCGGTCAAAGAGGCGCCTGCCAAACCTGACACCTGCACTTGGGGGCGCCATTAGGAAGGGCGCCCACCCCTCTATAAATGGCGTTCCCCCATTTTTTAAATTTTCTTTTAAATATTAAATAAAAATACAATTTTTGGATAACTATAATATGAAATATCACTGGATCAAAACCCGATTAAATAATAAAAACTACAACGAATATTTAAAAACCAACAAGAAATTACACATTAAAAAACTGGAATAAGAAACGACATCCCCATTATTCGAATATATACGAATCATTTCTAATAATTGTACTTAAAATTCTAATATGTATTTATTGTTGGGTTATTTAGAAATTATATGTTTGGAATAAGAGATATTTATTAGTTTGAAGATGAAAAGTTGTACAAAATTTTAGAGGATTAATTATTTACTTTGTCAAATTATTCTAGTAATGAAATGTAGTCATTAGATCAAATAAATGCTAGTCATTGATTAGAGAGTTGTTTTAGTATAAATTAGGGCGGTCACTTTGCACTCGGACAAAGTTGAAAAGAATAAAGAAAACACATTTACTCCTACTAAGAAATATCTCTTATTCCAAACATATAATTTCTAAATAACCCAACAATAAAGATATATTAAAATTTTAAATACGATTATTCGAATTGATTCGTATATATTCGAATAATGGGGATGGCATTTCTTATTCCGGTTTTTAATGTGTAATTTCTTGTTGGTTTTTAAATATTCGTTGTAGTTTTTATTATTTAATCGGTTTTGATCGATGATATTTCATATTATAGTTATCCAAAAATTGTATTTTTATTTAATATTTAAAAGAAAATTTAAAAAATGGGGAACGCGGTGGGCGCCTTCCTAATGGCGCCCCCAAGTGCACCTGCGCCGCCCCTTTTTTTTTTTTTAAAAAAAAGTAAGTGTCAGAGCGCCCTTGGTAGTGGCGCCTGCTTAGTAGGCGCCCTTTCTAAGGGCGCCTACACCTATTTTTTTAAAAATCTCCCAACCCACTATAGAAACAAAAAAATCCGTGGCAAATGCCACAGATTGAAAAATAACCCCAAAAACTTGGGTTAGGCCGTCTAATGGGTTTTTTCTATTAGACAGACCCAACCCAATTCGGATTTTATTGTAATGTTATGCACCGGTAGCATTTTTGTAATATTCTAGGGCGGTATCATAGGATCTCTGGTGATATTTTTGTAATATTAGGAGCTGTTAAAAATATTAATTTTTCCCCTAAAAAGTATTAGTAGTACATCTGAAAAGTATTATCAGTATATTTGAAAAGTATTAGTAATCTCCTTAACTAATATTTTTAGTAGCCCTCATGGAATGTATTATTTTTTACCCTCAAAAATATTAGTAATCCACCTAAAATGTATTAATTGTCTCTTTGAAAAGTATTAAATAGTAGTGTATTATTAGGCAATCCTTAAAAGTATTAGTTTTTCCCGTGAAAAGTATTAGCAATCACTCGGAAAAGTATTAGTAATCCACTGGAAAAATATTGATTTTTTGATTAAAGGTATTCTAGTATTTTTCCTGGAAAATATTAATAGTTTTACCAAAAAGTATTAGTAGTCTTCCTAAAAAATATTAGCAGTGGCCAGCGGTTGTTGTTGTGGTGGTGTTAGTGGTTATGCGGGTCAACGGGTGGATTGACCGCGGCGCGGATATTTGGAAACTTACCCTTTGCCTTGATTATACGCTCTTTAGTGCTTCGAAATTAAGGTTGGAATCTTTTCTGGTTAGGAATCGAGAACCAAAAGGGAAATCACAGATTACATCAACAAAACAAAATTAAGTTTTCAGATTAAGATTTGAAATTTTAGCAAAATTTTGCATAACAATGAATATATTAAGCATACTCAAATGAAATCATCGATTATAATATCGGTTTGGGTTCCAAACTCAATTTCATTTGATTACTAAACCTATTTTTTCTAAAAATTCATGTCTAACTCGATTAGTCCTCGTCTAGGCGCTAGGTTTCCCTTTGTCCACCTTCATTGTTCTTCCGATTAAGTCATGCAATAACTTCGCTTAGATCCCGCCTAGCTCAACACAAGCTCTGATTAGGCGCTAGGTGCTAGACCCCAGTCTAACGTCTGCATCTAGTGCTTTTTAGAATACTGATAATAGATGCTAAAAAAGTGAAATAGTTAAATATCTATGTTTATTATAAATGTCTGAATGTTTTTGCTAAAAATCACATGGACTAAAATGTCCCTGCCCCTTAAATAAGTTTTCACATTAAATAATATCATAATTACTAATTACTAATAAAAATGTCCCTGACCCTTAAATAAGTTTTCACATTAAATAATATCATAATTACTAATTACTAATAATGGAGTCTTTTAAATAATGGAGTTTTTTATCAAATGAATTTAAACTTATGATGGACAGTCATACAACCAAAACGGTTCATTTGATGTGCGCTGTCTAGAGTTCTGCTCGCATAGTAGATGGCTCTGAACATCTTGTATGGAGAGACATAAAACTGAAACGGTTTTACAAAATTAAAAGTTAAAATCGGTCTGTTCAAACCCCAAAACAAAAACAAAACATATTTATGAAAAATCAGTCTGTCAAGGTGAAAGAAGAAACCGACATTGACAGGGTGCGAATAAACATTGGGGACTGGTTTCTTTATTCATTCTTACCAGTTTCCGGCAGAGATTACCAGTTTCCAGCAGAGCTACTTCTGATTCGACATCAGTTTTAATGTCCATGTTAGAGAATAGTATTATCGTCTCAAATTCAAACAAGAAATCTCCAACCCGTAAGTATTGTATTCAGTTTAATGCTTCCTTACATATATATTTTAATACTTCCCTCCATTAGTTAAAACCTTGGGTGCATGGGTGTGGAGTTCTCTTACTACACCTTAATGTGGAACATTTAGATAAGGCAGAATAATATTCTGTACATTTTTCCTCTCATCCAAGACCCAAACAAATAAAAGAAATATTAAAATAGGAAAATACCTGATTGTGCTGTGTTATTGAACAAAACAAATCGGCCGATGCTATCAATCTTAGCATTGTTTATGGTGCTATCGCCTAAATTTTGGAATCGCTTAAATCTATATCTTTCCTCGATAGAATTCGGAAGAAATATTTGAATTGTTGCTTGATTCTTCCTTGTTTGTAGGCTTATTTTTCTTGAGGCTGTTAAAATCTAGATGCACTAAAAGATTAATAAGATCAAGATGCACTAAAAGATCCTCTACTCTCCTACAAGCCAGCCCACTCAAGTAATTTGTTGGAATTTATTTAAGCAATATGTTTAAATTATGATCTACCTGTCTGCTTAGATTAAATAGAATGAATGCATGGTGTGGGTGAGTGAGTGGAGATGAACACAAATAGTGATAATGTATTTTTTGGTTGTTGACTTAGAAAATAATAAGAATAACACCAAAATAACTTGACGTTTTTTCCAGTTAACCAGAAACTTTGTGCAAAACAATTAGGTTGCTTGGATGTCAACTTTGGTTTATTTTCTGTGTATTATACATATCTCTTCTTCTTTTTTTTACTTTCATTCTACTATTAGATTTGTAATTAACACTCTTACAAGATTCGTAGACACGTTTTCAACAAAAGGGTTGGTAGGGATTTAGAGATTATATATCTCTTCTTCTTTTTTATACTTTCATTCTACTATTAGAAAATACTTAACTGAAGAACAGTTAGACCGCGAAATTTAAGCTTTTTTGATCGAATCTTTTGGGTTAGTCAACAATCTGTATTACGCATAGGTTAGTACCACCTATAGATTCACTATTCCACTAGATTGATAGTTTTAAGCCATTATGCAATGACAGTAAGTAATTGCAACTTTCCATTTATATAAAATAGAGCTTTACATTTATATATGCACCGCGTGAAGATATTCAGTACTTTGTTCTTTTTTGAGCCAAGAGATTGTTAGATATAGACAGATACAACAGGAAGAACTCATTTTGGTAAGTCATGGCACTTTGATCATGGTGATTCGGGGAAGGAATAGAGGTATTTCATCATTTCTTATCTGCAATATACTGAAAAGACTGGGCCAAATCCACAAAGATCACATGTAGCGGCAAGTATTAAAACACAGGGGTATAATGCACTCACACAATAATAAGGATAAATAGCAGGTAAAGTGACTTTTGAGGTACCAGTTCTCATAGCACTATACGAAAAAACCATAACCAGATTTAAACACAAATTAAGTTCCAAAAATCCAAAAGTACTGTGTGATGCAAAGATTCTCAATATGTCAAAAAGATCTTAACAGTGCTTCAAGTAGCTAATTTAGACCAAACAAATTGGTGGACAAGTTGATCGGATTATAGCTTTAGGACAAACATGGAAGTGGAGGGACTCAACATTACTACCTAGACCTTAATATGATTACAGATGCTTGGACAATCTTGACTATTGGATTGATTGATAGGCAAACATATTTATCTTGCATTGAAGTTGGATTTGACTGATAGTATTAGCAAAAGTCAATAAAGATTAAGTGGTTAAAGCACAATTAACTTGGCCAAAGTCTTTGCTATCAGCAGAGTGGTAAAACTGTACAATATCCATGCACAAGCAATCTTCCTAAGTACTCCTCATGCCCTTTAATGGTAGTGACTAATGACTGTTATTTTAGCACCCTTCTTTCACAAAACCAACAATCAAGATTTACCTGTTAGAAAATTCAATAGAAATTAAAAATTCTTTTACATGTTAGACACCAAGTAGATATGAGTTATACTACGTAATAAACGATCAACGAAATAGAAAACAATACACTAATTTATGTATTTAGCATGTGGTAATTAGAGACAAAACCAACAATCAAGATTTACCTGTTAGAACATTCAATAGAAATTAACATTATGAGAGTGTTTACATACTCGAAAAAAAAAGTGATTATCAGCTTCTAGATGCAAAAAAGAAAAACAACTTCAACTGAGAATTAGAATTTGCAAAACATTCCCTATATTAAAAATTGTTTTTATTTATGCTTATTTTTTCGCATTTAATTTTGAAATTTAGTTGGTCCTTCAATTCCTTGGTTGCCACCAATTATTTTGCATTTTATTGTGTTTAGCATGAAATAAGGCTGCAATTTACATTTTAGGTTAGCATTAATGAGGTAGTACTTATAAAGATGCTCCCATTGAAGTAGTGGATTGTACAAATGCATAAATCGTGTGCATAGTTACTCATTTGATACTCCACATTAGAGGTTAAGAATCCATTTTTTGCTTATTGAACAAGCCTAAGATGGGATGATTGAACAATCAAAATTAGATACTAATTTTGTTTTCTTTGAATGAACATGAGACTATGGGATTGATGGGTTCATCAAGGATATTGTCAGCAAATTGTATTTTTCTCCCGTTTTTCCTCTAAAAATGACCTTTTGCACATTCATAATTTAATGAAATCTTATAATTTGATCAACTTTAGCAATAATGTGTTCCCTTAGATTGATCTCATAAAATTCCCACCTTCTTTGGATGGAATTCAACCACATAAATAATCTTTATTGATTGTGTCGACCTTTCTAATAGTAGCACTACAACATGTTTGCAGGCGACAAAGCAGTATTAATTCGACACTAGCAGCATAAATCCTAACATAAGATATCAGAACTGACAACACAACACAGGAAAGTCAAGAACATGCAGGATATATTATTTTAAATTTTCCACCATTCATAGTAAGTTGATCCTCCATTCCCATGATACTATTGTTAACCACATGATTGATTTTTTACGTTGAAAGCAGGAATCTTCAATAATTCGGGTCCAAAGTTGTTTAGAATATAAAAATGCAACCAAGCCAATTAACAAATTTATCATCAGGTAAAATAAGTTTAATTTTATTTTTTTGTGTTAATTTTTTTGAAGAATCTCTTTTAAGTATTTTAGGTATTCAAGATACCTTAATAATACCTTCATTAGAAAAACCTATAAATTCTATGTTTTAGTGGCAGATGTCTATCGACAGAGACAACGTGAAAGGATGAAAAAGAGGTATCTTTGATTTAAATGCCACATAGAGAAAAGAATACATTGACAGAGTTAAGAAATATAAACAACGTAATTCATGTATTCTTGTAGATCAAATTCCTTGTGAGTCTGAAGGTTAGTGATTCAAAATTTTCAATGCATATATATATATATTATATTGAAGAATGTTTTACTTTGCAAAAACCTAAGTTACATTTTTCCTTATATGTTAGGTCCAATAGTTTATGAACCCGTTTGTTCGGAGAAACATGAAATAAAAAAATGTCTAATTGCATACACTGTGGTGCTATAAGATTTGAGTATGAGCCTCCGACTTTTTGTTGTGATAATGGAAAAATTAAGCTTGCAACTATTGAAGTTCCCGATGAATTGTATGAGTTGTTCACTTCTCAGTCAGATGAGGCCATTCAGTTTCGAAAAAATATCCGTCCATTCAATTGTATATTCTCATTTACCTCATTTGGAGTGAAATTAGATAAAGAACTTGCATCTGCAAGGCAATGAGTTTATACTTTTCGAGCACAAGGAATGGTGTATCATAACCTTCCAGGCTTAAAACCCAAGGAAGATGGTCCCGATCATTTTCAATTGTATTTCGTGGAAACAGAAAATGAGGTTGGGAATAGAATGAAAATACTTGAAAACTCGAGTATATCTGAAATAACTGTGAAAAAACTCCTAAAAGTCCTAGAAGAAAACCCATACGCAAAAGTCTTCAGAAGATTAAATGATTTTCCTTCAACTGATGATGTTCAGCTCCATATTTCAAAAGATGTGAAATTAGATCAACGAGTATATAATTCTCCAACAGCTGATCAAGTTGCTGCCATATGGGTTGAAGGAAATAATGTTAATATACCATTTAAAAGAGACATTGTAGTACATGCATATTCTGGAGACTGGCATAGAATAAAGCATTATTATGGATGTTACGACCCTTTGCAATATCCACTTCTTTTTCCAAGAGGCAAGACAGGATGGCATCAAAATATCAAAAAACCTGCCACCAACAAGTCCACTACATCAACTCATATTATGATTGGCGAAAGTAGTATTAGGGGAGAACAAGGTACATAACATTTGAATTTATGTTCATGATGATTATGTATTGAAATTAAAATATATTTTAATGTCAATATCGATGATATTTTTTGTAAATGAATTAATCTTCTTCTATATTCTTCTATGGAATGTTATGCCAATTCGATTAATTTTATATATTTTAATATTTATATGTTTAGATATAAAACGACTACTAGAAATACATAAGTTTAAATTTGTATTTTTGTTCAAACTGTAAAATATCCTATATAAGTATTCTAGAATTATTAATATTCGATGTATCATCTCTGCATATAAATATGCGAATTAATAATTCATAGTTATTAATTAGTAATATTGTTGTAACCTTGCTTTATTTTTTATTTTTTATTTTTTAAATAAATTATGTTTTTAGTGTGTAGTCGAACTACTGTTGATGCCTCTACAACAACATCAAGCTTTTCTTGTGCAGATGATATACTTTCCCAAGAACAAGAAGGTATGAATTTATTGAAAGTTTAATGATAACTTCAACAATATCATACATGTATTTATTGAGATTTGTTGAAATATATTTCAATTAATATATTAACATTCAAACATCGTTTCCAATGATATTGACAAAATGTTCTTTATAAGGTATCCACTTTTACCAGTTAAGTATGGTCTTGCAAATATAGTCGATTCTTATTACTATATTAATATTTATAAAATATATTTACCTTTTATTTGTTTTTAATTTTTTTGTAGTTGTCGTGAGAAAGTAATAAGAATGTCTCATGCGAGAGAATATAGTTGTTATAGGCTACAAATTAAATCCGAGGCAATGTACACTTCTTTTGGCAGGAAGGTTGTTGCAACAATATGCAGTCGATATGTATATAAAATTAGAGACAACAAGATTGGATTATTATCGGCATAACCAATGTAATATGAGAGCTGAACTATATCAAGGAATAGTTGATAGTTTCTTGAAAGGAGAGACTAAATGGAGTGAAGTTGGCAAAAAATTGTTCTCCCAACATCATTTATTGGGGGACCAAGAGATATCTTGCGCGAGATATCTTGATGTATTAGCATTGGTACAAAGATTTGGAAAACCTGATCTTTTTATTACAATGACTTGCAACCCTGACTGGAAAGAGATCCAAGAGAAATTGTATAATGGGCAACAAGCTCAAGATCGTCCATATTTGACATCAAAAGTATTTCGAGCAAAATTGCAGGATTTGAAAGATCAGTTGTTTAAGAAGGAGATATTTGGACATGTAGCTGCAAATGTTCATGTCATTGAATTTCAAAAAAGGGGATTACCTCATGCTCATATGTTGATAATTTTGAAGTTAGAATACAAAATTACAACTCCAGATCGCTTTGATAAGTTTGTCAGCGCTAAACTTCCTGATCAAGAAAAGTACCCTAAACTTTTTAACTTAGTAGCAAAACATATGATGCATGGACCTTGTGGAGATAAGAACTTGAACAACTCTTGCATGGTGGATAAAAATTGTAAATATCATTACCCACGATCATATTGTGAGAGCACGATACAAAATAAAGATGGATATCCAGTCTATAGAAGAAGAAAAAATGGAATAACAGTTCGAGTTCGCAATACACAGCTAGACAACCAGTGGGTGGTGCCTTACAATTCATATCTCTTATCTAGATATAATTGTCACATCAACGTAGAGATATGTTCAGGAGTGACAGCGGTTAAATATTTGTACAAATATATCTATAAAGGACATGACAGAGTGGCAATTAGTGTCTCCCACAATGATGATGAAAATTTAGTTGATGAAATCAAACAATTTCAAGATGCATGATGGGTCTCTGATCAAGAAGCAATGTGGAGAATTTTGAATTTAGTTTGAATGAAATACACCGAGCGGTTATCAACTTGCTATTACATCTCCCAAATCAACAATGTGTGACTTATTGGGCAAATCGGTTAGAAAATATTTTGAGTCGGATCATGTCTCCAAAACAATGCTCACGGAATATTTTTCTATGTGCTCTAAAAGTGAAGAGGCAAGAAAATATCTCTACAAGGAATTTCCGGAGCATTACATATGGGACAAACAAGGTAAATGTTGGAAAGAAAGAAAAAAAGGAGGAGTGATTGGTCGTATAAATACAACAAATCCTAATGAAGGTGAAGATATTATCTTAGGTTACTCTTAAATCATGTTAGAGGACCAACATCTTTCCAAGATTTGCTAACAGTAAATGATATACATTACTCCAGTTTCAAAGAGGCGGCACAAAAACGAGGATTACTAGAATCTGATTAAAGTATTATTGAATGTCTAAATGAAGCTATCACTTTTCAAATGCCAGCTGAATTGAGAAGACTATTTGCAATCATCTTGGTATATTGTGCACCAACAGATGTGAGAGTACTTTGGGATACATACTTTGAAGCAATGTCTGATGATTTCAGAAGAGGATCAAAAAACTCAGTTGAATTACAAGTTGCTAAAACTTTGAACAGTTTGAAATTTTACTTGGAAAGTATGGGAAAAGGCATAGGTTCTTATGATCTTCCAAACATTCCTAATGTTATGGATAATGGAGACAATGATTTTGCAAGAGAGATACAAGATGAAATGTCAATAGAAATACCTCAAGAGGATTTAGAAGCAGAGAAAAAATTGAATCATGAACAACTCAAAGCTTTTTCAATAATATTGGATTGCATACGAAAAGGAAATGGTGGTATTTTTTTATTGACGGACCAGGTGGAACAGGAAAAACATTATTGTATCGTGCATTATTAGCTCATTTGAGATCCAAAGATGTAATAGCACTTGCAACTGCAACATCTAGAGTTGTTGCGGCAGTAATGCCCGGGGGGAGGACATCACATTCACGCTTCAAAATACCAATAGATGTAAATGAATCAAGCAAATGCACTATGTCTAAGCAAAGTGGGGCCGTAGAGCTATTGCGTAAAGCACAACTTATATTATGGGATGAAGCACCAATGGCAAAACGGTGGGCAATCGAAAATGTTGATAGTTTAATGAAGGACATAATGGGAAATGATAAGGATTTTGGTGGAAAAGTGTCTGTGTTTGGTGGAGATTTTAGACAAGTGTTACCAGTTGTTCCTAAGGCAACAATTTATCAAACTATTTCTGCAAGTTTGGTGGCATCGTATTTGTGGCCAAAAATGAAAAAAAATTACTTTGTCCAGGAACATGAGGTCGAGGAATGATCCAAACTTCAGTGAGTTCTTACTTAGAGTTGGAAATGGTGATGAACCAACGACATCAAGGTAACATCGTCAGAATTCCGGATGAGATGCTTATTAAGTATGACAACAAAGACTCAATTCAACGACTTATAAGGGCCATTTTCCCAGACATAAATAAAAATGCCCACTCAGCTCATTACATGGTAGGCCGAGCAATATTAGCTTCTAAAAATGAGCACGTTGACAGATTGAACGATAAGTTGATCACTATATTTCCTAGAGAAGAAAGAACTTTTAATAGTTTTGATGAAGCTATTGATGATACAAACAACTACTATGAAGAAGACTTTTTAAACACCTTAACCCCAAATGGCTTGCCTCCTCATAAGTTGGTGTTGAAGAAAAATTGCCCAATAATTCTTCTCAGGAACTTAGACCCATCAAACGGATTGTGTAATGGTACAAGAATGGTGTGTAGATATTTCAAGAATAATATAATTAATGCAGAGATTGTATATGGACAACATATGGGAAAGCATGTCTTCATACCAAGAATACCACTTTCGCCAGCTGAAAATGAAGGCTACCTATTTCAGTTTAGACGTAAACAATTTCCAATCCGACTTTGCTTTGCTATGACAATCAACAAAGCACAGAGACAAACAATTCCAAATGTCGGTGTCTATTTGCCGCAATCAGTATTTTCTCATGGGCAATTATACGTCGCACTCTCCAGAGGAACTTCCATGAGTACAACCAAAGTATTGATAAAACCAGACACCGCAAATATAAGAGGAATGATGGGGACTAAGAATGTGGTGTACAAACAAGTCTTAAGTGCAGGTACAAGCATATTTTTTACCCACATAATATAATAAATATTATATATTAACTAATATTTTACTTTTATTAGGAAACACAACATTGATGCAACAATCACTATAGCGCAAAGTTCTGAGGCCTAACAATGAGGTAATTAATGTGAAAAAATTCCAACGTACAAATGATTAATAGAAAATAAAATTATGTGATTATGTATGATATATACCTTTTGATATATTTTATGTTTTTTACTCACTTATAAATCTATAGTAGCATATTTTGAGTCGTTAAATTTACTTCATGACATGTAATTTTTTTCAATTAAAAAGTATATGGCCACAATCTAATATATTTTTCTAATGCCCATTCACAATTGATATTTCATCTATGATCTTAGAAGTATCTTTTACTTTTTACATTTTTTCTCTTACCCATTTCATTATTTTCAATTTCACTAATGTTGGCAGGATGACGAATTTCTTCAACTAACCAGTACAAGTGGTCTGTAAAGTAAGATCTCCAACAGGGTCCTCTTAAAATAAGAAATGCATAGTGTTTTTTTAATTTTTTTTTCGATTTAGTTGCTTGACATCTACTCTAAAGAGATACCTTTTTATCATGTAAATTTTAATTATTATTGACTTTATTGGGTTTATTATGATCAACAAAAAATTACAAGCCATCACCTGAAACATTAAGGATTATCCGAAGATTCAATTTGCAGGTGATATAAAATTTCATCTGTAATTAAATTAGTAAAACTATATGGATCACGTGCAACACATGTGCATCTTACTAGTTGTAGCAAATGGAGCAATTTTTTTATGGGATAGAAGAAGTTATATTGTTTGGGAAATTGGGTTAGTTTTGTATTATTATGCAAAGGAGCAATTCACACCCCTTTTTTGATTTGTTTTATCTAAGAATATTAAATCTTCATACTTAGAGCCGTCAAAAATGGGTTTGCCAGTCGAGTTGACCGAACCCACGATGCAAAAAGAGCGGCTTAGATTGTAATTTTAGTACGTAATCTATTTGGAAGTGGGTCAAAATGGGTTGGTCCTTTGGGTTGTGGGTTGAAGTATTTTGGGTCGGGTTGGTCCATCAACTATTTTAAAATTTTCAAAAATGAATTATATTACTATGTTAATGGTAATTCTATTAACAAATTATTAAATTACATTTTTACATAGTTGATATATTTGTTTATTGTGATTCTAACATTAATTATATACCTTTATATTAGTGTATTTTATATATATGTTAGTGCAAATATTAAAACAACTTTTTCGTGTGAAGGATCCATGGAGATAAAGATAAATGCGATGAAGAGAACGAATAATGTATTAATGGATGATATAATAATTAATGAATTTTAGAGAACTTTGTTATTATTTAATCATTTAGACTTTGTTTAATATTACGCACTTTTAATTTCTTACGCTAATATTATTAATTGTCAAATTATTTAGTTAAATGTAATAAAAATAGTAAATGGATTATAGATAAAATATGAATATAAGAATTCAACTTAAAATCTTTTCTGGAGATGTCCATTTTCCTGGAGAGACAGATAAGATGTCCCGACGTAGCGGCGTTTTGATACCACCAGGACTAGGAAAACAAAAATGATCTTGAATCGAATCAATATCATGAATAACATTATCTAATCTATCAAATCAACCTGCCGTCGAGACCCAGTTAGATTCAGGCATGCTACACCTTATAGTTATTAGGGGAACTCAAGTACTCTCTTTCGGATTCAGGAAACAATTCTCAGAGATCTTTTTTCTCCGTGTTTCATATTGTTCCATGGAGCTAAGGAATTAAAATCCTAAGATAAGAATTATTTCAGATTGATCGGAACAAATAGATGTAGCAAATTGGGCCTTATGTCAATTCCATACAATATATGGAATTGATATACACGTATATGAAGAGAATATTGTAGATTGAGCTATAGAAACTCAAGCCTTTTATCTTTAATCTAGATTACAACTTTATATTTTTGATGAAAATGTGAAAATTCATTAAAAAAGATAAAAAAAAAATATGCAAATTAAAAGGGGCATACCCTAGTCAGCTCCAATATTGAATGGACAGACCCATTAACACGAAGGGAGCAAAGAGAGTCAACAACCAAACGATATATCGAGGATAGGGAAAGAACCTAAAACCTCAACAGAGGTTTACTAAAAGACAAGGAAAAAATCTCCAACCAGTTAATCGAGATAACAAGGGGGAGTAGGCGGTCCCGACCTAACGCTCCCACTTGAAATTTCGAAAAAGGGTGGCGAGAGATGTACAAGAAAAAAATACACAATGGAGATAGGGCATACCCTATAACACAACGCAAGGCTTCAGTCAGGGCGGACAGCCAAGGTGAATCATGGATCAGCCGGATCCCATCAGAAAATGAAGAAACAACAATAAAAAAGGGTAAAACCCCAGGTTGCTTCAAAAAAACTTGGAAACCGAAAAATAGCAGCAACATGTAGATTGGGAGTCCAGGCAGAACTGAAGGAACACAAAATACCCGCTGAACTCCAAAAACCGATCAGAAAACAGAGTGGGGCAACCAATAAAGGCCACACAACCACTAAGTAAAAAGAAGCCATCCAATGGGGTAAAACCAATTTTTCAGAAACAAAAGTTCTAGAGGAAAAATTGCATCGATCCAAAAGAAAATGATACAATTTAATCCCAAAGAAAAAGAATCAATATTTGATTAATAAAACCCACGAAAATTGAAGAATTCATCATGTGGGAAAAGATCCAAAAATCCACACAAAGTCTGTCCCACCCGTGAAAGCAAGCAACAATTAGACTGGATAAGCAAAGCAACATCAAAAGAGCCAAGCTAAGAACAAACAAAGAAAACCAATCACCCACCAACGAATGCACAAGAAAGGGAGGTCATGAGCGGGGCATTTAGGGGTTCCACTAATACTGAGTTTATTACATTTTACAAAAAGCCCAAACAAACAAAAGAAACCCACACACGGGTAAACAAAAAACAAGAACAACCCTAACAAAGGAGAGCTAAAAATCAACCAGTTCAACTGGGAAGTGATTAAATACAACCTTGTAGACATCTTTCTGAATTTTGAGAAACACCGTATCTTCAGAGAAGTTCAAGCCCTCAAAAAGTCCGACAGATTCCCGGCCTTCCAAATCGATAGATAGTGCAACAAACAGCCACCGACCGAGCCTTTTTAGGGGCGGCGGCATGTTCTTTTTAGTCCATTTAAGGGCCCCAAAATAGTGCCCATGGAATGGCTAAACTTCAGCCATTTTTAACTCTATCCCAAAGTAACCTGGTAACAATACAATCAAAAAACAAGTGAGATGCATTTTCAAGGTAATTGCCACACAATTTTCAATTAGGATCAAGATCTAAATACTTTAAATTATTAATGGTTGCCAGTCTATCATTAATAGCAAGCCACACACAAAAAGAGTATTTGGGGGGGATAAAGTTTTTCCACACAATGAGAATGCCAAAAAGTTTTAGGGCGAAATCTCGAAAATGTCATATATTTTGGAGGAACAAAGGCCTTTGAAGTTTGAAAAAAGAGAGAGATTGGTGATAGCCAAATCGGGGGAGCCAAACTTAGCTAAAATATCATTTCTGATATCACAAATCCTTTTCAAAAGGTAGGAATCAGATTTTTTGGGGTCCCAAGTCCAAATAGATTGATTTTTAAGTAGAAGAAATGGACCCATCCCCCGAAGGAGTCGACTTTTGAATGAATATTCCAAAGAATTTTTGCAAGAAGGGCTTTGTTCCAAGAATGTACATCTCTTAAACCCAAACCTCCCCATCGTAGGAGACATACTTTGGTCCATTTAATGGGAGAGGTATTCTTCCCCCAAAGGAAGACTCTGCAAAGTCTATTAATTGCATATACGGTGTTAGGGAGTGGAAAAATTTGGAGCCAAAACATTCCACTCCTGCAACACCGATTTGATAAGAAGGAGCCTACCAAAGATAAGAAAGGGAATTTGCGGTCCATTTATTAATGTAGGAGGCAATTCATCATAAAGGGGGCATAATGGTTAACGTTCGACTTTTGTGCGGCCAAAGGAACCCCAAATATCGGCGAGGAGAGTCCCAAGAGGGAAATTCAAGAGATTGAGGATATTGTCTAGTTTATCCCCAATAATCCCCTTGAGTGAAGATATTAGATTTAAAAGAGTTAACATCAAGGCCGGAAGCATTTTTGAAATCATTAAGATACAATCGATCTTGATCAAGGAAGATCACCCTGAGAACAACATAAGATCATCTCGCAAAAGCAAGATGAGTAATTTTGAGAGCTTCACATCCGGGGTGATATTTGAATTTCAAGGTATTAGTTCTCACTTTAAGGAGACGGGACAAATATTCCATGCATAGGAGGAATAAGGCGGAGAGACATAGGATCACCTTGTCTCAACCTCTTTACCCGGAAATTTACCCTGAAGAGAACCATTAATGCAAATGGAGTAAAAGACTAGAGACACACTCCATGACCCAGGAGATAAAAATAGGAGGAAAGCCCACCCATTTAAGACTTGTTCAAGAAACGACCAAGAAATGGAATCATAGGCTTTCTTGAGATCAACTTTAAAAGCACATCCGGGGAGATTCGACTCAGCATAATTTTTGATAATTTCTTGAGCGAGAAATATATTGTCGATGATATTTCTACCACTAATGAACGCATATTGGCCGGGTCAATCAATTTAGGAACCACGATTCAAGCTTAGAAGCAAGAATCTTAGTAATGACTTTATAGACCACGTTGCAACAAGCAATAGGTCTAAAATCGGCCACGGTAGGAATGATCGTTTTGGGAATCAAAGGATAAGCGATATGATTGATTTATGCGAGCAATTTTGAAGAATCAAAAACTCGGAACCTGGCCCGGAACCACGTCATTGCCATAATATCCCAAGATTTTTGAAAAAACCAGGAGGAGAAACCATCCGGACCGGGGATCTCTCATCCTCAATATCAAAAAGAGCAATTTTAATAGCTTGGGGAGTGAGCGGGATTAAGCGGTGAAATCGTCCTCATCAATGCAAGGACCGATTGGAGAGTTTGAAGATCCACAGGGTGGTTTGGAAACTGGTACCAAAAAGATTTTTAAAATAGTTCACAAAAGCTTTAGAAAGTTCATCAAAGAGAAGTTTTGGAACCATCCTCTAAAACAACCGAATTCATCTTTTTTACGATAGAGTTCCTTTTAACAATATTGTGGAAAAACTTAGTGTTTTACACATCGTTATTTAAAAATCACATTTAGCTTTTTGTGAGAAAGGATCTCTCACTTTGGCAAGAAAAGTTTCTTTAGCTTTGAGCTCTTTGTGAGAATCACATAAAGGCGAGTTAAGAGGATCAACATGAAGTTGGATTTGAGAATTTTTAAGAGCGCGATTTTCACACCGCTTAACTCTTGAGGAAATATGACTAAAATGAACGTTATTCACTCTCTCGGGGGAGGGCTTAAGAGCTTTGAGTTTTTACAAAGAATAAATTGGGCTTTACCCCAAAAGTTAAGATTCAAGCGGTTTGCACAAAAGATTGCGAAAATCGAGTGCGGGCCCCACATGTTGAAAAATTTGAAAGGTTTCGAGAGAACCAGGTTCTGCTAAAAAGAGAGACAATAATTGGAGAGTGGTCAGAGACATTCCCAGGAACGGGGATGTCTGCTGAGCATCTCCAATTAGAATTGGACCAAGCAGAGTTAATCAAAGCTCAGTCAAGTCTACACCAAATGGTATTATTGGTCCAAGTAAAGTAGAACCCGTAGATTGCACCTCACTAAGACCAAGATAGGCACAAGTATCATGGAACTCTTCAACGGATTTACTAGTAAAAGGAGCCCCGTTAAGTTTTTCATCAGGGTTTTTGATAGTGTTAAAATCTCCAAGTAATAGCCAAGGAGAATCAATAAAATCACCCAATTCCAATATTTTGTTCCAAAGTAAACGTCTTTCACCCACAGTATTAAGACCATAGATGAAAGAGGTAATAATGGAGTTTTGAGAGATTTTGCAAGTCAAAGAACAATGAATCGAATCACTGGGGATCCAAACAAGAACTTGGAGATCAACAAGAGAAAGGTTCCAAAGGATCAAAATCCTACCATTTTTGATAAGATGGAAATTATTAGTGGCTAACCAACCAGGAAATTTGTTTTGAACAATAAAATCACAACAATTGGATTGAGGCACAGCCTCAGTCTCAAGTTTTGTTTCCAAAAGACAAAAAACATCAACTTTCTTTTTTTTTTTACAAAAGAAATAATGTTTTTATGTTTGATGGGGTTGTTAAACCCACGAATATTCCATGAAACGACTATCATTTTTTGAACCAAGACGCGTTTTTATTTATTTATTAACATGTAGAAGGTCTAGGAGCGGAGATTTGTTACTACCAGAATAATTTTTTTTTCATCAAATTTGGAAAGCAAAACATCTTTACCTGGGCCTGAAGGGTTGGGCGCCGGTCTCTTCAGTTTACAGGAACAACAATTGAAGAAGATTCATATCGATTCATCCTTTTTATTCTTTTTTTTTTTTCGGTTTTGCCTAGTACTCTTAGAGAGTCTTGGAGAAAACTCTTCTTCAATTTCAAGGAGGCTTGAACAAAATTTGCATCCAATCGGAAGGTCCAGGGAGGCAAAGCGGCTGTTTTCAAACAGCGAAGCGGTAGCAATAGGAACGAACCCGCATTGACGGATCCACAAAATTTGTCGCATAGTTGAATCAAGAATCACGAACACTTAACTTGGCGATTAGAATCTGAACTTCTAAAACAACAAACGAGTTAGTAATGAGATGGAGGGGACAAAAAGAACAACCCCGCTTCTTAATAATAGCGAGATCTTGGAGATCCAACCCAACTCCGGTGCTCAGTGCTCAAAGCGGCAACAAAGTGTCAGCAGAGGTCGATCAAGAGGGTAATGACTTGCCATCTTCCTTGGGAGGAGAGATGGCAAGGTATTTGCATCAATATTATCCCCTGTTTTAATCAACAAAGCATCCTGCACCACCCACCGGGGTCAAGAACAACAGATTCCACAACTTTCTTACCCTTATCATTGGGATTTTTACCACCAATTTTATTAATAGGTTTTTAGCACCACATGCATCGAGAAAAGTGCCCAAAGTTTTTACATTTTTTGCAGAACTCCCGGGAAAAAATCAATCACAACTTCTTGTTCAAAAAACAGAACCATCGGGTTGTTTCAAAACACAGATTTAGGGGAGGAGTGGTTGGATCAACATCAACCAATAATTTTGCAAAAGCGGTCTCGTTTTTTTCGAAAGTGGGCTGTCACTACAAACAAAGCTTACCAATTTTAAAACAAAGCCTACTAAAAGTGCTGATTCCATATTTTCCAGGTAAAAACGGAAATTTAACCCAAACCGGACAACCCACAATTAACACCTTTGGGTGGATTTTGAAATCAAATATTTTCAAGAGGAGTGGTCTGCTTTGCGAATGAAATGGACCACCTGCAGATTTTCTCCATGTCGACCAAACGGTCAAAACGAAAGATAACGCAACCGTTGACATAAGGGAGTACCTCACAAACAACGTTCCAAAAATTAACAAGTTTTTAATATTAAATCATGCCTGGCCACTTACCAAAGAAAAACAACCCAACAAACAATATCCCCATTCATTAGGAATATCACATAATTCATCCTCATCAAATTCAAGTATATCGGACACAATAGAGTCACAAGGCGGGGCTTAATTTTAAGCTCATCACATTGTTGAACCGTAATAAGATCGACAAAAGGCTTACGCTTAAACTTACTTGGAATGTTCGGATTGGAGAACTTAAAAGAAGGCCCAGTGTAGTGACTATTACCAAAGCCCAGTTTCGAAGGGTCAACATCACCATTTTGTCGGAGCTTGGGACCGGTGATATTGTTTCGAATCAAGCAAAAGAGTATCCTCTTTAGGGAGGTGCACTTCGCTGAGCAAGAGAGGACAAGAGGTCATCGTGAGACGAGAAGAAGATTTAGTCCGACTCACCCATGTCACCGAGTCCTCATCATTATAAGTACGAGTATTGGATTCGAGGCATTAGGGTTCGGAGAGTCAAAGTAAACATGTTTAGAGCTCCCTGTTTTTCGGGCCACCAAGGATTGTGTATGTTTAGCCATGGAGGAAGAATAGCAAACCCACGAGGATGGTCACGAGACAAGCCCGGGGTTGCTCAAATATTCCAACAAACAGAGGCAAACTTGAGCGGATCTAGCAACGATCTCTGAGGGCGGCGGTGAGTGTCAATCCTTAAGTCAAAAAGGCGAGCCGTGACAAGAAAAAGCAACCCAAGCTTCAAGCCCCGTTTCGGTGAGGGGAGTCGGTCAAAGCCGCACGTCTCCAAGCGACGAAGAACCCACCGATAGCTTTTGAGAAACTCCGATGGACAAGGAAAGCAAACCAAGCTTGAAGCCCTGTTTCGATGAGAGAGTCGTTCAAAGCGGCACGTCTAAGAAGATCCGAGATCGACCCGAAGAAAAAGTAAGGATCGAAAAGGGAGACTAGGATTTCACGAGCACCAAGGGAGATCCGCCGGATCTGCAGCCGCTCGGGAGTGGAGCCCAGGCGTGAGGGTGGTGGCGTATGAAAGCCCTAGTTTGAAATGTCTAAGGGTCGTATGACTCAAGATAACAAGAATTGGAATTAATGAGACTTGTTTAAGAGACAATAAACAGACAAAAATGATGAATTGTTGAATAGAGATTGAACACAGATGGACGTGAACGAAGGCTCAATAGTAGGCGTCTCTAGAAAGAAATTTTTCTAGAGAGAGAAAATTCTCAAACCCATATTAAATATAAATAGATTACAACTTTATAGACTTAGAGATAGATGGTATGTTAGAAATAGATGAATCTTTCTACCATACTATCTATCTCTTAGAGTTTGCTCATTTCATTTAAGTTAAAGACGTGAAATTGGAATCCTTTTCATTTGACTTCGCCAATTTTTGGTAAGAATGAAAAATTTTATATTCCTATGGTTTTCTTTTTTCTAATTTCTGGCGGATTGGCCCTCCCACAACTAAAGGTGGGTTGGGTTGGGTTTGGGGGTTTTCAAGCCCACCAACATGGCGGGCCGTCCCATTTTGGATAAAATTTGATTCCTGCACCCTGTCCAAACTCCAAACAAAATGAACTCCAAATAAATTGAATTGTACAGCATTTTATTCCAATTTTTATTTTCTTGATTTGTACAGTTCAATACAATTGAGCCATTCACCTGATACATAAAAGCTTGCACAAAGCAGTTAAAGCATAAATGTTACAAAAACATAAGCACAGAGAAATCATTACCAAAGTTTGCATTCAACTTATTGCACAAACTTAAGTGAGGAACTTCTCCAGTAAACTTCCAAAGAAGAAGCTAGTCTTTGCCCATCCGCTTGCTTCGAGTGCTTTCGCGTCCGTTGGGGCCTTTTTCACGTTAAGCCTCATCGTCTCGCCAATTTCTTTGCGTAATTCTTCAATCGTCTTTGCATCTACGGGTTTTCCAGAAGCATCACTCACGTAGAATACGTTCATGGCTTGCTCCCCAACCGTTGTCACGCCTGCTCTGGTAACTGACAGTCCGTTTTCTCGCAGAACTCTCGTTACTTCTGAGAGCAACCCTACTCGGTCCTTTGCGCATAGTTCCAAGCTTAGGCCCTGTTGATAATCGAACCCGAAACTTACATCCGTCGGTTGTGTTTTTCCGTTTTCCAATGACAAGAAGTACACTAAAAGTTCTTGTACATCATGAGGATTCAAAAGTTGCATATGTGGTGAATTGTCTTTGGGAAAAAGATAGTGTTGGGAAAGTTTAAGGGTAAATTACAAGAGTTTTAGCCTAATTACAAAAACTCCAGTTTTCTTTCAAAATTACAAAATCTCCCTTGAGGTTTGTATTGCTTAACAAGTACCCCATCTTGAGCGTGCAATTTGTAATATAGAACAAAATCTGGGTATTTTTTTTAATTAGAGTGAACTTTGAGGGTACTTTTGGTAATTAACTCAAAGTTAAAATGCATGAGAATTATGAATTTCAAGAAGTATAGTGGAACATTTCCATTACCTCACTAACTCTTCGTCTAATTGCTGCTTCGAGACACTTGATGACCTTCTCTGTCTCTCCTTCCGTCTCTAGAGTGCAACCATCCATGTGACGTATGTAATATTCCTATAAGTGGAACACGCTCAATTACTGGAAACTAAGAACAATTATGCTAAGAGTATGTAAGAAAACAAGACAAGAAGTTAGCCCAATTCCATGCAAGAAACAGGAATTAGAAAAGGGACTCGGCCTCATTCAGTGCTACTTTGAGAACCCAACCCTACCCAAACTGATAAAAGCAACACTTTGAATACAAATAACAGAAATAAAAGGGATGTAGTTTTAGCTTAATTACAAAATATTCCACTTATCTTTTAAAATTACAAAAAGAAAATGAAGTCTTAGAAATACCTCCTTGAGGTTTGTAATTGTTTTACAAATTTACCCCCTCAATGGGGTGTAATTTGTAAAATAAAATCAAGGGATAATAACAAAAACTACCCTCAAGGTTTGAGCTAATAACAAAAAACACCCAAAGATTTTTTAGAATTATAAATGTCCCTTTGAGGTTTGGTTCTGTATTACAGTTTACCCCTTCATAAGCAAAAACATTTCAAACGCCCCTTACATTTCAAACTTCTCTGTTTTTTTAATTTTGTAATTACCCAAACCCTAGGGGTAGTTTTTGTAATTATCCCTAAAATCAAATACCAATGGGGTACTTGTAATTTTGAAAGATTATTGGGTCTTTTTTGTAATTAGGATAAACCTCAAGGTTGGTATTTTATTATCAACCCTAAATGAAAAATAAAAACCGAGTAGGTACCTGCGAGGCATAAGGCCCTTCAGACGAGATAGTAGCATGAAAAACAACATATTGCATGTCCGTCAGCGTGCAGACAATGTCAAACATGAGCTTAGGTCTATCTTTGCACTTGACAGTAACCACCGAATAATCCTTTTCTTCGCATCGATCGATAGTGACCTTTGGTTTAATAGGACAATCCGGCTCAGTTGCACCTTCATAGTCTCGGTCAGCAAATAAAAGCTGGTGGAGCCGTCTATCAACATGGGTGGACCCCACCGATAAACTCGTATGAGCCACATTATCATCATCATTACCACACCCGCGAAGAATGTTTTTAAGCTGCTCCTCCATGGAAGATAACCGTGACGCATCATCCACTGCACGATTAGTCGTATCATCGTTAACATAAAGAACACATGCTATTCGTCTGTTGTGGGTCCAAACTTCGGCAGCAGCAACGTTGATGTGGAGACTAGCAAGTACGGCGGAAATCTCGGACAAGAGACCCGGGCGGTCCCGGCCTATGAGTTCGATAGCGGTGTACTCGCCCATAGAATTCACCCCGACCCTCTTTCCGGGCCAAGTCTTCAATATGCCTGAGGTGTTTCCTTTGGGCCCTAAAGCCTATTGTTTATGTAATTCAAAGGAAAATTAACCAATTGTATTATAATTATAGGGATAATTACAAAAAAAAAAAACAACAGAAAAGTCCTGAGGCTCAGTCTAATTACAAGAAAATCAAGAGATTTTGAGGTTTGATTCCGTCTTATGTGTTCCACTTCATAAGGAAAAGACATTTTAAAAAATCCCTCGGGTATTTATAAAAATATTACAATTACCCCCTCAAATTTAAGATAGAATCAAACCTGAGGGGTTATTTTGTAATTTTGAAACATCTCTGATTTTTTTTAATTAGCCCAAACTCGGGAGGGGGTTGTTGGTTGATTGTAATTATTCCTTAGTTATGAGATCAAGTTAAAAAAGACACCAAATTCTGCAGTTCATTTAGACTCCAATTTAAAAAATTTACAGCGAGGAACTTGACCGTAGACATAATTTCTCGTTGAATTAGACAATCTAAGAATAGGAAAAAGTACAACATACCTTTTCAATTTGTTCAATAGTCCTGTTGTCGCTAATCTTTTGCCCTTGTTGATCAGTGACATGAAATACTGTCGAGAAAAGACAGAGACGGTAAAGAAAATATTTTACCCATAAAGGAACTAAATAGCTATCCATTTGCTAATTTTCTTGCAAAAACTTGACTATAGTACAAAACCTACGATCCAAAAGACAAATATCCGAAAGACAAATGTACTAGCATACATGTTATCATGCAGCTATAGCTTCATAAAGTTAACCTACATTTGCCAACATAGTGAAGCATGCTTACTATTGATATTACATTTTTTCAGCAGTCTAAATGATATCGGTTCAAGATAAGGCAACGAGAGTCTAGTCAACAAATTTAGCTAAATGGTTTTTTAGAAGAAAATGGAGCCTCAAGGCAAGATCGGTCAATCTTTTTTTCCCAAAGCTATATTGTGTAGGAAATTTAAAGACAAAAAAGCATGCATACCATCCATAAACCACCCGCCATCAGAGGAGATGTAGGCTTTGGTAATTATAAGATCAAGGTCTGTAAGGATTTGGACCACCTCCAGCAGTATTCCCGGTTTGTTCATGCTGTCAACCTGAATGAAAAAAAAATCCAGTTATCAAAAAATAATTCATAACAGTATTGTTTTCAGCTAATTTGGTCAAAAACAATCACTTTCGCCTATTAACCAACAGCAGAGTATATTTTGACAAAATTTGGAAAAATTAACAAGCCCGAGAATAGGTCAAGGAAATTAACTCTTGTCGAGGTTACCTTGACCAAGGTACAATCCTTGCAACTAGAGTTGTCAACAGAAACCCTGAAACAGGTGAACAGATAATTAAAATGCTGATGAACCTGAATTTAACATGATCGAATGGTCGGATTCAAATGATTCATTTTTTAGAATTTTGAAATATTTATATATCAAGAAGACGGACATTATGTATCAAAGTAAAAGGCAGAGGTTTTGAAACTGAACTGTGGAGGATTCATTCTGATGCTTAATGTTTCATACTCAGGATCAAAGTATGCCCACGAACCCATTTTCTACACTCTGCATCAAAGCCAAGCGAGCGTTATTAAGAAGCATGTTACATTACATTTTAAGACATACTTTAGTAAGGATAGCTTCTATGCAAGTAAAGAAATCTACTTTCTTAACAAAATTTCTCGAAGATTTATAGTTGTACTATGACTGGTACATTGTTGAACAACTGTTCTACATACATAACATTCATTATAGTTCATAATAGTAGTACTGTGGCATAATCTTTACTTTCAGTAATTGTTAAAAGAACAAGATCCCTTATCTCCGGTTAATTACAAAAATAAAAGATAAGGGAATACGAAAATTACGATGCACTCATACAATATGAGAGACATATATTTAGATGAATATGAATCAAGATTCTTATACTCCCTCTCTACAAGAAAGAGAGAGAGAGATACTGTTCAAGTCGAAATACGTAATAAGAACTTCTCATATTAATTTCTGTAAAAACATAAACAAGACTACCTTAGATAAGGAAAGCTACTGAGAACTTCAGTCGTCAGAGAGTAGTTCCTTTCCACGTGCAGCACACTTTATCGGCAAATACCTTTACATCGTGACAAGTAAATCTAACTGCAGAAAAGACGATAGTAGTTCACAATCTAAGCAACCACAAGATCCAAGGAAATTAGGAATGACAACCAATATGCAACAACCAAATGAACATCACACTTCAACAGTTTTATTTGCAGATAAGAATCCAACATATAGAGTGAATTCTTAATTGGAACATCGCATGAGTTCATTTCGACAAATATACGAACATTGTGTAGCTAAAATTCAAGCTCAAACACAACACTTTCACAAAGTACTGGAATGGTTGTATTGTGTAATTAAGGCAACCTAGGATCAATGTTGTTAAAAGCGCTAGGCGCTAGCCGGGAGGCTAGAGCCTTGGCGGGATTAGGCAGGAACCTGGGCGGGGTTAGGCGGGGCCTAATCGGAAGAAAAAGGTAGGCGGACAAGGGGAGCCAATCGGGGCTAGGCGGGGACTAATTGGGGCGAGGCAGGAATTTTTAAAACGGAGCCTAGGATAAACAAACTCTTACTTAAACTTTGGTGTTATGTTTATGACTGCTTAAATGATTGTCATGTTCAAATGAGACAATAAACCATAATCCATTTGGCATATATTCAGAAATTACAACTTATGTTCACAAAAAGCCTTCACAGCATTCTTACAAATGCAGTTTCACCAGTGATATTAGTAGTAAATCACCAAAATTCTCCATGTCCCAGCTTTGTTACAAACAAATTCAAGAAACCTTATCCAGAAAAAACAGAAAAAAACAAAAACAAAAAACAAAATCAAGAAAAGACAAGTAACAAGATAAAAATTATCAGTGCACCTTTATCACAAAGACTTGTTTTACCACAAACAGTTGACAAATGCTTATGAGTTATGGCCCCTTGAAAGATTGGTTTTTGACCCTATCACCCCCACCCCCATCCCCAACTACACACAAAACCCACAAATTCAATTAAAATCCACAAAATTAGCAAAACCCTCCAACAAAAAACACGAAATTTACAGAGAAATCACTACCATACCACAAAAGGAAGACTCTAAACCAATTAATTGATGCCTCAAGAAAACCCCATCCCAGTAAAGCACATAGTAAAATACACACACACACACGCACAAGAAAAGCGGATAATCCACCAACCTTCTTTCAGAACTGGAAAAGCTAGCTCAAGGTTGGTTTTTTTCAGTAGTTTGACAGTTGGGTTCACCTAAATATGACGTGTGAGTGACTGTGTCTAAAAATGAAGAAAGAAAAAAAATTAAAAATGACAACTTTCGACGTTGGAGAGCACTAAAACCCACTATTATTAACAACTCTGTATTTATTTTGTTTCTCTCTCGTGGGAGATATATATATATATATATATAGAGAGAGAGAGAGAGAGAGAGAGGGAGAGGGGGAATCTGTGTTGATAAAAAAAGAGGCGGTGAAGAAGAGAAAGAAGCCAATGGGTGCATGGATGAATAATGGGAGAGCGCGTGGAGGTGTTGTTGGAGAGAGAGCGCGTGAGGGATTATGAAATGTTTTTGTTATTTAAATAAGGAATGATTAGCAGTGATAAGTGTATCGGATACAGCATTTACTGTATTAAAATAATGACGCGGCGACCGAACAGTGGACTCCTATGCAGCAACTCTCCGCTGTCGTTCTCACGCTATACGTAGCGCGTGTTAGATACGATCGGTTCTTCGTTATTCGTTAGTTTTGACCTTACTCAGGCGAAATTTACACTTTTTACCTATGACTCATAGGTTGGGTCGGGCTTATGCCTCCAAAATGACGGTCCGATATAATTTCAATTTGTTCCGATTTTCTTTTGGACCCGTTAGGCTAGTACCAATCTGATCCATTTGACAGTTCTAGTTTCAATTAATAAAATACACTTATTCTCAGTCTTTTTTATTTCTTGACTATATTATTTATTTATAAAACGCGTGGTTGACCAAAACGGGGATCAACACTTAGTCCAACAGAAACTCTAATTTCAGAACGAAATGTGTACGAAAATAAACATATGATACTTCAATTTCACAGTTTGCATTCTTAAGTTTAAATTCGGATAATTAGTTCAACATTAAGTTATTAAGACTTTGATTTACTCAATATGCTTTAGTAATTTTAAGAAGACACGGCGACTCTTAGTTGAGGCAATCATATTTGTTTGTGTTTTGCTAAAATAGTACAATTTTCAAATTATTCTCATGAACACATCCAAACCAGGGGCGTAGCTAGGAGCTCGATCACCCATAGCCCAATTAATTTTTCCCCTTAGTCAACACATATATTTCTTTTTTCGTTTTTCTCCCCTAGAAAATAATAGGATAAACAAATTTGGGTTGCGTAGGGGAACTTAACTGTGGCCTCCCTAACTCCGCCCATGATCCAAACATATGATGTATTTCTTTCTTGATGCATCATATTTTCAGTATATTCGTTTTCATCATTATTCCAAAACATTTCTCTAAGATGCATCCAAATTAAATATTCTATAAATTTGGGAAGACATATTTAGAGTGTCCAAGATGAATTTGGACCGGGTCAAAACTCAAAAGTGTATGAGCCTCTTGTAAAACTTGGAAATTCAATAATAAGGAATAGAAAAAGATGGGAAGATACAAATTTATAATTAACTTGTGGCATATTCTAAGAAAATCAATTATGTAACTATATGTGCCACGTGAGTAGGCAACTATCATTTTCTCAATATTTCCTTCAAAAGAGTTACTTCTTATTATTGATAGAAAGTGATTGGTAAATATACCTTGATTTCAGACATTTTCAGTAACATTGATTGAGAGTAACTATCTTTTCTATTTTTTTTCTTTTTTTTTTTCTATATTTTTTTCCAACTATCTTTTCTACTCACCAATCACTCTTTACAATTCAATTAGATCATGAACTTGACACAAAAACGAAAAAGGAAAAAAGACCACCGCTTTTCAATGTAGAATGGGAAAAACCACGAGTTTGAAGCTCAAGTGGTATTATTTACCCTTGTAAATGGTGTTTTTCGGGTTCAAATCACGACTTCTTTCGGTTTTTTGAGATTTATCACTTTCTCTCCGGCTTATTAAAAAAAAAGTAGAATGGAAAAAGGGTAAAAAAAATTGGTTCACTATCTAAAAATAAATAAATCAATCCCTATATTGCATATAAATGTATGATTTCAATTACTGCTATTCCAATCCCATAAATTTAAGAATTAAGATGAGGGATATATAATGGTCTTGTTCTTAATTGCCGTGTCCAAATTTTTGTTTTTCAATAGATTATTCGTTTATCAGTATATTAACGGAAAAAAACTGATTATATGTAAAATGAAAAGGTTTTTTGTGGTATCAATAACAAAGTAATGGTGTATAAAATACAATTATTTCAAATAGCATTCTTATCACCTTTTTTTTAATAGTAACGATTAAAATAATAACCCAAATTAAACCAAACAATTATGGAAGTCCTTTATTCCTGACGCATGCAAGAATAATTGGGAGATTTTTCTTTTTCACGATGAATAACAAGGCTTATGGTTTTAATAATTTAATTATATCTATATAACAAAATTATCCTCTCTTTAGCTAGTTTTCTGTCTCTGATTTTCTTATTACATACTTTTTTTTTGGAAAGAGATTTATATATATATATATATATATGTGTGTGTGTGTATTTTGAAAAGGTAAATCAGATGTACATGATTTAGGGTCTCGGGAGCGGGTGGAAGATTTTGTTTGAGAAACCCAAAAGCAGAGTAAACGTTAATCTAGTTGGAGAATCCGAAGCTTAAGTCAGAATCAGGTAATTGGGTACTAAAAAGCTAAAAAGCGAGATTATTTAGAATAATAACAAGTTACATTTTACCTTGATTTTCATGTCGTATTTATATTACCGTTCACCATGACATGTGAATCATCGTGCACGCGCGTGGTGCTCCATCAACGGTGGAGAGTTCGCGAGTGACTCGACCGGTGCCCTTAGGTCGGGTTAAGACCCATATAAAAAATCCGCAGATCTTAGGGGCATTCTGATAATTTCAAGCGTGGCGAGGTCAATATGGTAATATCCTTATCAATATATATTTATATTCGCACATACACACATAAAATAAAATCATTATTCTCTTCTGTATTTATAATAAATTATTCAATTTATTTTTCCATTATTCCAAATCATAATATTCCAAATTTCATTTAGGTTTTGGTGGGACATATCCATAATCCAGCCACTTTGTTTCTTTCCCCTTTTTCTTTTTTGTTTTCATGTCTAATCAAACTCCAATTAATCCAGTATCATAATTATTATCAACTCCATTTATTATAGTTTATATGCTGTTTGGCAATCAAAATAAACTAATAATGGCAGATAATTAGTCTCCACCATGCATTATATGCATATATACATATATTATGTAATACGAGTGCTATCATCTCAACCTTTGCATAATTTATTTGGACCATGAGAAATAGAATCATATTCCAGCCTAAGTTTCACGTACTCCAATTAGAGAAAAAAGAAATATAATTAATTTAACTTTTAATATTATGATATGGTTTCAGAGTCCTTTTTGCCTTATCTATTTGGGTACAATCATACACCACTATTTACTTTAATTACCAGTTTTTTTTTTTAAATAACACCCCGGGGTGGAGGATTGAGGCCTGATCCCCTACCTGTAGATTAAGTAATCAAAGTATCATACAATGTCATGTCTCGTCTACTTTAATTACCAGTTTACCTCTCTTTTATCCCCCTCATAATTCTTAAATCCTGTCCTAATTTAAAAAAATTGCTTAATTCTTGATTCAAAAGAAAATCAATGGGAAATCCTAGGCGCGATTGGATATACTTTAATTTTAAAAATTTCCACTTTGCTAAAGAATATTAGTAAAAAAAAATTAGAAAAAAAACGATGAATTTTGAGAGTGTGATTGGATGTGAGATGAAAAAGTAATGATGAAAGTTGATTTGATTTAAAAATAGTAAAATAATGATTGAGTATGATTGGTAGTTAGTGTTGGAATTGTTGTTTGGTAAAATAGGTGTTGACCCGATTTTGACCAAATAATTAAGTGGTTTTTATTAGTGAAAAATGGAATTAAATTACTTGTAAAAATTCTATTAAGAGAGTAGATGAGAATAGCATTTGAAATTTCTCAAAACCAATTCCGGGTGAATGAGAAATTAATGCTAGAAGTTAGCCACTTAATACTAGAAAATTGTATGGAAAATAAAAAATGTGGGGAAGGAGAAATGTTCCATCCCACATAGAAAAATGAAGCAAAGCCGGCTCACTTAATATATCTCAAGTTGGACTTATGGGATTGGGTCCTTGGGGGCACCCAAATTTTTAAAGGGGTGAGGACCTACATGCTTGTGGTTTGGTTCAATGCACGCGCGCGCTGCACCGACCCGGCCTGTGGGCACTTATTCTTTTTGGACCAAAACATTTAAAATAAATAATTAATTAATTTTTAATTAGTTAATTAACGGATTCCAACTAGGAAGTTTTTGCATTCGCGCAGGGGCGGACACACGGGTCATGCGTCAAGGCGAACTCGTTCGCATTCGAGCACGGGCGAATGAACGGTCCGTGCGTCGGGTCGTGCGTCAAGTCAAGACTTTGTCATTTTGGTTCGCATCCACGCACGGGCACACGCACGGACCGTGCGCCTGGTCGTGCGTTGATGTGAAAGTCTGAACAGATGTGCATGGTTCAGTGTAAACCTGTCTTTTTGAGCCAAAAGACGCGTTCTTTCCATTCGGGCACCTTGATGCCTTTATAAACTGACCCTGCGGATGAAATAAAAACACGAAAATAATCAGAACATAAAATCGGTCATTTCGAGCATATTGACATTCCATCTTGTTCAAAAGCTTGAAAATCCAAACACTTAGAGTTCGTTGTAGTTCCGATTTTTGCAAGTGTTGCTAAACCGAAATTGAAAAGTCGTTGTATCTTAGAGATGAATGTCGTAACCGTAAACACTTTGTATACGGAGCGTCTTTTGTCTTGCGGAGACTGAATATAATTCAGGCCTCGACTTAACCTATTTTTCAAAACACTTAGCCATTTTTCGAACCAGAAACCTTTATAAATTTACCCAACAGTTAGAAATGTGTAAGTGAATAGTGAAATTTGTGGGAAAATATATAATAATGATTGTTTTTTTGTGGAGAAATATGTAGGTGTGATTGATGATAGAAAAATAAGAAAAAGTGAAAGTGAGAGAATAATATATTTTCTGAAAATTTTCATAAACAATCGCATGTTTGGTCAAAAAAAATTCTTCAACGAAACGAAAATAAAATCCATTTGATATCCAATCGCCACCTAATTGTTCTTGGAAAGTTTTAAAATACTCTCTTCATTCATCAACAGATAATATACATACTTCAATTTGCTCATATGAACTCATAAAATTGGTGGATTAGAGATTTCTCTAGTATAATCATTAGGTCGTTTTTGGTATTTTTCAAATAGCTAGTCCAGTTATTATATTATCGTCGATAAATGTGTATGCATATTAAGTTGAAGTAATTTTAATTTGTCCTCCAAATTATACGAGTGTTTTAATGTTATCCATTTAACTTTGAATTGTTCTACTTTACCCTCTGAACTTTATAATTATTTCTCTTGGCCTACAATTTTCAGATTTATCCCTTAACCTTTATGGTTATTTTATTTTGTGATCTCTGAAAATGATATCATAACCTAAGTTTACTGATAAAATTTACTAATATTTAATACTATTTGTATATTGACTAAAGACGAGGAGATTTTGAGAGAAAATTGATCTAAATAATTATACGAGAAGTAATAGCTACATACAATCCACTAACAATAAAGGGTAAATTTGAAAATTATAGGCTAAGTGCAACAATTTACAAAGTTCAGGGGATAAAGTAGAGCAATTTAAAGTTAAGTGGGCAAAGTAAAAAAACACACATAATTTAGGAGGCAAATTAAAATTACATCTATTAAGTTTTAAGGGCACCATTTGTGAATCTCGCCTCATGTTTTAGAATAATCAACATATATATCATTCAACGGAAGACATTACAATTGGTAACAAAGATCAAAGTTATAATACCTACAAAATCATAAATCTATAACCTGCATCTGGCATTATCTTCTGGTAATGGGTCGCTTGAATCGTCTGCACAATTCTAGTAATGGGACATTTAATTTTCTGTCTAAAATGCTTACATTATGAAACTAAGAAACGTCACAACGACAAAATCTTTTGAATGAAATAGCACCATATGAAACAAAACACTATTTATTAAGATGAAGTAACTAGAGTTAACAAAATTAGTTCGACCCACATAAAGGCATGTGCTAGCCTAGACTTCGTTTACTTTTTAGGGGCCCAAAAATATATCGAGCCCAACACAATTAGGCATAAAATGGGGTTTGGATGGGTTGGGACAATAAAAATAATCCACAATTGATTTTTTGACCAACCTGAGTCGATCCAATTTTTTACGTTCGCCCGATGGGCTTCGCCGAGCCCGATAATTTGTCAGCTCTAGAAGAAATTCAACTTAATTATTAAGGAACATGAACTCCAGGAGAGGTAACTACCGGTAAAGAAGAAAGATAAACAACTAAAAATAAGCAATATTACTTCTCTCACCCTCCTATGGTTGGACGATAACTGAATAAGAGTCCAGAGAAAAGAAGGAAGACAAGACAGCTAGAGTTTGCTACATTGAATTTTTTATGGTCCTCTCCTTTTCATCCTCAATTTCCCAAAATAAAAATAAAAGAATGGCAAAAACTTGCGTGAGACGGAGCTCTTACACAAAGTTTTAAAGGTTTTTTTTTTTTCAAACTTTATTTTTCTTAGGGTTTATATTTGTTTTTTTAGGGTTTATTTTGTTTCTTGGGTTTATTTTTAATTGATTTGGGTTTTTAGGATTTTTAGTTTTTTTTAGGGTTTATTTTTTATTTTTTGGGTTTATTTTTATTTTTCGGATTTTTTCTTCATGGTTCATGTTTTTAGGGTTATTTTTGTTTCTTCATGGTTCATTATTATTTTTAAATTTATTTTCATGGTTCATTTCACAAGACGAAGACCTTAGGAGGTCCGTCTCACAGATTTAGATCCGTGAGACCATCTCACAAGAGAGTTGCTCTAAAAGAATATATACATGTATAAAAATCTTTCATGATTGGAACAAACCATGAATCCATCCATGATCCTCTAAACTTCACATTTTGTGGCCTCTCTCTCTCTCTCTCTCTCACACACACACGACCTCCCCCAGAAAAACATTATCCCAAAATGATTCACTGTAAATTAGATGCAAAGCAAACCACTAGCCAATAGGCAATAATATTCCACATTATCCCTTTTCCAATTTGCAAGGGCGTGGACCTCAACCTCAACCTCAACCATTCATTATAAATTGGGCATGACTACAAGATTTTTGGAATTCTTTAGAATCCAAAAATTATGCGTTTAATGAATTATCACTATCAGCTCCTTAATATGTGACAATATTTCATTCTTATGCTTAATTCTCTTCAAATTGCCAGCAAAAAGTGACAATCTCACTTTCATCCGCCTGGCAAAAAATTGTATAATTTGATACGAAAATAAATGCACAAATCTTGAATGAATATTATGGTGTGTTATTCTTCGTCCATTTAGAATCTTTTGGCTGGGAGATAATTAATAAGAAATATTTGTCTATATATTTGCCATAAATGATCCACATTGGGACCATATTAATGAGGGCCCTAGCATCCTTATGATTGCTTGAATATTTTCCACTAGCCAGTTGAAAGTTAATTAAATACTACAAAAAGATGAAAGAACATGTCTACTTAGATTTGTAAAAAAATTCATCACTTCTCCAATTTTTATTTTTTATTTCATTTGACATTTCTAATTACACCAAATGAATGCAACATGCATGAGGTGATAGTTCTCTCACGTGTAAGTCTTTCATCAATTTATCAATTGATGGCCCACATTGGGCCGAACATGTGGCCTGCTTCATACCATGTTAAATTTGGGGGGATTTGGTACATTCCACATCATGAAGCATGCTCAAAGCTCAATAGAGGTGGAGAGCTCAAGCCCACCCAAGTGGTGTCCCATAGTAAAAATAATTGGTGATAGAAGAAGTAGTTCACTTAACTTATAAATAAGACTTTCTTCTCCTAATTATCCAATGTGGGATAGATCCCAAGTAACATATTCCAACACATATTCCGTATGATGTAAAAAAAAATACTAAATGAAATGAAGAATGTAATAGAATCTGGACCGAATATCATGGCGGATAGGGGTGGAGAGCCAGGGGCTGCTTCCTCCCCAAAAAAAAAATATTTATTTTCAGTGTGGATCCTTTTACATTTTAAAATTATTTATAAAGATTTCACTACAAGAAAAAACCAATTTATCTATAGAAAAATATGTAGGTTAGAATTAAGAAAATTGTGAAATGTAGGTAAAATAATATTTTTTGCTTTGTTGGTATTCTGTAAGTAACTGTAAAATTTAGTAACAAAATCATTTTTGTTGACAATTTTTGTCGATAAAATAGAATTTTCTTGTAGTGTTTAATATTCAACCCCCATTATTATATTTCCTTTAGTTCGCTCCCACAACTATAAAATCATGTGCACTGGCGGCTATTTTTAGCTTTCAAGTTGGAGGTGAGATTGCAACTTGCAAGGTCATATTTAATATATAATATAGGTTAGCTATTTGTTGCTTACAAGTGGGAGATAAGGTTGCAACTTGGAAGGTCATATTTAAGCAAGACATTGTAAATGATGAATTTTGATGCAAGTTGATCGATTTTACCCAACTCCATATCATTTTTTGAATGGATCGTAATTCGTGTTGAACTTGACTTATTATTATTATTATTATTATTATTATTATTATTATTATTTTGAAAGAACTTAACATTAAATTTAGTTTGATCATACTTGTAGTAATAAAATTTATTATTTGAAATGTGGCATCTAGTACATAGTATTGTATAACTTTTTATCTGTACACTTTCCAAAATGTTATAGGACATAGCAAATGGGCCATAGGTCATAGGATGGACTGAAACTTGCGAATTTGTCATTTTAAAATTTCAAATCATATGCTTTTTTTACACATTGGAAAAGACTTGTGATTATAGTGGGATTGGGGTGAAGATAGAAATTTTGATTTAAATGAAAAGACTTCTATTTTACAATAGTGCCATGTTTTGTTCAAAAACTACTTGGTCCCTATATTTTCAGAAAATTGCAGATCAATCCCAAATTTTTCAGAAATTGAAATTTTA
The DNA here is from genome assembly GCA_016081115.2 of Rehmannia glutinosa. Classification (NCBI taxonomy): domain Eukaryota; kingdom Viridiplantae; phylum Streptophyta; class Magnoliopsida; order Lamiales; family Orobanchaceae; genus Rehmannia; species Rehmannia glutinosa. Next base: position 4,790,723 of record CM071928.1, on the reverse strand, counting down.
ACCCCAGAGTGTCTATTCCACCATTTTTGACCATTCCGGACGTGACGGTATACTCCGTTTCGTGAGATTCAATCTCTATCTTTGTGAACTAATTGTTGGAAGGTGAAAATGGCCACGGATGAGTCAACATCATCTTCTGAGCTATGATTATGCTCAATGCTACCAATTACACGTTATGGAAACCCCTTGATGGAAGATCTACTCAATCAGAAGATTTGTTCGACCCCATAGAGCTAAAGGGTGTTAATCCCGATGCTTCTAAGTCAACAGTGGAAGAAGTCGAATAAAAAATCTATTGGTCGATCCGACAATGGATTGACCATAGTGTCTTTCACCATGTCGCACAGAGACAGACGCGATATGCCTCCTGCGGAAGTTGGAAGACATGTACCAGGCCAAGACCGCTCGGAATAAGGCCCTGTTGATGAGGCGCTTAGTCAACATGAAGGTGAAAAATGGAACTTGATTCGAAGCATACTAGTGAGTTCCGAGCTTGTAAACCAATTATCGCCTGCAGTAGGGATGCCACTTGGAGATGAAATGTGCTCTCCTACTTCTCGCCCACTTCCCGATAGTGGGAAACACTAGTTGTTTCTCTCAAAGAATCGGCCCCGAAAGCAAACTTACCATGTCTATGGTTAAGGATGCCCTATTCAATGAGGAGGCGTAAGAAAAGACATGGGCACAGATCGGACTCATGCCCTTGTGATGGAAAATCGGGGAGGAGACAAAGACGGAAACAACAACAACGAAGTAGTAGAGGCAAAGGAGAGGCAAAAGTAGGGAAGATCCACCGATGGCGTAAAAACCACATATAAATGTCATCACTTGTGGAATAGAGGGTCATATGAAGAAGAATCGCTATAAATGGCTAGAGGAGCAAGGTCAAAGCGCCTCCCACCAAGAATAAGGGTGGAGAAACGCTAGCTATCATTCCCGGAGATGTAGCGCTTTGTTCAACCCATGATGAGGCATGCCTTCATATCTCAAGAGAAGATACGAGAATGGGTGGTAGATCTTCGCAGTCTTTACCACGTAACTCCTCACAGGACTACTTCACAACATACAAAGTCAGTGACTTTGGAGCAAAGAAGATGGGAAATTCGATTCTCGAATTGTAGGGAATTGTGATATACGAGATAAAGACAAATGTCGGGAGTACAATCACTTTGAAGGATGTCGACATGTGCCTCGATCTTCGATCAATCTACTTTCGAGGATTGCCCTGGACAAACAGGGCTATGATAATCATTTCACCAAAGCGCACGGAAGTTGTCAAGAGGCACTATGATAGTTGCTCGAGGACACATTTGTGGCACGTTGTACAAGACTATGTGAAAATATGTACGGATAGCCTCAACATTGCTAAGAAAGAGGCTTCTCAAAATTTGTGGCACCGAGACTCGGTCACATGAGTGAGAAAGGGTTGTCTACCCCGATAAAGAAGGAGCTTATCAATGTTGACAAGGAAGGCGACCGGATCCTTGCAATCATTGTCTATTTGGTAAGCAACAAAGAGTCTCGTTTAGTTCATCTTTAACGAGAAGATCAAAGTTGCTTAGTTTGGTGCACTCGATGTTTGCGGTCCCCTGGAGTTTGAATCACTAGGCGGTAACAAATACTTTCGACATTTATTGACGATGCTTCTCGAAAGTTGTGGGTGTATTTCACGAAGACAAAAGATCGTGTTTGAATATTTCAAATTGTTTCATGTCATGGTAGAACGTGAAACGGAAACAAGTCAAGTGTCTTCGATCGTGATAATGGAGGCGAATACACTTAAAAGCGTTCGATGCCTATTGCAAAACATATGGCATTCGACATGAGAAGAAAGTCCCACGCACCCTCAACATAATCGGTGTCATTGAAAGAATGAACCGGACAATCATGGAATGTGTTCGAGCATGCTCGGTATGGCTAAGCCGCCAAAGCCATTCTCGGGGAGAAGCGATCGAGTTGCTTGCTACGATCAGCAGATCACCATCATGCATCAATTTTGAAGTTCCTATAGAAACTATGGTGCAGGAAGGATCCGTCATACTCTCACTTGAGAGTATTTGGATGTTTAGCATATGCACATGTATCCAAAGAGCTCGAGACGAAGCTTGATGCAAGGACCACTCCATGCATTTTCATTGGCTATGGAGATGAAGAGTTTGGATCACGAGTTATGGGATCCAAAGGAGAATAAGGTGATCGAAGTAGGGGCGTAGTGTTCCATGAAAGTAAGACAATGGAAGACATTGAAAAGTCCACAATGTCTCGGAAGTCAAATATTGGTGCTCTCTCGGATGCGGCACGAACCGTCGTGAGAGACGGTGGCGTAGTGCCGAGAAGATATACCGAAGCGGAATATGAAGAGATAGAAGAGGGTGTTGAGCGGGGAGCCACAACCCGCTCTACCAAATGTTCCTATACCATCGTAAAGCCAGGATGGTGGTGGATCTCCTCGTTGTTCCCGAAGTTCGTAGGTCTCGAGCGAGGGCGGATTCCATCTAGAAGATATTCGAATCCGATTACCTTCTCACATCAATAATGGAGAACCAGAGAGTTTCCAAGAAGTAGTATCTCATAAGGACAAAGAAAAATGGCTGCAAGCAATGCAAGATGAAATGGAATCTCTGCAGAAGAATTCCACTTATGAGATCGTAGAACTTCCGAAAGGGAAGAAGGCACTAAGAAACAAATGGGTGTTCAAGCTGAAGAAAGATGGTAGCGGAAAAGTGGTGAAACACAAAGCTCGCTTGGTAGTCAAGGGATTCCAACAGAAAAAGGGAATCGACTTTGATGAGATTTTTTCACCAGTAGTCAAGATGACATCAATTAGAGTTATTCTTGGTTTAGTAGCAAGTATGAACTTGGAGCTTGAACAAATGGATGTGAAGACAGCATTTCTTCACGGAGATCTCAAAGAAGAGATCTACATGGAGCAGCCAGAAGGTTTTGAGATTTCAGGTGATAATCTCGTTTGCAAGCTCAAGAAGAGCTTGTATGGTCTGAAGCAGGCACCAAGGCAGTGGTACACAAAATTTGACTCGTGTATGGTGAGTCAAGGCTACAAGAAGACTAATGCAGATGAATGTGTTTATATTCATAAATTTGCAGATGGAAATTTCGTTGCTCTTCTACTATACGTAGACGATATTTTGATCGTGGGAAAAGATGCAACAAAGATTAGTCACCAAGAAAGAAGAAGCGTCGAAGTCTTTTGACATGAAAGACTTAGGGCCGCTCAACAAATTTTGGGAATGCGAGATAGTTCGAGATAGAAAGAACCGGGAGGTTATGGCTATCTCGGGAGAAAAGATATTGAACGAGTGCTCGAGAGGTTCAATATGAACAACGCCAAACCAAGGTAAGCATTCCATTAGCCAATCATTTCAAGTTGAGCAAGAGTGCATGTCCCTCATCCAGGAAGAGATCGGGAAATGTCATCGGTGCCATATTCTTCAAATAGCCATTGGAAGTCGATGTATGCAATGGTGTGTACAAGACCGGATATTGCTCACGCAGATGGAACATGAGTCGTTTTCTCTCTAACCCCTGGAAAGGAGCATTGGGAGGCGATGAAATGGATTCTCGTACTTGAAGGGTACGTCAAAATATGTCTTTGCTACGGGAGCCGATCCAGTCTTGGAGGGCTATCTGATGCAAATATGGCGGAGAGATCCCGACAGAGAAAATCAACTTCGAGGATTTCTCTACACTTTCGCAGGGGGAGTTTGTTTCATGGCGATCAAGATCGCAGAGAAGTGTGTTGCTTTATCCACAACACAGTATATTCTTTGCCCAAAGCCGGTAAAGAAATGTTGTGGCTAAAGCGTTATCTCCAAGAACTTGAATTAAGCAAAAAGATTACAAGGTACATTGTGACGATCAGTGCTCGGACTTGAGCAAGAACTCCATGTACCATTCCCGTACAAAAACATATTGACATTCGATATCATTGGATACGCGAGACGATAGAACGACAACAGCTTGAAACTCGTTAAGATCCACACAAAGGAGAATCCATCGATATGTTGACGAAGGTGGTTACACGAGAAAAGCTTGAGTTATGCGAGAGACATACAGGATGCGATTCCTGGATATGGGTGGAGGGGAGAATTGAAGAATTCAATTTAGGTTTCCACCACATCCTCCATCTAAAGCCATCCATCTTTGAAGAGTTGGTGATCAAGTTTGACAAGGAAAGTAGGAAGCTTCCCAACAAGCCCACCATTGTTGAAGCTTCAACCACCTACCCCTCCCACATCCATCTATAAATAGGTGTTTCATTCTTCAGTTGTAATCATCCCTTGTAAGTGGAATATCATAGAGAGATCCTTGAGAGTGATCAAAATCAATCCTTGAGAGATTGAGTGAGTTTTGAGAGTTTTTTGTGAGTTTGTAAATCTCCTGTAAATCTATTCTTGTGTGAAATAGAATTGGTATTTTTCTCTCAAATTCATCCATTTAGTTTCATAATGATCCTGTGATACCTAACAGGGAGTTGTGGTTGTAGGCGAGGGAATAAATTTTAAAAAAACTGAAAGAAAAAGGGTTTGAACCCTGGTAAACACATATACAAAGGGTGGGTAATACTACTTGAGCTACAAACTCGTGGTTCAAAAATCATTTCTTGCTTTTTTTTTTATAAATTTCAAAGAAATTGAAAGATATCAGATTCGAAATCCCAGTCAATACTCTTAGAGAGGATGAAGATACCACTTGAGTTACAAGCTAGTGGTATCGAAACCCAGAAATCATTTCTTTTAATAATACAATTTCTCAAAAATCATTTCTTTTAACAATACAATTTCAGCTTAGAGATATAATTTTGGATGAATGAGATGCCAACAATCATTGCCAAAATATGTCATCCGCCATTACATCAAAGTTGGATTCCCACTTTTTAACCAAAAAATAAAAATCAAACAAAGAAACAAACCAAAAAAAAGAAATAAAAGCAGAAAACAAAATTAAGTTGGTTATAATGCCAGATCAATTCTCCTATTGCCAGATAGAGTGAAGAAGTTGCAATTTCTTTGTTCCTTGTTTCCTCTACCGACCACGTATTCGTTTTTTTTTTTCTCGCCTTTTCTATTCAGGTATTATACTTCCTCCATGCAAAATTAAAACTCCATTTAATGGAGCATGAATTTTAGAGTTTAAAAAGTGAAGGTTTTTCGAGTATATTTACACTATTATTCTTAGGGGTAACTACTGTTGGATATTTTGAATAAAATTACTTATTTAACCTTTTAAATAGTAAAGGGTGGATTTATTTTGTCCTTTTAAATAGTAAAGGTCAAATATCAATAGTAAAGGGCAAAATTTTGCCTATAAATATGGGTTATTTTCATTTGAAAATACACAACAAATCAAACATAAAATTTTCATCTCTCCCCTAAAGCTCTTGTAATTTTTGGTGATAATTTTCGGGCATAATTTTGATTCGCGGAATAGGTAATCCGGTTTTCGTCTTATCCCTGGGAAAATGAGACGTCCATAATAGGGGCGAATGCTTTTAAGGATAGTGTGTTGAACACACGATTCGAGCTAATTTTATTTTGCCGATTCGAGATTTTTCGATTCATATAAATTGTACTAGAAGAAATACTATTATTTTCCTACAAACTTAAAACAGATTCTTCTTAAACTTCTAGTACAGCACGAACTGCTAATGGTTCTGAATATTTCTTAATTTATGTTTAAGATTGCTAATGATGCTCACCAATTTCATTTGATAGATTTGCTATTAAAAAAAAAAAAATCTATAATTTTTCTACTGTTGACCGGGAGTTCACAGATTGGTATAGATTTTGTTTTGCAACTTGTTTGGTTAACTTGCTGATTAGTTGGTTAATAATAATAATAATAATAATTTATTTTACAGTATTAATACATAAGGTTTTGTTCTTTAATAATAGTGCACTTTATTTGAGGAATCATATTATATATTAAGGTATTGGTAATTGGATGTAAAATTCTAATTTTTCCATGATAATTGACAGTTGGCTATTAGAAATCAAATGATTTGGATGTTGCAAATTACTGTTGGCGCATCAAAGATTTGGATTAAATATCAAACTTCAGTTTTGTTAATATAAACTTCCAGATTAGTTGTTTAGTTCATATATTATTAATAACGTTGCTATTTCGGAAAGAAAATTGCAATTTGAATTGATTGGACTGTATTTTGGACTAATCTTTGGACTGATTGGACTAATCTTTGGACTGTTTGGACTGATTGGACTAATCTTTGGACTGTTTGGACTGATTGGACTAATCTTTGGACTAATAGATTAATACATGTGCAAATTCGGAGTGCAAGAAAATTGCAAAGGACTTATAATAAAAACTTGAACAATTTAATAAATTTGTTCTTATCGTTTTGTTCCAATTGATTGATAGAAGTGTTAAACTTCTTGTTTATTTGTTTCAGAAATGGCATCTGAATCAAACAAAGGGTGGTCTAACCCCGTTGTGCCTAATCCGGTGGCTATCCCGATTGTGCCTCGGGCGATGGCTAACCTTTGTTAATGTGCTTGGTGAATCATCTTTGAAACCGGAGAAATTCAATGGCTTGGATTTCAAACGTTGGCGACAAAAAATGTTGTTTTACTTGACTACGTTGAACTAGCAAGGTTCTTGATCAAGATCCTCCAAAGCCGAGTGAGGATGAAAAAACAGATGATCAAGTTTGCTCATGCGATTGATGCTTGGAATCATCTTGATTTCTTGTGTAGAAATTATGTAATGAATGGATTAGCGGATCCATTGTATAATGTTTATAGCTCTAAGCAAACCGCTAAAGAATTGTGGGAATCTCTTGACCACAAGTATAAGTCGAGGACGGGGCTAAAAATTTATTGTTGGCCGATTCTTAGACTTTAAAATGATTGATTCCAAGTCTGTAATAAGTCAAGTGCGGGAATTTGGGTAATTATACATGATATTCTTCTTTGAAGGAATGTTTTTGAGTGAAACTTTCCAAGTGGCTGCAATAATTGAAAAATTGCCACCGCTTGAAAGATTTCAAGAACTATCTGAAGCACAAACGAAAGGAGATGAACATTGAAGATCTGATTCTTTTGGCTTGGTTGAAGAAGATAACAAAGGTTCCGAAAGGAAAATGTTCAATCATGTGGTCAGCTAAAGCCATGTTGTGGAGCATGGCGAAAGCTCAAAAGGAAAAAGAAAACTGGGAAAAACTGTAAAGGGTTCAAGAATTTGGGACCAAAAGGAGGTATTTCGAAGAAGAAATTCGAAGGAAATTGCTTCAATTGTGGCGGCAAGGGTCACAAGGCTTCTGATTGCAAGAAACCGAAAAAGAATCGGGAGGCTAACATGGTTGATCACATTTCTCAAGAAGTGTCAGATATGAACCTGGCTGCGGTGGTCTCCGAGGTGAATTTCATTGGTTCAAACCCGAAACAATGGTGGATTGATTCTGGTGCTACTAGGCACGTGTGTTCTATCGAGAAAATGTTTAGTTCCTTTGAGCCGGATGAAGACTAGGCGAGAAGTCGTACATGGGAAATTCAAATACTTACGAGGTCGAGGAAAAGGCAAAGTGGTTCAAGATGACGTCAGGAAGGAATCGACTCTAAATAATGTGTTGTTTGTACCAGACATTCGTAAGAATTTGGTGTCTGGTTCGCTTTTAGATAAGCATGGTTTTCGCATTGTTTTCGAGTCATGGGTTGTTACTTTGTTAAAAAATGGGATGTTTGTAGGCAAGGGTTATGCTTCTGGATGGGTGTTTAAGCTCAATGTAATGGTTGTTAAATCAAAAGCTAATAAAATGAAGAATGCTTCAGTTTATTTGCTTGAGTCTTCCAATTTGTGGCATGGTAGACTAGGACATGTTAATTATGATACTTTACGTAGATTAATTAACTTAAATTGTATACCAACATTCCATATTGATTTCAAACACAAGTGTGAAACTTGTGTAGAGGCAAAGTTAACAAGGACATCATTTAAAAATATTGAAAGAAATAATGAATCACTTGATTTAATTCATACCGATGTATGTGATTTAAAATCGACACAAACACGTGGTGGTAACAAGTACTTCATTACTTTTATAGATGATAACACAAAGTTTTGTTATGTGTATCTTCTTAAAAGTAAAGATGAAGTATAGAGAAATTTATTCTCTATAAAAATGAAGTTGAGAATCAACTCAATAAGAAAATTAAGGTGTTAAGAAGTGATCGTGGAGGTGAATATGAATCACCATTTGCTTGAATTTTGTGCCCAACACGGAATTAGACACGAAACAACAAAGACCTTATTCACCTCAACGAAATGGCATTGCGAACGGAAAAACCGTACACTTAAAGAAATGATGAATGCCATGTTATTAAGTTAAGCTTCCTCGAACATGTGGGGGAAGTGTCTTGTGACGCTAATTACCTTTTAAATAAGGTACCCGTAAGAAACTAGACAAAAGCCCTTACGAGCTTTGGCATGGAAGAATGCCATCCTACAAATACTTACGAGTGTGGGGGTGTCTTGCTAAGGTTGCTATACCAACACCTAAAAAGGTGAAGGTAGGTCCCAAAACTGATTGCATATTTATTGGATATGCACATAACAAGATCTTTGCTTATCGGTTTCTTGTGCATGAATCTAAAATTGAAGATATACATAAGAACACGATAATTGAATCGAGAAATGGCTCGTTCTTTGAAAATGTATTTCCGTGTAGATCGAGAGAAGAAGCAAGCTCTTCTAAACGGACACATGATTCAATAGAACAAGAAGCGAAGAAGGGTAGAAATTAGACGCGAAAGAAACGAGCTAGGATAGAAAAATCTTTTGGCCCGATTTTCTAACCTACATCTTTGGAAAGTGAACCTCAAAGTTCTGAGAGAAGCTATAACTTCTTCCGAAGGACCATTATGGAAAGAGGCTATAAAAAGTGAAATTGATTCCATCTTGCAAAACCATACACGGGAACTAGTGGATCTTCCCGAGGCGATAAACCACTAGGTTATAAATGGATTTTCAAGAAGAAAAAATGAAGAAGCGGATGGAACAATTGATAAGTACAAGGCTAGACTTGTAATTAAAGGTTACAGACAAAAAGAGGGCCTTGACTACTTTGATACGTATTCTCCAGTTACGAGAATAACCTCCATTAGATTGGTACTTGCAATTGCTGCGTTGCGAAATCTTGAAGTACATCAAATGGACGTAAAAACTGCTTTTCTAAATGGAGATTTAGAAGAAGAGATTTACATGGAACAACCTGAGGGATTCTCTGCACCTGGGCAAGAGAACAAGGTTTGTAAATTGGTCAAGTCATTATATGGCTTGAAACAGGCACCGAAACAATGGCATGAAAAATTCGATAATGTCATGAAAGAACGTGGATTTAAAATAAATGAATGTGATAAATGTGTCTATGTTAAAGAGACTGAAAATGACTATGTTATTTTATGTCTTTATGTAGACGACATGCTTATCATTGGAAGTAATGATAAAATAATTAAATCCACTAAAGATATGTTGAACTCGAGGTTTGACATGAAAGATATGGGTTTAGCTGACGTGATCCTCGGAATAAAGATTTCTAGAACTTCAAATGGACTAACACTTGATCAGTCACATTATGTGGATAAGATTCTAGAAAAATTTAGTAAGGATGACATATCATTAACTAGAACTCCGATAGACACAAGCAAACATCTATCAAAGAATAGAGGTGAGGCAGTGTCTCAAGTTGAATACTCACGAGTCATAGGAAGTTTAATGTACTTAATGAGTTGTACAAGACCAGGACATTGCCTATGCAGAGTAAATTGAGCGATACACGAGTAATCCAGGGCATGACCACTGGAAAGGGATAGTGAGAATACTACGGTATTTAAGATATACTTCGTGATTTTGGGGGTCGCACTACTATACAAGATATCCTCCTGTTATTGAAGGATATAGTGATGCTAATTGGATATCGATATTAAAGACTCTAAGTCTACAAGTGGATTTGTATTCACTTTAGGAGGTGCGAAATATCATGGAAATCTTCTAAGCGCAGGTTATAGCAAGGTCTACAATGGAGTCCGAGTTTATTGCTCTAGACAAGTGTGGTGAAGAAAGCCGAATGGCTTCAAATTTCTTAGAAGATATTCCAAAATGGCCTAAACTTTCCCTCGTGCCAATTTGTATACATTGTGACGATCAATGCGAATTGGTAGGGCACAAAGCAATATGTCAATGGTAAGTCTGCAGACATACGTCGTAGACACAATACCATCAGACAACTACTCTCAACTGGTGTTATCTCTATTGATTACGTGAAGTCAAAGGATAATTTAGCGGATCCGTTAACCAAAGGGTTGAATCGAGAGTTAGTTGTGAATTCATTAAGAGGAATGGGACTTAAGCCTCTAGAAAAATGAGTTGATACAATGGAAACCCAACCTAGTTGACTGGAGATCCCAAGATCTAGGTTCAAAGGGACAACCTAGTTGTAAAAAGACTCTGTGATCACTGTGGGGGAGTTATCCCTTGTCCATTCCTTAACAGTGATGCCCGTGGAGAAGAGGATAAGCAATTTAGCTTTTAATGATTCTTGTGCGTCGGTAAGTCGAGCAGGGTAGTACGGGCTATCTTAATCTTAAATGAGAATCACCTATGTGAGAGAGAAGTGGGGCCGCTTTGAAGAGAATTGTGTGAGGCTCAATTCTTAGAACCTCTTGCAGAACCAGGCGTATGTTCAGGGCCATGAATGAACATAACCATGAGAACTGAAGTATGTTAAGAAGAGTCTTGTGTGAGGTATATCATCATTTACACAAAAGGCAGAACAGTTCAAGGACATCACGTCTACTGATCAGCTAGTAAGGTAAATATGCTTTCACAAGGGAAGGTTCAAAGGGTAATACCTACCTATCCTATGCAGGATTCAACTGTTGGAATTTATCACCAAATCTTTGTATATTAGTAATTTTCTTCATGTGGGGGATTGTTGGATATTTCGAATAAAATTACTTATTTAACCTTTTAAATAGTAAAGGGTGGATTTATTTTGTCCTTTTAAATAGTAAAGGTCAAATATCAATAGTAAAAGGCAAAATTTTGCCTATAAATATGGGTTATTTTCATTTGAAAATACACAACAAATCAAACATAAAATTTTCATCTCTCCCCTAAAGCTCTTGTAATTTTTGGTGATAATTTTCGGGCATAATTTTCAGTTCGCCGGAATAGGTAATCCGGTTTTCTCGTCTTATCCTGGGAAACAGACGTCCATAATAGGGGACGAATCTGTTTTAAGGATAGTGTGTTGAACACACGATTCGAGCTAATTTTATTTTGCCGATTCGAGATTTTTCGATTCATATAAATTGTACTAGAAGAAATACTATTATTTTCCTACAACTACAACAACACCCCTCAGGTTTGGACTAATTACGAAAAATAACTTAGAGATGTTTCAAGATTACAAAAACAAAATCCTTAGATTTGATTATGTTTTAAATTTAATGGGGTAATTATAATATTCTTATAAATATCAAGGGGGTTTTGAAATGATTTCAGGTCAAACCTCAAGAGAGTTATTTTGCAATTTTCAAAATTCTTTGGGTTTTTTTGTGATTAGCCCGAACCTTCGGTTTTTTTTTGTGTGGTAATTATCCCTTATTCTTATAGTTATTGATTAAGGGTAGTTATATCAAAGCATTATTTGAAAATATAATCAAACAAACAAGGTCAATATTTCATAAAAGTACCTAGTGATCCAAACACATTTCTCAAACATAACCAACAAATTTTATTTTACACCTCTATCCTTGTCTTCTTTACAAACATTTCAAGAATGTATTCAAACAAAGCCATTATAATCCCAACATTTCATCACTTTGAGATATTTTGGTTGGCTCTCAAGTTTGACTTATTATTTTCATCACTTTACACAGTTTGCCACAATCTACAGTAATTTATGCCACAAGTCCTTTTTTTCTTCATTAGGAAAAAGGAAAACAAAATTATGTTCATTGTCACACCTAAATTCTTGTTCCCCATACTTTGGATATGGTATGATATCCTTTCATTCTTGTTTAATTTTCAATGCTCAAATTATTTGAACATAGAAAATCATATGTGCATATATAAAACCTAGAGAATTACATCAGCTCAAAAGAAATTAATCATTTTGAGTTTTTTTAACATTGTTCATTTGTAATTTACAGAATAATTTTGTTTTGTAAAAACTAGTTTTCATTTCTTTTTTCTTTTCAAGTGATAAACTTAATAATCAAATTTTGATTTTTTTTAAGGTCGAATATCGAAAAGACAAAAGCATATTAAAGAGTAAAATTTCCACTTTCTATATTCTCAAGTTTTTAAAAAAGTTGGAATAAAATTGAAGTTCCAAAGCAAGTTAAAACTTGGGAAAAAAAAAAGAAAAGAAAAAATCTTAGTCTCATACACGGCCATGAAACCATCTACCAAATTTCTAGCCAAAAGTCTCATCTTGTGGCCAACACTGTTACATTGGTGAATCTTATCTTAAGATACAAAATTTCTAGTCCATCAAGGTTGTCCCAAATAATTGAAGAAGAATATGCATAACCCTAAAAGTTTTGTCTGATATAACACATTTCAAAGAGAAATATTGTTTAAGTGTTAAAATTTACATTTTAAGATTTTATGAATTAAAAACTGTTATTTCAAGTCTCACAAACAATATGAATAAGAATCTTTTTCTTTTAAATCGAATTTCTTTGCATTTAATATGTAAAAAATATTTTGATATAAATCAACGAATCTTTTTTTGTTTTGAAATATCAAATGATGTATGCATTGTTAATCTAAAACACATCTCCCCAATTGATTCACAGATCCAAACCCCAACAAAATATATTTAATAAGAACTTATAAACAATGTTGTAAAAAAAACGCTAGCTAGCTCACTACCAGGCAGACGGGGCAAAGACCAAGACTTGGTTAGGTGGGACCTGAACGGGATTACGCGGGCCTAATCGGACAAAAAATTATATGCAGACAAAAAGAGTCTAGCACCTAGACGGAGATTTTTACAACATAGCTTATAAGCGATTAACAAAAAGAGCTTAGGGGTGGGGTGGGGGTGGGGGGGTTAATTTGACTAACTAAAACCATCTTGTAAACCCTTATTAGTGTTTATTTCATCCAAATAAATTGGGATTTGAAAATAAGATCTAAAAATCTTATAAGTTCCATTAAGCTGTAGAGCTTTCAAGACATCCAATTACAAGCTTAGCCAAACAACATTTCACCAAATCATGTTAAACAATAAATGTAGGCACACGAAGTACTTAAATATGGTGAAACAAAACTACAAAACATAGAAGAAAAATCGAAACAGCCCGTAAAAAAATTAACGTGCATCATACTTTATGACAAATTCCATTTCGATTTATTATTATTAACCATATAATAGAGCACAAAGTGTTGCAACATTTTATGTGAGAATGTTGCTTGTATCGGAACAAGTTTGTGCAAATAGTACGAAACATAGAAAGAAAACTGAAAAAAGTACCCCAAACAGAGCATAATGTTTGGGGTTTAAGCCTACATTAAGATACTTATAAGTTATAACCATATACAAAAAGGGTTAGCATGAGCTGCAGCACATGCCGTCGTCCATCTTGTTATTTACTATAATGGGGTATAAATTGCTCCGTCAAGTGCTGAAAATGATCACTTTCCCCCTCAAGAAAACGCAACACCTGCACAAATTATCGGTATTCATAAATGAAGGTAGCATGACGGAATGAAAGAATTTGTTTCAGTAGAACAAATCAGTACAGTTAAAAAGAGAGAGATGTAGACAATATAGGGTAAATAACAAAACTTACCCCTGAGGTTTAGCCTAATTACAAAAAAGACCCAGTTATCTTTCAGAATTACAAATATTCCCCTATATGCAATTTGTAAAATAGAAACAAATATTAAGGGGGTTTTGCAATTTTGAAAGATGGTTTTTTCTTTTTTGTAATTAGACTGAAATAGTGAAACTCAGGGGTATTTTTTGTAATAAACCCAACAATATATGTTGCACATGACAAACTTATAAACAGAAGCCATAGAACGGAATGAGACAGAACAATATGAAAATAAGTGGAGAAAATAGGAAGTTCCAAAAGAGTTCAGAAAAATTTCACCTCTGCCATCGATGGTCTCCTCTCAGGCTCAGTTTGGACACATAAATATGCTGTTCTGGCCATGTGGTACAGTTCGTATGTGTTATATGATTCGCCAAGACGGGGATCAGCAAGCTCGTGTAATGCAAGTGTCTCAATCAGATGTAATGCCTGAAATACCATTATACAACTCTCAAATAAAAAAGTTTTCTTTCAGGAAATGAATGGCAATTAACCAATAGAAGTTAGGGATAATCACAAAAACTACCCCTGATATTTAGCTTAATTACAAAAAAAAAAACATTTGCCTTTTAAAATTACAAATACCCCCTAAGGTATTACAAATATCCCCATGAGGTTTGTATTTGTTTTACAAATTACCCCTCAGGGCAATTTGTAAAATAGAAACAAATATCAAGAGGGTATTTGTAATTTTGATAGATAATTGGATCTATTTGTAATTAGGCTAAACCTCAAGCGTGGTTTTTGTGACTATCCCCAGAAATTCAATAGAAATACTATGTAAATTCATAATGTTATGTTACTTTTAAGAAACTAAGAAGATGAATAGCCAATTCTCTCGCAATAAGAAACAAAAACATGGTCCCAAAACATACCCACTGTCTAAGAGATGATTGTTGGCCTTCTCGTTTGTAATCGACTGCCTTGCGTCCAGATATCAATTGTATCAGAACAATGCCAAATGCATAAACATCAGTCCGTACGGAAACAATGCCACTCTCTACGTACTCTGGAGCAAGATATCTAAACAAGGCAAGAAACCTCAACCTCATGTGATTTTAAGTATATACACAGACAATAGGCAATGAAATATCAGTACAACGTATATAATAAATCATACACTCACCCAAGAGTGCCGAGGATTCTTGTCTGTATTTCGTCCTCATCTGTCTTCCACTTTGCAAGGCCAAAATCCCCCAGCTATTTATGATGACAATCAATAGAATTAGAATGAGAGACAAATTTCAACGTCAAAATTATGTCCAAATTATAATATTTCTTTGAGAAGGGCAAGTACGCTCGTATCTCATATAAAGGCAGAAAAAGGGTATTAAACTTTGTAAAATACATGTAAAAATGGTTCCGGGCAACATAGATCCTCGACATATGCTTGGTTTTTTTTTATGTTGTTATAAACTTCCCATTAGTTATCCAAGTTTTACCGTCGCAATGACTGAATGAAGTAATCGATTTTAAAATTGGTCAGTTGACCAGAGATATGAAACTCTCAAGAACATAATGTACATATTATCCTCTTCAATTAAAAGGTTATAAAATAATTACCATGGGAACAAAGTCATGTGTCAGCACTATATTGCTCGGTCGCATGTCCCTGTGAATGATAGGACTTCCCCGACACTCTTCATGTAAAAAGCGCAACCCTTTGGCAATCCCAATGGCAATAGCATGTCTCCGATGCCATTCGAGGACATAACCGGGATTATCTGTCAATACAAAAACATAAAACATGGATGTGGAGAGAGAGAAATGAGACACATTTATATATATATATATATATATATATATAGAGAGAGAGAGAGAGAGGAATGAGATGGGACTTGGAAAATAGTAATGAAAGGCACATTCATCTTACGGTTAATTACGAAAGATACCCTTGAGTTTCAGTCTAATTACAAAAAACACCCAGCCATGTTTCAAAAATTACAAATACCCCTTAATATTTGTTTCTATTTTACAAATTACACACTCATGAGAGGGGTATTTGTCAAGTAAATAAAAACCTCAAGGGGTTGCTTGTAATACCTTTAAGTGGGTGGGTATTTGTAATTTTAAAAGAAACTGATTTTTTTAGGGATAATTACAAAACAAAACCCTAATGTTTGGGCTAATTACAACAAAACCAAGAACTTTTTGGAAATTACAAAAAAAAATTAAAAACTTGGCGTTTGATTGTGTCTTAAATTTAAGGGGGTAACTATAATATTTTCATAAACGTAAGAGGAGATTTTGAAATGTTTTTTGCATATGGAGGAGGAAAAAGTATGACGGATCTAACCTAAAGGGGTTTTGTAATTTTTCGAAAATATTTTTTTGTGATTATCCCGAACCTCGGGGGTTTTGTATCCCAATTATTTATCATAAGGCTAAAATTCAGGGTAACTTTTTCCCCTTCATCTTATTTCAACAACAATAATTTAACGAGCAAACATATGGCATCAGAAGTTTCCGTATGTACTACTCACCGAATAAATGCCATTCAAGTGATTTATTGCAGATATACTCGTACACCAAGATATTAAAGTTTTCCTTGCAACAATATCCAAGAAGCATCACAATGTTTTTGTGCCGTGCAAAGCTGAGGACAAACAATTCAGACTGGAACTCCACAAACCCTTGAGTACTTGCTTCCTTTCGCACCTTTGCAGCAATAAGCTGCCCATCCGTAAGCTTACCTTTATATACAAGACCATATCCACCTTCTCCTATTAAATTATCAGATGAAAAATCATCTGTTGCGAGCTGAATATCAGAATAATTATATCTCATCGAGTCCACCTCTGTCTTCAATCCACAACCAATGCACAGAACAGGTACGCCAGAGGATGTGCGTCGACTGGGCTTTCTTCGTTGCTTTGCCATCACACGAGGAGAAACAGAAAATTTCATAACCCCTTTAGCATAGTTACCTATAGACATCATTAATTACAATCACAGATATGTGAGATTTTATGCAAGTAATAATAAGAATAGGGATAATTACCAAAAAAAAAAACCGTGAGGTTTGGGCTAATTATAAAAAACTCCTAAGGTTTTTGAAAATTACAAAAAGCACCTTGAGGTTTGATTTCATTTTACATTTTTCACTTTCATAAGCAAAAAATATTTCAAAAACTCCTCTGATATTTATAGAAATATTATAGTTACACCCTTAAATTTAAGACATAATCAAACCTGAGGGGGCTTTTTGTAATTTTTAAACATCTATGGGTTTTTGTAGTTAGCCCAAACCTTAGGGTCTTTTTGTAATTATCCCAATAGAATATCATAGGAGGAATGCAAGACCAGCATCCTTTTTGGTTAAATGATATCAGATGAAGACAAAAATCAATCCAAACTTCACACCAAGAAACTCCAAGACTTTACCCATTCTGTTATTTTTTTCCCTGAAAAAACCAATGTACTAGCTGGCCTTTTTTCTTGAGTTTATGACGAACTGAAAATAATATCGGAAATGCTGGAACTTTGTTTTACCACGAAAACATAAACAATATTTGTAACGTGCTACTGCTGTCCTAGGGGAAATATTTGTAAAAAACCAAGTTCCTCTCCTCGAAAAGAGAAAAGAAAAGGAGGGGGGGGGGGAGAACAAACGAAGAAATCATGAAAGAAGTTAAATGAATTTGTCAAAAATGGCTGGCGTGAATATCCACCTTTGAATTTAAAAGATTGTTCACCGAAGAAGAACAACACAAGGACCGTATAACATTGAATTGGAAATTTTGTCACAACTGAAAAACTTTAACATCTTAAAATCAGTGTTCTAAAAAACACTAGGCGCTAGTCGGGCGGCAGACTAGGGCCTAGCGCCTAAGCGTGACATGTGCGGGGTTAGGCGGGACCTGGGCGGGTTAAGCGGGCATAATCGGAAAAATAACGTGGCGGACAAGGGGGCCTAAATCCTAAGCGGGATGTTTAGAATAATGCTTAAAATACAGATAACTTTTACCTGATTCCTCTTGCTTATGATTTGATCCAACTTCATCTTGTGAGGAAAAGCTCTGCTCCTTGAAGTTGGACGCGAATGATGAGCTACTTTTGCCCATATCGGAGCTTTCTATGGAATTCATATATCCATGGCAGCTGATTACAGCGAGTGACTGCTCGTTCTCATTATCACTTACTGGTGGTAGTGGGACAGGCTTGGAAAGTGAATAAAACTGCTTATTATCTTCAATATAATCGGTTTCCTTGTCAGAATAAAAAGGTCTCGAAATGTCCAGCGTCAAGTTATCAAGGACTAGTGCAACCTTGCAGGGAATGTGTTTAAGGTAGAACCTCAATTCCCTTCTTAGATGCCTGTCATTGCAAATTTTTTATCAGTTATTCCTTGTAAAGTAAAGGAGTAACTGAAGAAGACCAATATATACTTTGACATTTCAATATTTTTTCCCCAAAATGACAGTCGGAAATAAAGCCACAGTTTTTTACGAAGATATTAGCCAGATTCATGCACCATGCATAACATGTAAATATATTATCTCGAGGAGTCACAAAGGAAAGAAGAAATATCATCAACTATGGATTTTACACAGAAATAAATATCTTTTTATGTACAAGTAGGTTAAACCATTGCACATTCTAATGATCATTTTGAAGTTCATCTTTGTTAATTTGGAGTTCGAGTCAATAAATTTCCTTTTTCTCCTTTTGTTACTAAAGAAACCAAAGAAAATACAAAACCTGAGAATTTCTTAAAAAAGAAACACAGAATTTATCCTCCCTCCTCCAAAAAAGTGGCATAAGAATAAGATTGTCCAAATTTGGTAAGCAAACAAAATACAAAATGCTACCTATCAATTATAACCCATGCCGCATTAGAAGTAGCAACTTCTTGTATGACAACCTTCCTTATTGGAGTTCCAGCTGTAATCTTAACTTCAATATCTACCTGCACATGGGAAATCCAATGCGATGAAAGAAAAAATCAAACATCCGAATTCTTGAAGAAAAATCATGCTAATAGCACCAAAATGTGTGAGATACCATGAGTGAAATGAAGAAACTGTCTTTGCAAACAAAAGTAGGTGTGAGACCATTTATATAAATAAATAAAGATTTAAGAGCCTGAAAAGTCTCATTTTCAAAGCCCAACAAGCATATACACAAGAAAGACTGAAAAATCTCATTTTCATGTTGCAAATACCATTTCTCGTATATTTTGCACTGTTTACATGGCAAAGGAAAAGAAACAGACGCGCTTCCAATGTAAAGAGAATTTCCTTGGTATTTTTTCTTATAGCCACTAAGAGTAAATGCTCAAAGGGGCAACATAAAAGGGTCTTTAAATTACCTCTTCTCCTTCACATTCTTCAGCACTGTACTGGAGCATGCTGACATACATATCAACCTTTTTCGAGACTTCTTCTTCCAACGCACGGGTATGTGTTGCTCCAAGGAAATTCTCAGGAGCCACTCCCATTTGGTAACCCACTATGCAGAAACAATGATAATAAAATTAAGAATTAACACAATTAACGCTAAAAATGACTAATCGGCTAAAACAGAAAATCGAGGATATTGATCTTAGCAATACCTCATCGGATCACAGTCCCAACTGTAGTACTTGGAACACGTTTTAGAACTATAACGCTTATACAAAAAATATCTATATGCAGTACTAAAAAGAATCAAAAATAAATTTTAGTGCACCCTTGGGAAGCTTTCTGATTAAAATCGAGCTGAAAGCCAAAGATACTTTCTTTCACCTGAATCATACTCTGTCCCATTGATCAAAGACATTAAGATTGGAAATCCAGTTTTCAACCATCATTAAACAGAGCTGAAAAAAAATGAGATTATTTTAACCAAAAAGAAGAAAACTTACTGGGATGCAATACTTTATGCAGCACCCCAAACACTCTAATGGTATCCCCTGGATGCACTATACCGCCCTGCATCCGAATATTATGAATGGTACGCCTAAACTCATGAATACTACGCTCTTTAGTCGCGTCACAGACAATCAAAACCCGTGAAGGCATGTATGAACCATTATTATTGCTACTCCCCATATCAAGCGGCATATAGATTTCACAAATCAAACTCCTACAGAAAGTAAAAAAGCTTTTATTTCTTGAATGCAAGTAAAAACCTACTCAACTAGAGAAGCAAATATATTCAGTTCAATAAATGGGCAAAACAAGCAAAAAAAACTATGGGATTGAGAGTGAGAGTCTAGCCAATCAAAAAAAAAAAAAACTCCAAGAAATGTTGAACCAGTAAAAAAAATTTGATCTCACCATTATTTGTGTCTCAATATTTCCGACTGTGTTTATGTTGATGAGGAATATCTGGGGTATATTTCGAGTGATATTCGAGGATATTCGAAATGGGTTGTGGCGGGAAGTGAAGCCGTCCCATTGATGATTGACAAAAGAGATGATTGCAAAGCGATATCGGACAAGCCCAAAGAATCCATTTTTGGGGTTTCTGAAGCCAAAAACTGTTTCTTGGGTTTCTCCGGAAGTAGGTTCGAAAGAAAAAGAAAACGCCTTTCTTTTGTGGTTGGCCTCCGTACTAAGTGTGCAAGTTTAATTATATTGCAAAACAGCCCCTGAAGTTTGGTTGGTTCCCAAATTTTCCCATTAAGGCTTCGTCAGCTTCAAAATTTGTGTTTGAATTTGATTATTTTATTAATCGACCGAGTAAAAAACAAACTCGAGTAGTTTGATATTTTTACACATATTTTATTATTTTTTACTATTCGAATCGAGCTCAAGCCGAGTTATATTTTATCAAACGAAAAGATATGTTCAAATTTGGTTTTTATAATAATGAACTAAGCTCAAATAAGCTATTAGCATTCAATTCAAGTCGTGTATCGACGAATTTGGTTCATTTTTCAATATTCTCAACCATAAGAAATAATATTTCCTTTTTCTTTTTAAGATTCGACCAAACTCAAACTCAAACGAATTATAAATGCATAAAGTTTATACATGATTGTTTAATATGTTTTTTTGACAACTATAGTGTTGTTTAATTAATTATATGGATAATTATAAATTTCGATTGCTTATGAAAATCATCAAAAATATATTATTTACTTCTCACCAATCTATTCTACTCATTTTCAAAAAAACAAAAAAATCAAATTACCATTAATTATTATACATTCCCCCAAAATTTATACTATTCACTTATTCACTCGCATATTTCTAACAATTGATATTAATTCATTCTTGTAATATTTATGTATCAAATGAACTTTCTGTCATTACACTTTTATTTCATATTTAGTTATATTATCAAAATCCATTATTCTTTCAAAAAAATTATCACTATTCTCTAACCGGAAAAAAATCCCAAATGAAAGGATATCCGGTCGTACTTTTAACGAGGGGCGTATCCTCCCCCACCCCCCACCCCCAAACTTTTAAACTTCAACTTAGTAGTATATGCTATATATGTATACATATAATGTGGAAGTTTCAGAATAGTAATTGCTTTATTACACTATAGTAATATAGTATTGATTTATTGTAATGTGGAAATTTTAGAATAGTAATTGCTTTAATTGGGTTTAATGTGGTATAATTAATTTATTTGGACAATAAAAAATATTGAGTATTATTTAGAATATAATTTGCTTCAACCAAAGAGCTTAAATTTGAAATATGATGTTAATTGTTAATCTCCTTGTTTTTAACATAATGGATGAGAACCAAGTAAAACTTTAATAGCAATTTGATCTTTTTAGTTTCATTTAATTTAATAATTTTTTAATTATTATCATCTCAACACGTCACTATCTCAGTTACACACATGAAAAAATCAAAGACCATTAATATTTCATTAAGAAAAATATAACTTAGTTATATACATCAAGAAAGATATCGCCAATACTTTTAGCATAGATTCTTTAATAACTGAGTTTGAATCATTGAAAAATATCGTGTACAATTTTCTTAGATTCAAATAATGATTACAGTTTATAAGTAAATTCTATGATGTTTCTTTTGATTTTTTTTTTGCATTAAACTCACTATCTTGTATTTTTGAATATTTGGTATAAATATGGCCGGTATGTTTGTTTTTATTTTTTTCCTCCAGCCCCCCCAGTGAAACCGGTCTAGCTCCGCCCCTGCTCTTAACCTCTTATTTTGAGATCTTAAAAACTCATCTCTCGAAAAATTATTAAACACTTTAAAACATCTTATAAGTTATAAGTGCTCAAGAATTTTATAAAACAATTTAAGAAGTGTATTCTTTTACCAGAACACCCTCTTAAATATATTTTCTGATTTTATGCACACCAAAAAGAAAAAAAGACGACGAGTAATGCCACACATGTTCACAATAAATTCTTGAACATGACTTACTATTAGGGACGGAACCAAACCAAGCTGCCAGCCACCCCCCTAAACTTCAATTTTTTTTTATAGTTAATATAATCTTCGTATATAAAATTATTACATTTGAAAATGTTGCCCCTCTAAAAAAATAAAAACACCTCTTTATCAAATAGTTTTTAGAAAAATTAAATCTTATCCCGCTAAACTTCATTTTATGACTCTATCTTACTATCAGTTTAATACGATATATTCAACTTTACCCATGTAGTGATTACATATATATCAACTTTAATCTCATGTTGCATAAAATGATCAAATGTGGATTTTGTTCGTCAATTTTGATGTACATATACATATCAAACCCATGCCAATTTCTTGAAATGTGCACCAAATATCATCATCTTACAAGAACCACAAAATAAAGTGAACAATACAATTGTCTCCACCAGTGAACATAAATATAATCCATCTTATTCCCAAAAATAAAAAATTAATTCCCAATTAACCAAAGCAAAATCATCTACACAGGCACACATCAGTGGAGTAATCCTGACTCTGCTTCTGAAAATCTTGAATTGATTTTGCATGCTCATGGAGATGTTAATGCATATGATCCTCTTCATAAGTAAACAATTTTGCAAGCCAATTAGTCCACTGGAGTTGCATGCAGTAGCTGTAGAAATACAGAAACATTGTTATAATGCCCCTAGTGTGTGTGTAAGAAAAGTATTTTAAGAAAACCCTGAGGTTTTGGGTAATTACAAAAAAGACCCAGAAAAGTTTCAAAATTTCAGAAACCCCCCTTGAGGTTTAATTCCGTCTTATATTTTTACTCCAATCGTTAGTTGAATTGATGGATTTTTTCTCAAATATTTTACGATTATCCCAATTTTTCTAAATATTATAAAGGGAGCCGCTATTTGCACCCCAATTTCTTATAAATATATCTTACTCCCTATTTTCATAAAATTAAAATGACTATTATGCCTTTACTGTGAAAAAAATTCTAAATACACCCAATCTTTTTTTTTCCAAATATTTTTTTCTTCCCTGGGGTTTAAGATATAATTTTGCTATCGTGCTATTTTAATTGTAGCATTAAGTACGGAAATGTGTCATTTTTTGATAGATTGAAGGTTTTATAGGTTGAGTTCGAAATAGTGTTACAATTTTTGGGTTTTTTTGTTTCAAGTTCGTGCATTTTTTTCGCCATACTCGAATAGGCACGATCTTGCTTATAAAAAAAAATAGTGGCACGATCGTGCCCTATTTAAACACATGGTACGATCGTGCCACACTTTCTACATCAGTTTTACTTTAAGAAATTGATGTAGAAAGTGTGGCACGATCGTGCCATGAATTTAAATAGGGTACGATCGTGCCACACTTTAAGAAAAAGAGTGGCACGATCTTGCGCCATCTTTTTTTTTAAGCACGATCGTGCTTATTCGAACATGGCGAAAAAATGCACAAACTTGAAACAAAAAAATCCAATATTTTAACATCATTTCGAACCCAACCTATAAAACCTTCAATCTATCAAAAATGACACATTCTCGCACTTAATGCTACAACTAAAATAGCACGATATAAAAAAATAAAAAAATACATCTTAAACCCTAGGGAAGAAAAAAAATCTGGATAAAAAAAAAGATTGGGTGTATTTAAAATATGTTTTTTAACAGTAAGGGCATAATAGTCATTTTAAGTCATTTTAATTTTGTGAAAATAGAGAGTGTGTATATTTATAAGAAATTGGGGTGCAAATAGTGGCTCCCTATTAGAAATAGCCAAAACATTTGTCTTACATTTTACTACTACATCCTCAACTTTCCTAAATATTACAAACAACCCCAACTTTTCATTTGGCTAAGAGTTAGGGCAATATGTAAAAGGAAATCAAACTTCAATGACGTGTCTGTAATTTTAGGGTTTTTTTTATTATCTTTTCTAAGAAAAGCATTGCATTTCTGAATATCTGAAACCTTCTTCCTGATGGTTCTGAGAAGCTCAGCTCTCTGGTTGAAAGACCAACTTTCAGTGACATACTTCTATAAAATATAGGGATTATTACATAAAACCCCTTGAGGTTCGGGCTAATTACAAAAAGACCCAGATATTTTTGGAAATTACAAAAACATCCTTGATGTTTGATTTTGCCTTAGAATTTTCCCCTTCATAACCAAAAAATATTTCAAACCCCTCCTGAAATCTATTAAAATATTACAGTTACCCCCATAATCAAACCCGTGGGGTTTTTTGTAATTCTAAAACATGTCTGGGTTTTTTTGTAATTAGCCCAAACCTCATGGGTGTTTTTGTAATTATCCCTAAAATATAGCCAGGGTTCTCAAGCTATTCTCTACTTCCAGTTTGATATTTGGTGGAATCATCTCATGCTAATCAGACCAAGAGGGCCTAATAATAATAACAGAAACAACATAGAAACAGACATCATTTCCTCGTTGAGAAAACCAAATTAGTGTTTTTAAGGAACAAAAAAAATTACGAACAGTGTCACAAGAAAACTACGGTTTCACCTGACGACAGATTGGTCTCTGCACATTACGAAGATCTGGTGAAAATTGCTCTGTTAGGTGGTAAAGACTATCATTTTCCCCCTCAAGTAAGCGCAACACCTGAGGCATGCATGTTTACGCGTAAACGCAGCATGTTAGATTAAAGCATTTTACATGAAAAATCAATCTGCAAAAATTATAAGTAGACAAGTGTTTTAATGCTTCCATGATGTCTTAAAACATTTTTCTATTTCCTTTGAGAAAAATATAACTAGACCACTTGTTTCAAGATAGAAGTCAAAATATGAAGAAAGTTCAGTGAAAATAGTATCTGGAGTATCACAACATATTACCTCCCCAATTGATGGACGCATATCGGGTTTATTTTGAATACATAAGTAAGCTGCTCTAGCCATCTGGTACACTTCATACGTGCTATATGAGTCCCTGAGACGAGGATCAACAAGCTCGTCTAGCACTAGTGTCTCAATCAATGGCATTGCCTGAAACATAATGACAGATATTTAGGGAGTGTTTGCAAACTTTTTTTTTTTGAAAAAGTGATTGTCAGCTTTTGGCTGAAAAAGAAGTTCTTTTTATTGTTTTCATTTGTCAACTTAAACTTCTTAATCAGAATCTAAATACAAGGGGAGGGGTCACTTTAGGTTTATGACTCTGCTTCTGGTTTTATTTTGCAATATGTAATAGCACTTTTACAACCTTAATCAACTTTGAGCTTCTATTTGCAAACACTACTAATTTCTGATTCTTAACTGCTTTTCACTTCAATAATATCTATATCCATAGAGAATAACTCCGCACGAACAGAAAGAGGTTGATATTACCATATATCTAAGCATAAAGAGGCGAAAGAGCACCACAAAACATACCCACTGTCTAAGAGACTGGTGTTGGTTGTCTCTTATCGAATCGACTGCCTTGCGTCCTGATATCAGTTGTATCAAAACAATGCCAAATGCAAAGACATCCGTTTTCACAGAACAAATGCCGTTTTCTGCATACTCTGGCGCAAGATATCTGCAAAAGGTTAGAAACCTCAAGCTCAAATTATTAGGACACAATGCATGAATAATTTTTTTTAGGGATAATTACAAAAACCTCCTTGAGGTTTGGACTAATTACAAAAAAACCCAGAGATTTTTGAAAATTACAAAAAACCCCTTGAGGTTTGATTCCTTCTTACATTTTCCCCCTTTATAAGCAAAAAACATATTAAAAAATCCCCTGCTATTTATAAAAACACTACAATTACCCCCTTAAATTTAACACAAAATCAAACCTGATGGGGTATTTTGTAATTTTGAAACATCTCTGGTTTTTTTTGTAATTAGCCCAAATCTCAGGGGTGTTTTTGTAATTATCCTTTTTTTTATTACAAGGTAAACCAGTACTCACTCAAGATTGCCAAGAATTTTTGTCTGTCTATCATACTTATTTGTCCTCCATTTAGCAAGCCCAGAATCCGCCAGCTGTTCGTGAACAAAATCGAAAAATAAAAAAAAACCGAAGACATAATTTAACCTCCAAGTAAAGTTCAAGTTATCTAGAAATGATTTTAACTACTATCATTTATTTGATAAGAAACATCTTCCAATACAGAGAAAATTAGATAACAGTATAGTCTGTAACGAATTACCAAGGGAACGAATTCATGCGTGAGAAATATATTGCTTGGCCTCAAATCCCGATGAACGATAGGACTTCCCTTACACTCTTCATGTAGATAACGCAATCCTTTTGCAATTCCAATGGCAATAGCATGTCTACGGTGCCATTCAAGAACATGTTCTGTATTATTTGTTGCATAAAACAAAGTTATTACACACGAGAAAAAAAGCACAAGGCGTGAATGCAATCTTTTCTTTACAAAATAAGCTTAAATTACAAAAACTACACCTGATGTTTAGCTAATTACAAAAATATAAGTTATCTTTTGAAATTACAGATACCCCCCTTAAGGTATTACAAGCACGCCCTTGAGTTTTGTATTTGCTTAACAAATAACTCCTCAATAGGTGTAAATTGGAGAATAGGAACAAACATGCAGAGGGGGGGGGGTGTATGTAATTTTGAGAAAAAGTTGGTTTTTTTTTGTAATTAGACTGAGAACCTCAATGGCATTGCTTGTATTAATCATACAAAATAGGGTTAATTACAAAAAGTACCCTTGAGGTTTGACCTAATTACAAAAAAACCTAGTTAACTTTCAAAATTACAAAAAATACCTCTAAAGTTTTATTCTGTCTCACATTTACCCCTTCATAAGCAAAAAATATCTCAAAATACCCCCTCATATTTATAAAAATATTACAGTTAGCCTCTTAATTTTAACACTGAATCAAACCTCAGGGGTATTTTTTGTAATTTTGAAAGTTAGCTAGAGTTTTTTGTAATTAGGTCAAACCTCAAGGGTACTTTTTGTAATTATCCCTACAAAATATGAAAGATTAAGTAATTTGAGATAGAATTATTGCCTTTGTATCTTTCCATATTTACTGAAGTTGCTTACCGAATAAATGCCACTCCAGTGATTTATTGCAGATATATTCATAAACCAAGATGTTTAGATTTTCATTGCAACAATAACCAAGAAGCATCACAATGTTGTTGTGACAAACCAAGCTTAGGACACGTACTTCGGAACGAAATTCCGAAACACCTTGTGTATTTGCTTCCTTTTGAACTTTCACAATAATGAGCTGTCCACCCTTAAGCTGACCCTTATACACAACTCCATACAAACCTTCACCCAATAAATTATCAGATGAAAAACCATCTGTTGCAATCTGTATCTCGGAATAACTACATCCCTTTGAATCCAGGCCGTCCATTTTCATCTCATCAGACAAGAAGGGTGCATCAGAATCCATCTGGAGATTTCTCTGATTTTGCATTACTGGTTGAGAATCGTCGGATTCGCTTTCCACTTTAGGATTTGTATCTGCACATCATTCATTAAAGATAAAATACAAAAAAATGAATTAAAAAATGGGTTAATTACAAAAAGTACCCTTGAGGTTTAACCTAATTACAAAAAAAAAAAAAAAAAAACTTCTAAAATTACAAAAATACCCCTGAGGTTTTATTTTGTCTAAGATTTATCCCCTTCATAAGAAATAAACATTTCAAAATCCCCCCCCCCCCATAATGAATCAAACCTCAGGGGCACTTTTTGTAATTTTGAAAGTTAGCTGGGTTTTTTTTGTAATTAGGTCAAATCTTGGGGGTACTTTTTGTAATTATCTCTTAAAAAATGTAGAATCAGAAATTAGAGAGTTTATACAACTCCATTTTCCCTCCTTCTCCATGTAAATTACCAGATGGAAAATCATTTGCCGCAATCTGAATCACAGGGGATGAATTCTCAAATTTATCTTTCACTTTAGCTTCACTGCCTGTTGACAAAAAATCAACTATTATAAAAAGGGATAATTACAAAAAAAAAATACTGAGGTTTGGACTAGTTACAAAAAAATCTAGAGATGTTTCATAATTACAAAAAGCCCTCTCGTGTTTGATTATGTCTTAAATTTTAAGAATGTATTGTGACATTTGAATATCAAGGGGGTTTGAAATGTTTTTTTTCCAAGGGGAAAAATGTAATAACGGAATCAACATTGAAGGGTTTTTTTGCAATTTTCAAAAACCTCTGGATTGTTTTGTAATTAGCCCCAACCTCGGGTTTTTCTCCATCTGCAGATATTAATAACATTTCAACCTGATTTCTCCATCTGCAGATATAAGCCAAATTCATCTGGTGAGTAAAAACTTTGCTCCTTTGATTTTGATGTAACCGATGAGGCAAAGCTGCTCTTCTCACTATCAGAGCTTTCCCGGGAACTCATAGATCCACGGTAGCTTGGAGAAACGAAAGACTGCTCGTTGTTCGCATTATACTCAACAGGTAATATAGGAACAAGCTTGGACAGTGAGTAATACAGCTTATGCTCGATATTATCAGTAGCCTTGTCGGAATAATAAGGCCTTAAAACCTCTAGAGAAAAGTTGTCGAGGACTAGAGCAACTTTGCATGGTATGTGCTTAAGGTAAAACCTTAATTCCTTTCTTAGGTGCCTGTCATAGCAAATTATCAGCTTCCGTCGAAAAATAAAGAATTGTGGACACGATTAAGACAAAACATACTAAAGCAAATCTTTGCTTAGTTTTTTTTTTTTTTTTTTGCAAGTAAATCTTTGCTTAGTTAAAACACAGCAGACTGACTTAAGAATATGAAATTCAGTTAAAGCCCACACCACACTACTCTAAGTTACTATAGTAGTAGTTTTAAATGTAATATTTGTTTGTGTTAAGGAATAATTACATAAAAACCCCTGAGGTTCGGGTTAATTACAAAAAAACTCAAAGATTTTTGATAATGGCAGAAAACCCCTTAAGGTTTGATTTCACTTACATCTTCCCCTTTTAGAAGCAAAAAAGGTTTCAAAACCCCCCTGATATTTGTGGAAATATTACAATTATCCCCTTTGAGGCAGAATCAAACATGATGTAGTTTTTTGTCTATGGAATTTTTCGTATTTAGTCCAAACCTTGGGGGTGTTTTTGTAATTATCCCTTATGTTGTTAATAAAAGATAAGGATAATTACAAAAGGTCCCCTAAAGTTTGGGCTAATTACAGAAAAACCAAGAGATTTATGAAAATTACGAAAAAAAACCCTAAAGTCTTATTGTGTCATAAATTTAAAGGGTTAACCATAATATCTTGATAAACATAAGAAGAGCTTTTAAGATGAGCTTTTGAAAAATGGGGAAAATGTAAGACGTGTCAAACCTAAAGGGGATTTTTGTAATTTCCAAAAATCTCTAGGTCTTTTTTAATTAGTCAGAACCTCATGGAGTGTTTTATAATTATCCCTAAAAGATATAATGGGATTTGATGAAATTGAAACTGACGAAAATGCAAAGAAATAGAAGAAGAATGTAAACTAAAGAAAAAGTAAACTGAATGGCATGACTTTAAAGTCAACCGGTACCTATTAAGAACAACCCATGTTGCATTTGAAGCTACAGCTTCTTGTACGACTGCTTTCTTTAGTGGAGCTCCAACAACAATCTTGACTTCAATAACAACCTACATATGAAAGAGTACCTGTGATCATGAAATGAAAACGAACATATTCGTTCGGCATTTGAAGAGAATCATGATATTCAGACCAACATTGTCGACAATTTGCTATCCTTATGGATAGTTTGTTTCCTCTAGCAAGTAAATTAGAAATAGTGCTAATATTACCGGAGTCTTTTGAACACCAAAAGGCACTTCTGGACAAACTTAACCTTAATTTTTTTTCCAAAAGAATCTAAATGGTTCGCATTACATCATAAAAGTCCCGTTTTCAGTTGGTACGTATATACTCATTCCACAAAATTAAATTAGTATAGATGTAAATTAATCTTTTAACTTTTCTATCAACTTAAACTGATATGTATAGTTCCCCTCAAAAAAAAAACAAAAACTGATGTGTATAGTTTTTTTGACATCAAGTAAAGACCTCGGATTTTGTGTACCGTGTGACCATGATATGAAACAAGCATCCTTTCAAAATCCAAAATGAAATGCTTATCAATGTTTTATAAACTATCAACCATCAAATACATTTTTCTTTGAGCAAACATATATTACCCCCTTGTGTTCACATTCTTCAGCACTCTGATGTAGCATCCCTACATATGCATCGACCATTCTCGACACTTCTTCTTTGATTGCACGGACACTTGTTCCAATAAAAGAATCGGGGCCTATTTGCATTTGAAAACCCACTGTGCAGAAATACAGGTCAATGAATATGAAACATGCATTCTTTCAGAATTTAAAAAGGGGATAATTACGAAAACCCCCTGAGATTAGGGCTAATTACAAAAAAATCCAGAGGTTTTTGAAAATTGCAAAAAGCACCTTGAGGTTTGATTCTGACTTACATTTTCCCCTTCATAAGCAAAAAAAACATTTTAAAACCCCCCAACACTTATACAAATATTAAAGTTAATTACGAAAAACCCCTGAGGTTAGGGCTAGTTACAAAAAAATCCAGAGGTTTTTGAAAACTGCAAAAAGCACCTTGAGGTTTGATTTCGTCTTACATTTTACCCTTTCATAAGCAAAAAAAACATTTCAAAAATCCCCCAACACTTATACAAATATTACAGTTACCCCATTAAATTTAAGACAGAATCAAACCTGAGGGGTTTTTTTTTTTTTGTAAAATTGAAACATCTCTGGGTTTTTCTTTGTAATTAGCCCAAACCCCCATTTTAACATAATGTTTCCCACATTGTTTTATATAACTAACCATCATCACAATATTAAAAGTAGACGGTCCATAATAATGAAGAGAATTATACTTACCATATGTGAATTGGTTTATCAAATCGAATTTGATCAAAGGTTGAATTTTCATCTCATAGTTACACACCCTAAGCAAAATTTCACCCCAACTCAAACAAACTATGCAGTAGCATAAACCAAACTTAATTCCCAGAATGGAACACAATACAATCTGAAAGTCATTGAGAAGAACATAGGACTTACTGGGGTGAAGTACTTGATGCAAGACCCCAAGCACTGTAATTGTATCTACTTCTTGAATCATCCTATCCCGCGTCCGAATATTACTAATAATGTTCTTAAATTCACCGGCATTTGGATTTCTGGTGGCGTCATACGCAATCACAACGCGTCCCGGCATGAGAGGAATAGTACTTCTACTACTGCTGCTCTTTTCACTAGGTGATGCCATCATATGACTAAATGAAAATTAGAAGTCTCACAGAAACAGAGGATTTGTTTTTTAATACAATACAATACACCAACCCAATTCAAAATGCTATGTAATATAAAGGGCAATACATGAAAAGCTAAACAAAAATTGCAATCTAATTAGAAATGTTGTATAATGCATAAACACAAAGCAGAATAGCCACTTCTCTTCAAGAATTCTTGAACAATAAAAATCTTATCTTTCTACTAGTAATTCAGAATCCCATAACAATAAATTGCCAAAAATGAACAAAATTGCAATAAGGTCCAAAATTCGCCAAAAAAGTGTGACTGCTATATAATGCATAATAGTAAGTGGTACCTGAAGAAAAGGGCAAAAAAATTGCAATGTCCATTTCAAGAATTCTTGAACAAGAAATCATATCTTTGTACTGCTATGCCATTGTTTCTGTCTCGATCTTGCTGGCTTTGTGTGAAAAAAGAGAGAATATTAGGAAGCATATATTTTTGGGTGATAATTGAGGATATTCGTAATGGGTTTTGTGGCGGGAATAACAGAAACCGTGTTTTCAAGAATGACGACAATGATGATTGCAAAGTTGTTGAAGACAACAACATCAAATAAACAATCCATTTTTGGTTGTTTCTGTATATCGGGCGACCAAGAATTTCCTAGGTTTCACCCCAAACAAGAAAACAATAGAAAAGAATCATTACAAAATATTTTTGTAATTAATTATTAATCCATGTACTCTCTTGTTTTTAAAATTTTGTATCCTAAAATATTTATAGTATTATTTTGAATTGACTTATACTTGCTATTTTTCCCCTCTGGCACTATAGATTAGGGGTGCCACTGCCAGAAAATTTTGTCCTTTTTAGTTTTAACATGTAACTTCTGTTAAAAAAAAGATTTTTAATATATAACAAAATATATTCAATTTTAAAATTTGCTCCAAAAAAAATATATTCATTTTTAAAAGGAAAATTACAAACCACAAGTTTGTAGCACAAGTAGTATCGCTCACCCTTTATAAGGGTGTTGACCGGGGGTTCAAACCCGGTATCTTTCAGTTTCTTTGGAGTTTATCCTTCCCCTCCCACCACTACCAGTACTCCCAACATATTAAAGAAAAAAGTAGAATTACAAAAACTACCCAAGATTTAGTCCAAGTACAAAAATTCAACTTATCTTTTAAAATTACAAATATCCCTTCTGTCATTTTTTTTAATAAATACAAAATATTATTAAAAATAAAAATATAGTGCACTGCTTACAAGCCAAACAACTAGCTCTTTCAAAAAATGGGTCTCGTTAAAACCTACCAAAGTAAAACTCATTGGGAAAAACCTTTGATAGGAAAAATAGTACCCCATAAAAGAAACAACAGAAATAACTCAAAATCTCAATCGAAATGATGGGGTTTATTTCTATAGGATTTTCGAAGGACATTGGCATGTGTTTGTTTTGCACGTACTTGAGTATCTTCCTGATGCTCTGATGTATCCTGTGGAATATCGGCCCAGGATCCTCCAGCCACAATTGCCAGAGCGTTCATAGCTTCTGACGAATCACTTGAGTGAAGGACAATCGGAGCAAATAAAGAGTCGCCTAACTTGGTCTTTAAAGCTTCCAATTTGTCTGAATCATCTTGATCGTCTTCATCCGTCATATCTGACCAACGTTTCTGGGCAGCAACGGCCATGGCCTTTGAACCCCTCAGAAGGATCATTGAAGCTATGGACATAATCATTAAAAGGAAGGCTATTTGAAACTATTATCATTCCACGTTGCAAATTAGCTTGTCCATGTTCATCCAAATTTGTTGCCTGCAGTTGATAAGGAACCATGGCTCTGTCTGTGTTGCTAGTATTATATTTTGAAGCCATAATCTGATTCTCATTATCAGATTTGGGCTCCAAATCGTATTATCACATGCCACATCATCCGAATCAATCGACCTTAACATCAAAAGAATTCTTAGTGTGAATACGTGAAGGAGAAGGTTCACCCTCCTTAATACGACCTTGATGACCCGTATTTCCCATGGAGTCAACAACGGACTTGCCCTTGTCCTGCTGCACCGAACGGTAAACTTTACGAACCCTGGAACGACCCCGTTGCATAGAATTCAGACGTGCCGCTGAAGTCCTGGGACGTCCCTAGTCAGGAGAGGCGCGTCTTTCAGTGGTTGAGTTCCCTGCAGGAGTAATACGGCAAGAAACCGTCGAATGTCCCGTTATACTGCACTTTAAACAAAATTCCGGTAATTTCTCACAAGTAACCTCATGTTTAAATTTCATTAGTCAAAGCTAGAGTATCCAAGGCCCTCTCATTCTGATGTTCAGAATTCAACTATTGCAAACAAACCTATGCCATTTCCATCCCAATGCTAAGCTTTTTTTTACAAAATGGGCAAAATTGCAAAACTAGTCCTGTAATTAAAAGGTGGTTGCAAAAAGGTCTTACAAAATGCTCGAATTGCAAAATAGGCCTTTAACTAGTTACGATTTTATAAAATAGTCCTGTAAATTGCACATTTTGCAAAATAGCCCCGTAACTTATTCTTGAGTGTCAATTTTAGTCCTAACTTCAGTGGCAATTTGAAATTTCACTCGATTTCGATCACGTGAGTCGTGAGTTGCACATGTAACTCAATTTTTGGTGAAATTAGGTCTAAAATTGATATTCAAGTACCAGTTACAGGACTATTTTGCAAACCATACATTTTGCAGGACTATTTTGCAAAACCATACATAGTTACAGGACTATTTTGTCATTTGAAAATTTTGAAGACCTTTTTGCGACCTCGTTTTAGTTACATGACTAATTTTGTAATTTTGCCTTACAAAATGCCATAAAGATAGTAGTAGCATATGTTTTGCATTCATAGGAACTTTCTATAAGATGAACAATGATAACTGCAACCATTTTTTACTGGGAATAATAATAGGTCAACAAAGGGATTGACACAAGCTAGATTAATGCAATGAAGAAAAGTAAAAATCAACATGTAAAAATCCTTTGTCTTTATTGCAAACTCTGTATATTTTTCAATCATATGTATATATAGCTTTGTCTAAACAGGCACATCAGTTGGGAAATCCTGCTGATGTCTCTTAACAGTTTCTCTGAGTGATTTCTCTTGTTCGCGGAGATTTGGCGGCACACGGTCATAGACCTCCGTAAATAATTCTTCGAGCGAAGGTTTCTCTGTTTTATCCGCCACTTGAATCGCGTTCAATACCTGAAGCAGACACATAATTTACAGAAAATAACAGTTAGCATGGCTTATACAGATGTGAATATAAGAACATACTACATGCGTGGTGTTGTTTTTCCAACCTGTTTCCTTATGCTTTCACGAAGCTCAGTTTCATCCTCGTCTCTCCACCAACCGTTTGTCTGAACCCATTTTCTGAATCTGGTCGTCGGGTTTCTAGCTGTTCTCCAGTGTTCAATCTCGTTGGATGATCGATATTTGGTTGAATCATCTGACGTTGAGTGGTGACCTACTCGATATGTAAGGGCCTAAACAATGTAATAACAAAAATGGATGAGTTTTGGATGAGTCGGTGATGCAGTCAGAAGCGTGAACAATGATTAAAGCTCACCTCGTACGTTGATTCTATAAGAATACCGTAAAAGAGACAAGAATTAGAAAAAACCCTCGTTTTTTATTAATATCAAAATTCAACTCCCTAAATATAATAAAATAGCAAGTACTTATAGGATTAAAATCCTACCACAATAAAACTCCTAACTTGACTAAGAAACTTAAAAGATGAACTCAAATAGAATACTAAACAAATCAATATCTAAAATATAATAAACTAGATGTTATCAACTAGATATTATCTCCATCAGTTGGTATCCAGAGACCGGTTACGATCCTTAATATGTCATCTCGACACCACTTGGGTTCTGAAGCTATGAATAATGACACTGCTTAGATTTGTCAGCAGATCGACTTGCTGGCCAAACAAATCGATATTGTGCGCATCAAATATCAAGAAATCAAGAAACTTGTTGAAAAACGATTTCTTGGTGATTGTGAGTTTGCCTACAATGTTGTGCCCATCCAGTTCACCCCGTTGGAAACCTATTCCACGGATATGGATGGTTTATTTTCTGATGAAGTTGAAGTTGGTGGATATAATGGACCACCAATTTTTGATGAGGAAATCATTGATACTATAACGGATGTTGGCTACGATGAACCTCCAACCTTTGACGAGGAGATTGGTGGTTATGATGGGCCATCTATCTTTGATATGGAAGGTGACAATACAATTTTGACGGTTCACTATGAAAAACCATCGAAATTTGATGAGGGGGGTCGAGAAGAGTACAATGTTACTATTGTTGTTGATGGGAAATTACAAGTTGCGTCAGATTCTTGTGAATTTTGGGGCATGTTTGAAGGGTTTGCTCCAATTGAAAACAAGGTTGCTACTGAAGATGATATCATTCTCGAGAAGACTCCTCTCCAAATTTATAGTATATTTGATGGTAAGGTTAAGGGTGTCGATGGTGTATTTTCCAAGTCAAATCTCGAAAATAACAAGTGTTATTTATTGGATTGTGGTGATGATTTCTTTGTTTGGGTTGGTTGGGTGGCTCAAATTGATAAGAGGAAAGTTGCTATTCATTTTATTTTCTCGTCTCGTCCTCCTCGCGCCCCTCCATGGTTTGATAAATTTTCTAGGATCACCCTTCCGATTCGAGGACGAATCGTCTCGACCCCGGAGAGAATGATGGAGATAATATCTAGTTGATAACATCTAGTTTATTATATTTTAGGATTTTGGAATATCTTATATTTTAGATATTGATTTGTTTAGTATTCTATTTGAGTTTATCTTTTAAGTTTCCTAGTCAAGTTAGGAGTTTTATTGTGGTAGGATTTTAATCCTATAAATACTTGCTATTTTATTATATTTAGGGAGTTGAATTTTGATATTAATAAAAACGAGGGTTTTCTCTCAATTCTTGTCTCTCTTTTACGGTATTCTTATAGAATCAACGTTTACGAGGTGAGCTTTAATCATTGTTCACGCTTTTGCATCGCATCGGGATGTGATTGTTTGACATTTAAGTTACTCGTTATTTCTAATTTTTTTTTTGGAGAAAATAGTGTGAAAAGTGGTTTGAAAATATTAGAATGAATTTTGAGGGTGTGATTAGATATTAGATGAAAATGTAATAATGATAGTTAATGTATGATTGAAAAAAATGAGAGTGGGTGAATCGTGTATGTTTTGAGATTTTTTCCCAAGCAATCACATATTGGGGTTCTAGCGAAAATATTACAAAAACATTTCTCAAGCAATCACAAACTTATTTTCTTTAGGGTAATTTTCAAAAACCTGTGGATTTTTTCGTAATTAACCTAAACCTCAGGGGTAATCTTTGTAAATTATCCTTTTTCTTTATATCATACTTCATCTGTCATTACTGAAGAAAAGAAACATGGAAAAACAGGTTTATGGGAAAGCTCGATTTTCACCTCAACTAGTATTGGTTTCTGTTCGCGTATGGCCATTTCACGAGCTGTGCGGATCGCACTATAGACAGCAAGAGTATCATTTCCATCTACACGTACACTACGAATCCCATACGCTTGGCCCTTAACAACGACACCATCGCCTGCAAGGTATGAAACGATCCGAAGAATAAATTATCTGCTTTGTTCCAACATGAAAAAATCAGTTATCTGTTTCGTTGCGCGAGGATGCCAGAAAAAACTTATTCGTGTCGTCGCAGAAATTTAACGTTGTCAGCTGCTTAATGATAAGATGAACAAAAATATTCGGATAACAATGCTATTACTTGCAACCGCAATGAAGGGAGTATTAGATGTGAATTTTACTGATAGTATGATGTGAAACAAAAATATACTTCGGAACTGTTCAGATATTGGGGTGCTTATGGCCCATCCATTGTTGCGGCATATGAATATTACAGGGGCTTCAAGAACTGCTGCAAAATTCATGCCAGCATGAAAATCTCCCTGCCAAACATCTGAGTGTGTGAGAATAATTCAAAGGGGTAATTACAAAAGAACTCCTAAAGGTTGGGCTAATTACAAAAAAAAAAAAAATGAGATGTTAAAAATTACAAAAAGTTCATCAAGTCTGATTAAGTTCTAAACTTAAGGGAGTAACTGCAATATTTTAAAAATATCAAGGGATTTTTGAAATATTTTTCGCTAATGAAGGGGGAAAATGTAATACAAAATCAAACCTTAAGGGTTTTTTTGCAATTTTAAAAAATCTCTGGATCTTTTTGTAATTAGCCCGAACCTTGGGGGTTTTCTATCTATCCCTAATTCAAAATCTTGACATACACCAAAAAAAGGGATAATTACAAAAAGCCCCCTATGGTTTGGGCTAATTACAAAAAACCCAAGACGTTTTTGAATATTTACAAAAAAACCCGTGAAGTTTGGTTGTGCCTTAAATTTAAGGGGAAAGTTGTATTTAAGGGGAGATTTTTTGATGTTTTTTGCATATGAAGGGAGAAAACGTAAAACAGATCAAACCTAAAGGTTGTAGTTATTGATAATCTCTGGGTTTTTTTGTAATTAGCACGAACCCCAAGGGTGTTTTTGTAATTATCCCAAAAAAAGCAAAAGCAAAAGTCTTTCTTAAATATCGAGGAGTTTTACCTCACTTGTGCAACCATCGCCCATAAAAGCAACAGCACATGCCTCCTTGTTATCCATCTTAAGGGAGTAAGCAACGCCTACAGCCTGAGGCAGCTGCGTTCTGACATCGAAAAAGTACTATGATGATTTCACAATGATTGGTTATTTCGATCCTGAGTACTTGAAACTTGAAAGAGCAAAGAACTTACGCGATAGGTGATGAAACAGTGAAGTAGTTAAGTTGGTTAGAACCATAATGAATTGGCATTTGCCTGCCTTTGTCATTGCCATCTTTGGTTCCAAACAATTGTGCGGTAAATTGTTCTAAAGTGAAACCACGCCACAAGAGGATTCCCGGCTCCCGATACTGGATCACACAGAAAGTTCTCAGTAAAATATTTTTCCATCATTTTCTAAGTGAGAGATATGTTAACACAAATGTATCCTATTGACTTAATAACCACAATTCCAGATAAAAATATTAGGCTCCCCACAACTACGAGCCTTATAAAAAGTAGAAAGTATCGGAAAAGGTTCTTTAACATATTCCGCAATTAAGTTAATGAGATTATTTGGTGAATAATAAGTTGTAAAAGTGCTTTAATATATTCCACAATTAAACTTGTATCGGAATCAGAAATCTAAAGCAATCATCCCCTATTTTTAGATTCGGATTAAAATATACAGAAATTAACATTTGAAAATGCTAAAAACTAATTTTTTTAGCCAAGAGCTGATAATCACTTTTTTTTTTTTTTTTTTTTGTGTTTGCAAACACTCCCTAAAGACGGTAAATCGCAAACACTCCATAGACAAGAAATACAGAAAGAGTCCATTTCCTGAATTTAGTAAACCTTCCATATCAATACACAAGTGCATACAATTCCATAGAACAACCTTCAGAAACGATCAACGGTGAATAATTTACCTGGGGTAATACAACGTCATCAGATGTAAGTGCAGCAGCTGTTGCAATGTTAATAGCCTCTTCTCCCATTGAGGTTAAGTAGAACGATATCCTCCCTTGTCGTTGTGCTTCGTAGAAAATGGTATCCATTATTTGAAGGGTCACCATGCTTCTGTACATCTTCACCGCGGTTTCTTTGTCCACCTAATGAGTTTCGCACATGAATGAGTTTAGAGGAAACGTGTTCTTGGAAGATCTTGATAAAATACTTTATAATCTGAATAATCCAGCCGTTTCAATGGTTTTTCTTTTTATGCTTCAAGAAAATTGAGACAATAGGTCATGTGTTTATGTATACACATATAGTCTGTTAGATTTTTGACCATTTGCCCATAACAAAAATGTTTTTCAAACGTGTTTTTGAAAAACATGTTTTGTCCACTTTGCACCTTTTTTTTATTTCTCGAGACCGTTACATTTCT
Source organism: Rehmannia glutinosa (assembly GCA_016081115.2). Taxonomy (NCBI): domain Eukaryota; kingdom Viridiplantae; phylum Streptophyta; class Magnoliopsida; order Lamiales; family Orobanchaceae; genus Rehmannia; species Rehmannia glutinosa. The sequence goes on along the minus strand of CM071928.1, from coordinate 4,751,227 downwards.
CAGGATCCTCGATACCAAGAAATGTACTGCATCGATTTTTTGAAACATAGCCAAGTACCTCACCAAAGAATATAAAAAAGATATATCCGTCAGTTTCTAGTCAAAATGGCTAAAAACATAGTTATTTTTCATTTTAAAAAAAACGTAAATGACCAATTTGGCCTCCTACCACACACACACATATATATACCTGCTCAAAACTGCTGCCTGGAATTGGATAGCCATCATCATCGAGAACGCGATAACAAGGTACTCTCTTTTCAGGGGATTCTGCAATGAATTTCATTTGGGGTGTAAATGTGACCCTTCCACCAGGAAATTCCATGGCCTGCTTAATCATTACTAAATTAGGCAAGTGAAATCCACATTCTTGCAATGACAATCAAGAACATGTTTAACCACTATTATCAATTAATACAAGAACAAGATTTCAACACAAGAAACCTGGAAAGTGAAAATTAAGTACTCCTGTATTTATTAGTAACTCCAGAAATTAACCTGAAAGTGAAAATCATTCTTCAAGTGGGTAAAATTCACTTCCACTTTAGTTTCTTGCTTCCAAAGGGTCAGTCATCATTTTATGGTTCATGGGGTTTCTAACAACTAAATTGCAATTTTTTCTTAATAATTCCTAATCTTTTATGTCCCCATTTGATCATCCATCAATTGGGTTTTATTTACAACAAATTGGGAGCAACGGCATAGCCAGGAATTATTACGGAGTGAGCCGATACACGAAATTGGGGTGGGCCGGATAAAAAGATTAAAAAAAAAACACATAAATAATTAAATATTAACTAAAAAAAATTAAAAAAAATTTACCTAGTAAATTTTTCTTTTTTAAAGGGGGGAGCCGGGGCCCGGGTTGGCCCCCTACCTCCACCATTAATTGGGAGGCTTAATTGCAATTTTAGACATGTAACTCTTAGGGGTTGACAATTTTAGACCGTTGGTCCTTTCACGATTTTATCCTTTGGCAAAAATTGTCATTTTTTGACTAGTTATAGGTATTTTGGGTATTTTACCTATATCTAATTGTACTTTGGAATAAATGAAAATGAAATATATTAAACGCTCATTTATGACCAAAATTGCACAAAATCAGTACTTGTAGGACCAAGATTGCACAAAATTAGTACTCGCCAAACTAGAATTGTACAAAATCAAAATCTTACGGGACCACAATAGCTACCTAAGATATTTACTAATTGCTATAGTAGAATCATTTTCAGCAAATTCATTTTCAAATTTTTTTGAATTTTAAGGCCACTGTGATACTGTTACAAAAGAAGAGAAGGGATTTAACTTAAATGAGGGGAGGGACAGATGGACATTTGGATTTTGGAAAACAGAGTAGGTGGCAAAAGATTGAGATGAACAAGTAAAACAAAATTTTGAAAATTGAGACCAATTTTGCATGGGAAGGAAAACAGACTAAGATGACATGTCACAGTGTTAGGTGTTTGGTGTTGTCCCTACTTGAATCCAGTACATTCAAGTCCCAAAATCAGATTCTAATGATGAAAAAAAAAAGAATTTTAAGGGGATGTATAGATGTGTTTCAAAGCCCAATTTTCAGTTTCTAGTATTGGAAAATGAATTTTTTAAACTTTATTAATTTTCGTGTGGGAATTGAGAATATGTTTGGTTTGTTGTCTGAATTTCTGTTTAGAAATGAAAATATGTTTGGTTATAGTATTTTTGACACAAATTTGCGTGATTGTAGTGTATTTTTGACATCGTTTTGCGTGATTATAGTTATTTTCACATAGATTTGCGTGATTTTGGTGAAAACTTGTTTGGTTGTATTTTCAAAAAAATCTTTACATAAAAAAATGAAAACTGAAAATGACTTTATTTCTATTGAGAATTTCTTAAACAAACATAAATTCATTTTCTGGAATAGTTGGAAATTAGAAAATTGGATTTGGAAACAATTTCATACATAACCTAAGAATTTATCTTATATTTTTAGATTTAATTTAATGTGATAAAAAAAATAAAGCAAGCAAAAGACATATATATGAAACTTTTATTCTTTCATAATTTTATTTGTATGAATATTTCATTTGCAATTGTTTTCATTCCAAATGATACTCAAAGGTCTAATTATAAAGTTAATGCAACAATCAAGATTGCCTCCCTAGGGAATCAAATAGTGCTCGATTGGTTTAAACTCTTAAACCTAGACTAGGAAGTTTGAGTTCGATTCTCATCACTCGTCCCCTCCTAGAATATGTACTCACAAAAAAAAGAGACTAACCTCTATAAATTCTTTGGAAATAATATCAATATTTATAATAAATACTATTTAGAACATTCATTTGATTTCATTTTCAGGAAAATATAACTAATTCAAATATACAAAAAAAAAATAGAAAATATTTTCAATTTCAGAAGTGTTTGAAAACATATTAATAAGTTACGAGCTCTAGTGTACTACTCAAAACACCATATCTAATCTACCCCATGCTTCATTTAGTTGGTTAATTTTATAGTATTAACTTATTCTAATATAAAAAAAAACTTATTCTAATATACATTTAAAACTAAAAAACTAATTATTTTACCTGTAATTAATTAGTGATGACTTGATGACCGAAGCAAAAAGACAACTCTAGGCTGAAATTATTGGTTGGTAAATTAGGTATTTACCTATCTTTGAGGCCCAATCCAATCTTTTATTCTCTGGCTTAATTGCAGAAAATATCCTGTAACTTGGGGTAAAATGCATTTTCGGACTTTTGTTATTGGGTTTGCAAAATATGCCCTGTATGTTCTTCAAGTTTTGCAAAATATGTCCTGTAAGTTTATAATGTTCTGTAAAATTGGTCCTGCAAGTTTATACCGAAGCAATTGGTGTCCTATAAGTCTTGAGTTGATGCAAAATTGGTCTAGCGGAATAATTGCATATTTTCAAAATACCAATTATACCCTTATTCATACACATGGCCGATTTTGACTAAGTGTCTTGCTTCAAAATGGTATCGAGCCCAGGGTTTATTAAGAACTTTTTGGTTATATTTATTATATTTATGTAATTGACAATTGGTGAGGAGAATTTCTCCGACAATATGGATCTGGACCGATGTCCGAGATGTACCCTTACAGACATATCGTCAAATATTGACGATATCGCACAAGAACACCTTGACCGGTTTCATATTAGGAATACCAATATGAAGAAAAGAAAAGAACGAGGAGCCGACGGGAAACCTTAAGAGCGCAATGCAAAATGCGAGCGAGAATATTATAGCGATTCTGGATGCTTAACCGGACTCTATATATTTCACTTGATGAACCTTCAAGAAAAGGTTCATGAGAATTCCCATCGAAACAATGATTCCCGATGGAGTACGGAGTGGAACGAGATACTTCCAGACAAATCTAAGTTCTCCAAGATCTTAGAGAAGTCCGGAAGACGATCGCGACTATGGCAACCGCCATATTCATCTACCAAGATCAAGTTCATCGGATCCAGAACCGGATGGAGACGATGGTGAAATATCGAAAGGAAACTCTTGAACTCCTTCATGATATTGAAACGAGTCGAGAACCGGAGGACGAGGCCAAGTTCATCCGGGAAGGAAACGTATTGATTTTGGGACGGTACCTATTTACACCAAAAAGGAAAACCTCACAGAAGTTATACGAAAGATGACAGATGAGGAAAAGCTCATTGCTCTAATCAAAGGAAAATCCATCAAAAATTAAAAAAGATGGATATTGAAAAGATGAATCTTAAAGATCTACATGACTGGCGAATCCTTCGGCGGGATTAGGTATTGTAGATTTAAAGATGAACGCAGTGAGAATCGGCTTTGGTTACCTATGACCCACAAGGTAGACCAATTCCACTACCACCGCCACCAATAAATCCTAACATCGAAGAAATGCGGGTTCGCATCATGGAGCTCGGGACGAGAGAGAGATTGGTGGCGCATTCTTCACGAAAGTCACACCAAAAGAGGAAGTGCCATGCGAATCTGCGGTTTATTCACCCTAGTGAAGCAACTCGGTGGCATATTAACGAGAAAGAATTCTTTGCGATCGAAAGGCTTTTAAAAAGTGGCCTCTATTTTCTTTGGCTAAAAGTTTACTTTAAAATTGATAATTCAAGTGTCGAGGCTTTTCTAAAAAACAAAATTGAATCAAAACCAGAAAAGGCTCGATTACTTAAATGGCAAGTTTGAATGCCAATATTATGATTATGATATTGTCATTATAAAATCTCATGAAAATATTCTTGCAGATTTCTTGACACGAGATGGAAGGGCGCGTTCTTTGTGAGGTCCTTAAACGAGTAAGACATCTCGGGAAAACCTGGAGAGTCTAGAAGCGAGATTTTGGGGCGTTATGTCTCAATGCGAGAAGTTCTTGGGCGACTTCAACAGTGACCAAATCTGTTTTTAGTCAAATACGAGCATGTCGGTTCGCTCGGGGACAATTGTTCTTAAGCGGCTACCGCAAGGCCTCTCTTCCAGGCCGCATCTCTTACGGTGCAAAAGGGGCCGAGAGAGTACGGGGCTCTAACCCGGAGGTTATGGATTCAAGTACCATAATCACAAGTGTTGCGGTGATGCATCCTCCGAGGGTGTACAAATAACGAATGTTGAAGCTCCTGTCACAACCCGAGTCTTCAAGTCAACCCAAAGACCTCTGGGGTAAAGAGGGAGAGTTGAATCTTAGGCCACGACAGACAAATCTAAGGTTCAAATGACGAGAATAAGATTTCTCCTATGCGGGTATATCAACGGCAATGGGAGAAACTAGTTACAAGACAAGGTATTAACCCAGAAAACAATGGTTGATATCTCAGGCAAGTATCCCAGAGTTTGGATGAAACCAGGAGTCATCCAAATGAAGTACATGAATGGTATACTTTTGGAGCTTTAGCTTCAATCTATACCGTGTCACCAGGATTCCCAGAAATTTCAAAATTACCTAAATGGATTGGGGAAGCGATTTACGAGACTGGGCGATAATCCACACTTGGCCAGAGGAGATATTTTGGAACTGTATTTTATCAGTGCAGCTCCTGAACCAGCGAAGAAAGGCTTTAATGAAGCTTTTCATTTCATCAAGCTAAGAAGACCGGATGGAAATGCTTTAAAATACATTAAAGGCAGCTTCACCGGAAGAAGGACCGATGTTAGTAGGAGCATTTTCCTCAGACGAAGCTTCTACCAGGCGAGCATGGGGTATTTGGGTTTGTCTAACGAGAAATGGACAAGGTCAAATATCCATTCAAGTTCTTCCAAAATTCGACAAATGGATCTTTCCTTTTGAATTCGATGGCTTGGATCAATCAGGATTTGCGGAGGAACTTTTCGAGACCAAAGAAGAATTCTGCAGGAGAACAAGATCGGCAAGCAAAGAAACTTACTAGAAATTCTGTAACATGGCGCATGTTGGCCGTTGGATCGGCCGGATCTGTCAAGCATGCCCCGAATGAAGGAACCCGAGTTTGGAAAAGGATTCGACCCAAACCGACCGACAAGATCATGCATTTGGAAAGGATAAGGGCCCGACTCACAAGACGCGTTATCTCGGGGACCACGTAAACCAAATTTTTAAAAGATTCCCAAACAAACATCACATGGGTTGAGTCACGCGAGAGAAAAAGAAAAACCGGTGGCGAGGATAATGTGGGATATAGCGTAAGCGATGGCGTCATATATATCAATAAGATTTGAAGTCCGCCTTTGAAGTCCTGGACTTACCTCTATAAAATGCGAGGATTTGAAGGAAGCTAGGATCATCGAACATTTTCTTAGTTTTCTTACAATAAAATAGTGATAAATTTGTAATAGTTTGAGTGTCTTAGTTTAAGTTTTATGTATTTACAGTGAAAGCCTCATCCATGAGAGAGCTAAACCAAAGATTCTCCTCCCAAAAAGGAGATTACTAATGTAATAAATATTTCAATAAGTTCTTAATAAAAAAGGGGCTTTTCTTCAACATGTCTTCATAATGTTCCATTAATTCATCCCGTTTAAAGATTACTTTTACGCCTTGGTAGGAAACGAACCAAGGTCTTTGGCGATTTAAGAAGGAGTCGGATAACTTGCGATCATCTTCTTCCGAGGTGAGGTTGAGCAGGTGAGGAGGCTGTTTGTCAAACGATCTGGGGCGATAATTTTCCGATGGTGGCGTTGCGAACCACTTAACCCGGTGTTGTTTCGGTCCAAAAGAGGTATGAATTTTAAGGGATTTATTAATTTTACGGAAGCATGTTGGGCTGATATGGTCGTGATGGACTATATCTGTTTTATCAAAACCTTAGTCCGAAATCGAATTTATTTAGAATTATGAATCATTTACTGAGTATGTCTATTGAGCTTATAATAAATGAACACGACATGATCCACTTAAAACCTCTGAATAGAGAGTGGATCTAAGTAGGTGTAATCATGCCACGAACAAAATAGGTATCAGAAAATGTAACTTTTCATAATCTATGAAATTTGAGTTTATTGAAAATAGCTATGGTATGAAAGGATTGAAATTGCTAATTCTCGAAAGTTATATGCTATAATTGCTACCTTTGAAAAGAAAATGGACCAAAACTGCTATTTGGCTATAAGGGCAAAATTGTCCAATGCATAAATTGCAACTTTAATAATTAAAGGGCAAAACTGCAAAACAGCCTAAGTTATAGAGCATATGTTGCTATTAAGCCTTTATTCTCTCATTGATTGTAACGCAAAGCCACAATTTAATAAATACATGCTGTCCTAATTTTAGAGTTTGTATTAAAATTCTGACTACCATTTAATTCACTTTTAATATTGAAAAAAAAAAAAGGAGCCTCACATCATACGATGTTTTTGTACCTTTCCACATGGCATGGAACTGTCACTAGAGTTATTACAAATGGGGCACATTAATAGAATCTTTGTGTAGTGGGCCAGGACATTGAGGTATTTTTATGGTCCAGTCCAATATTTCCTTTTCTCATTGGGCTGACAAAAGGTCCATGGTAACATATTTGGCAACTTAATAAATTATAAAATATTCTAATTTTTTAATTTTTTTCCTGACCCAACGTATTCTCACATCAGTCGGAGCACAGATCCCCACTTCTTTCGGAATATGAGACATCCGTTATTTCCAAGAATAGTCCTAATATCTAGGGAAGGAGGGGCAACCCTAACCCCTCACTCCCGCGTTAGTCGAGGCCACGACCTTGAGGTTGCATTGCAGCCAGGGGCGAATTTACCCTTAGCCAACACTGGGTTGCAGCCCAGTCTAAATCTTGCACAATCCCATTGACTAATATGTTTTATTATTGTTTTTTTATCATTAGCCCACCACACAATTTTACCAAGCCCACCAATTTTTTTTTCCTGAAAACCAGCCCACCACTTTTTAATTTATTGCAATATTTTAACAAACCACAACTAATCATAATACTATAATAGGATTTCACCTCTCTTTTTCCCAATTTCCCCTCTACGTCTTGCTTTTCCCCAAATCCCAATCTCACTTTCTTTTCTTTAAAAATCAAATAGGAATTTCCATTAAACTTAGATAATCATTGGTTAATAACTTTATATTGTGATTTTGTTTTTGTCATCTACTAATTCCTAACTCCAATTCTTCAAGACTTCAATAGCAAAATCAAATGTTTATGTTATGGTGACTAGAAAATTCATCTTATTTTGACGCTACATTTGAAGATGGTACCGTAACAAAATGGTGGATGATTTTGTTTAACATTGTTTAATGCTCAACATTGAACGAGGTTTTATTGACAATATAGGTATATTTTTTTACTATTGATAAAATTTATGCTTTTGAAGCTTCCTCGGGTAGAACTTCAATGAATATTTAAAAAAATATTATATTTATATATACCTATATATATATATTTGTAGTGAAACTTTTACTTATTAGCCCATCTCACTACTAATTACTGGATCCGCCACTGATTGCAACTCCAAGGCCATTAGTACAAAAAAAATCTGTGAGGGAACACACACTTATATGGAATCGAACTCGGATCAATACTCTGACAGCACAACCATCCACCTCTGAAATTTTAAAGGTTGCAAATTGCAATTAAAATGCTTAGAAGCATCATATAACCTAAAATTTTATATTTTTTCTGAGGAACTCACGAAAAAAATTGCGAAGAATATTTCCCTTCAAAGAAACAAAAGAAAAATTGTGAAGAATATTCAAAAGTTCTTGATAAAGGGACTAGTCGAGCCAGTCACATTATTATAAATAAATACGTCGTATATTTGAATTTCAAGCAAAGAATTATGTTAGATGAGTCAAATAATTATTTCAAATTACTTTGATTTGGTGGCACTACAAGAAAATTTCAGGTTGCCGATAAAAGTAATTTTGTCACTAAATTTTACAGTTATCTAGAGAATACCTACAAAATAAAAAATATTATTTTTTCTTAAATTATACCGGCAAATTATGAATAAAATCACCGACAACTTTTGACAAATTTACCCACACTTTACCGTAATCTTAATAATGGCCTACATATTTTTCTTTAGCAAAACTTCTAGTGTGGGAAATTAAAGGAATTATGGTACTCATCCATTCGTTCTATTTTAACACTTCCAAAATTTGATTCTTCATGCTGCAAATGAAGAGAAAAAGATTTCTGCAAATACTTTAGGTCCTGGTTGTTCTGATTTAGATTTTTCAGCAAATTAATCAAATGATATAAGTACACCAAATTTTAATTGGCAATAAAAATAAACACAGATATAAGTTTTTTTCAACATTACCTGGTTTGCATCATTATCGTCATCATCAGAGTAAGCTACTGCTTCAACTTGTCCGCCGGCGCGGGCTGATTCCGGCCGCCGGAAATCCAGCACGGCGGCTGAGGAATTATCCCACAATCCACGTGGCTTTCTGCTACAATCACCAGCCAAGGTTTTGTAAGAATTATTTGGAGTACATATCTTTGTCTTGAGAAAATTTGTGATGATTCTTGATTTTGTTAACCACATAGCCATTGGAAATATGCAAACATTCAGTTCTAACACTGTGTGTATGTGTGTGTGTGTTTTTTTTTTGTGGTGTTACAAACAGAACAAAAAGTGATGTAATGTAATAAACTTGAAATGTGTAGTACTCCTCCCTAAGATCATAGATGGGATTAAATTTTTAAATCTATTTGGTACTTATTTTTTAGCTTGAATTGAATGAAGAGAGAATTAAATAAAAGGATTCTAGTGCCAAACTCTAGGATGATCTGTAGCCCATCTTCATTTAAGTTAATAAGTTACATCCACATCAAAGTGATGTTGATATATTACTATGTTCTTTTGTAGACACCAAAATTAAATTTGTGAAAAAACAAAAGAAAAGAAAAAAAAAAGAAAATTTGGAGGGCTGAGAAGAGTTCAAGTTTCCCACGTTATTGATGATCAATTATTAACAATCACAAAAGATTTTATCTTCCTGCCTGAATTTTTGGTTGTAATATTTCCATCAATTAAAGTAAAATCGAAAGTTTCTTTCAGGGCATCACCACAAATTATATTTTGTTATAGTAAGTTCCATATTCAAGAACACATCATGAGATTTCCTATTCAAGTGTATGGATGATTGAATTTGATGTGTGTTTATATGATAAACTTATGTTGTTAATTTTTTAGATCTATTTACATGGATTAGTCGGAGTGAAACAGGAATCTAAAATAACCTCCTTTAAGAAAAGAAAAAGAAAAAAAAAAATACCAATATTTACCTTGAGATTGAGGTGATGTCTCAAGTATTAGGCGGTCTAACGGTTAAACGAATCCAGTCTAATGAATCTACCCGATCCATGAACCCATGACCCATTCCATTCCAAAGAATCCAGCGGAATGTCTAATATTTTTCAGGGGACCTACTAATACTATTAAGTGAGACTACTAATATTATTTTGGAAAACTAATACTTTTGAGAGGGAATAACTAATAATCTTTCAGGGAGAATCAGAGGAACTACTAATACGTTTTACATTGACGACTAATACTTTTGATGGAAGAAACTACTACATTTTAAGGGGACATTAAATATTTCAAGTGGACTACGTACTAATATTTTTCAGATTGACACTAATAATTCTCATATGACAACCTAATACTTTTCAGCGCTCTCGTGATATTATATCACTGTTCAATATTACAAAACTAATATTTTCAAGTGAACTATATACTAATATTTTTTCAGATGGACTGCTAATACTTTTTAGAAGGACTACTAATATTGTCCATGAATATTACAAAAAACGTCATCATTAATATTTAAAAAATGCCACCAAATCAATTTTGGATCAGTCTACTAGATTTTAGCTCGTTAGACCATCAGTCATGAATTTTTTGTCATTGAGATTTTACTGTGATGGGAAATTTCAATCTACATTAAAATGAAAATTAAAGATTGGGTAACTATATTAAAGAAAAAGAGTACCACAATTTTCTTTCTAAAGTAGTGATAAAGATGAGAGGTGGGACAAAGGTTGGGATAGAGATGGATCCATATCAGGAAGGACCAAAATTGTAGTACGTACGTGTCACTCTGATCTTGTAGCTAGTAATGAATTGGATTAGCTTCATCCATTAGATTCATAAATGGCACACTAACTCTTTTTTTTATTTTTATTTTATTTTTCACGTGTTCCAGTTCCAATCCTGGGTTTTTTCTATGCCACCCAAGTTGGCACCACCCAACTCCATACAAAAAGTGACACATGTCATTTATTGTTATTCTTGCCAAATACATTTTGATATGAGCAAACCTTTTAACAACCAATTTTGAAAAATTTTATTATTTTCTAAAAACATTTCTAATTATCATGGTTTTTATAAACCTGCAACTTATAAAATAAATTATGATTTTTCAAAAAATTATAATTTTATGATTCCGCCCAAACTTGGTATCAGAGCCGTGTATACGGTTCTAAAATAAATTAAGTGTTTTAAATTTTTAAAACATGCCTGGATTAACTCTTGAAAGAGAAATTGAACTTCTCAAAGAAGAAAAATTAGAGTTGCTTGAACAAGCAAGAATTTTACAAAATATTTTAAGATCTCGATTGAGAGATCATGATGCTATATTTGAAGATCTTCAGATCTATATAACCAGAATAAATAACATTACTGATTATCTTGAGCAATTAAGAAATCTTAATGGAAATAGAAGATAAGTCAGAGTTTTCTGATGATCAGCAAATTATTTTTGAGGAAAATACCGAGGGTTTTTACTCTAGTATTATCTTTAAACAAGAAAAACTTTCAAAGATCGCAATTTACTCAATAGATCTGAAAAAAAAGAACAAGTTTTTAACTTGCCAAAATTTATTCCTAAAATGATGAATAATATTTTGAAAAGGAAAAATGAAATTTTTATTGTGTCTCGAGAAAGAAATGCATATCGACATTTCGGATACAATGGCGGTGTTTATTTACCATTAATTACTCGTGAAGAAATTAATAGTAAATTAGCTTGATATCCTATAGATATTCGTACAAAAATTAGTGTTTTACATCTTGGAGCGATTAAAATACTAATCAAAGTAAATTTAGAGAATGAATAGATTCTCCCATAAAAATGGCCTTAATCGATAATCGAATTAAGGATAGAAAAGATTGTATTTTAGGTGCGCGAAGGTAATTTAATTTACAACAAATTTATGTTCACGATTTATCCTAAGTTCGGATTGAGTTTAACAACCAAGAACTTAGATCAAGTCTTAAGTTTCATACATAAATTTGAGAGATCGGTTTAATGGACAAATGCGATAAGGTTTTTAGCATAACTTATCTTGTAGGATATCTTTAACCAATAGTCATCACATATTGACTATAAGAAAAAGAATACATTGAAATTGATGATGTATTTTTACGATATTGGAAAGATTGAAGAAATAAAGTTTTAAAATCACTCCCTTGAAAACTCTTGGGCTATTGACATAGCTAAAGGAAAACGACTTATTGGTTCCAAACCAACGTTAAGTCATCATAAATATTCGGAGAACCCTCTAATAGAGAACTCCTAAAATCTATGTCTAAACGCATAGATCTATATTCTGAGAATTTTGAAAAAATGAAAAGAGTTCTTGGAGAAGAATAACTTTATGACACTTCCTGAGATTAAGTCTTTAATTGAAACTGTTCTCAGTAATATTAGAGATCTTGAAAAAAGATTTGAATCTTTTGAAAAGAAAGAAGAACTTTTGAAATCGGAGCATCTTGAGATTGTTGCTGGTAAGATTATTCAAAAAATCTCTGATAAAATTGATGATATCAGTAAAAAAGATCCTTTAGTCATCACAAAGGAAGAAGATATTGAAAAAACTATTGAAAAAATTGTTAGTTTTAAATATTCACCACCAAATCATTTTGTTGGTAATGCAGAATTAGGTTCATCAGGAAATCCAAATGCCTTGACTTGGCCTTTTCAACCTAAAAAATGAGTTTTTATGAAAAACTTGAAACCTATTTTTGGGAACATATTCTTGACAATCAAGAAGAAATCAATGGTTTTGAACCAATTCAAGAACTTGTTAAATTAATGACCTTTGATGAGTCAGGAATTATACAACAACTTGAAGAAAAACATTTTCTTGAAACACTTTTTAATCTTGAAAGTGATACAGAAAAATGTTTTGTTCAAACTGAAGAAAGAAACTGGAAAGCTGACAATGATCAAGAAACCAAAGGATGATGAAAACTAGATCAACCTCTAGGAAACTTGAGAATGAATAGACAACCTAAAGCGAAGATCTTTGATGCATCTACTTGAAGATAAAGAGAAAAACACCAGAAGGTGTAAATTGGCCAAAAGAGCAAAGCAAAACTCACGATAAAAAGGAGGACAGATTCCTACACTCAATATAGATTGTGTAACCAAAGAATCACGAAAGAAGAAATTTGACATGCCTGGGCAAGAGATATTAGTCTTCTTATTCAAACCAACCCGGATCTTATGAAGAACCAAATACTCTTCTTTTACTCATGGAGCATAAAACAACGGTATTGCTCGATCTATGGTAAAAATACCACTTGGATAACAATAGGAAAAACTTCTAATATGATTTTTGAAGAAGTCATTAATAGTTTTTACACTATGTTCCTTAGTATTAACTTAACAAGCTGAACTTGTTAAGGAAAAGTTAATCGAGCAAGATATTGCCCGAATCAGTTAGCAAACATGATACTTTGCGACATTTGTTTACTAGATGATTTTACTTGCGATTATCGGAAAAATCTTTATAAACTTCCTCGGATGAATATCCGTCTTTAGTTAGACAAGTATATTAAAAAACTCCCTATTATAGGAGAGAGAGTTTTACAAGAATTTGAAAAACAAGCAAGCGATGTAAAAATGTTTTCATTAGGTTTTGCGATGCAGCATTGCCAAAAAGAAATTGCATCAATTTGTGAGCTTTCCAATAAGCAAAAAAGTTTAAAACGTTTTAACAAAAAATGTTGTGATAAATTAATAGAAGAAAAATCTACACGACTTATGGTTGTATTACTCCAAAGAAAAGTTATTTTAAGAAAAATACAAAAGAAAATATAAATGGAAAAAGAAAAGAAAAACATTTAAATCAAAAATACTTTAAAAAGAAAGTCATTCCTAAAAATGATTCTAAAGACAAGAGTAAATTTTGTCCTAAAGGAAAAAAGAATTGCAGATGCTGGATTTGCAATGAGCAAGGACATTATGCTAATGAATGTCCTAATAGAAGAGATTACCCAAATAAGGTAAAACTTCTAAGTGAGGTTCTTGAATCATTTCGAGTTCGAACCGATTGAAGAAATTTTTGACAATGAAACAGAAGTTTTCACTTTTGAAACTATCATTGAATCTGATGGAAATAATTCAGAGGATTCATCACAATCTTCAGATTGAAGAAGTTCCTTGGAAAAATTTAGGTTCTGATTTGGAACAAAATTGTATGGGAAACCGTACAAATCCAAATAGCATCTATATTAAAGGTCGACTTAAATTCTCTGGATATAAGCTAATCAATTTACATTGTTATGTAGATACGGTGCTAGCCTTTTGCATAGCTAGTAAATATGTTATTCTGAAGAACATTGGGAACAAGCACCTTACCCTATAAAGGTAAAAGTTGCGAATGGCGAAACAATTCTAATTAATAAAGTCCAGTAAAGACATAAAAATTAGAATTGCGGGGAAATATTTCATATTCCAGGCCATTTATCAACAAGAATCGGTATTGACCTTATTCTTGGAAATAATTTCACAATTATATGAACCCTTCATACAATTTACAGGATAGAATAAGTTTTACTCTTGAGAACGAACCTATTATTATTTCAAAAGTAAAGAAAGCTTTCTCAATTGGAAAACTGGTTTTCTTGAGTTTATGAAGAAGAATTCAAAAACTCAAAAACCTGAAACTATTAATATTACTCCCACAAAATAGAAGAAGTCCACAATTTTCAACGGGGAGATGATATTAATATTAAAGAAGAAAAATTTTCAATTTAAATTGAAAAAATTTAGTATTATAGAACAACTACTTGACAAAGTTTGTTACAAAATCTATAGACCCCATTAAGTCCAAACAATGGATGAGAGCATCCATAAAGCTCTTAGATCCCACAAAAATAGTCAAAGTTAAACCCATGATTTATAGTCCAAAAGATAGAGAAGAATTTACTAAACAAATAAGTGAGCTCTTAGAGTTAAAACTTATCACACCTAGTAAATCTCCTCATATGTCTCAGCTTTCCTAGTTGAGAGCGAAGCGAGAAAAAAAGAAGAGGAAAAAAAGAGAATGGTGGTCAACTATAAAGCAATCAATCTTTCTACTATAGGAGATAGCCATAACCTTCCTAACAAAGATGAACTATTAACCCTCATTCGAGGAAAAAGATCTTTAGTTCATTTGATTGTAAGTCGGCTTTTGGCAAGTATTGTTAGAAGAAGAATCAAAACCACTAACACTTTTTTACTTGTCGAGATGGACTTTTCGATGGAACGTCGTTCCATTCGGATTAAAACAAGCACCTAGCAATCTTTCAAAGACATATGCAAAATGCATTACGAGGTTTTGAAAAATTACATTTGTGTTTATGTAGATGACATTCTTGTTTTTAGCATAAATGAAAATGAACATTTCAAGCATGTTGCTACTGTGTTAAAAAGAATAGAACAATTAGGCATTATTCTTTCTAAAAAGAAAGCTCAATTGTTTAAAACAAAGATTAATTTCTTAGGTCTGGAAATTGAGGAAGGAACACATTGTCCTCAAAATCATATTTTGGAACATTTACATAAATTTCCTGATCATTTACAGGACAAAAAACAACTTCAGAGATTTTTAGGGATTTTAACTTATGCTGAAAGTTATATTCCTAGATTAGCTGAAATAAGAAAGCCTCTGCAGGCAAAACTTAAAAACGATCATATCTGGAATTGGACTAATTCTGATACTGATTATATTGGAAAGATAAAAAAGAAATTAGTTCAATTTCCTAAACTTTATCATCCTAATCCTGATGATCAATTAATCATCGAAACTGATGCCTCAGTTAACTGCGGGAGGAGTATTAAAGGCTAAAGTGCAAAATACTTTAGAAGAAAAAATTTGCGGGTATCTTACGGTAGCTTCAAAGCGTGAGTTAAATTACCATAGTAATGAAAAGGAGTATTTATCTGTTTTAAGAGTCATTAAAAAATTCTCGACTTATTTAACTCGATCAGTTTATTGTTAAATCTTGACAATAAAAACTTTACATATTTCTGAAATTAAAAATTACGGGTGATTATAAACAAGGAAGACTTGTTAGATGGCAAATGTGGTTTTCTAGATATGAATTTGATGTAGAACACATTCTTTGGAAATAAAAATGTTCTTCTTTGATTGTTTAACCCGTGAATTTGTTACATGATTGCGGGAACAATTCCGCTTAGAGGAAATAAATTAGGGCACAAAAACCCGGGAACTAATTGTTCTTATCAAGAATCTCTTGACTATTCAAAAATAGCGGATGGATGAAATCGGACAACCGTCTCAAAAAGAAGGTTCTTGAAACCGAATTGCGGTTTATCTGCGCAAAAACTCTGGAATTACTCGAGTCTTCACTGAGGCGAGAACAAAAGGTTAATTACGAACCTTGTTGTAGCAATACCTCAAATCATGAATCTAGTCCTAACTACGGTCTCCGTAAAAGACTTACCAAATCCTGTTATCCCATTTACTTTGGGAAAAAGTAAAGGCGAGGTACAAACCTCACCAAAGTTGGCTATTCAACAAAACTTATTACTCCGAAGATTTTGTTCTTGGGTTACGATCTGGAACATCTTTCATTGGAATTGGGATTCAACACCCAAGTCAAAAATCTAAATCTCACGATTTAGTTTTCTCGAAAAGAGAAAAAGGAGATTCCAACTCCGCAAAATTATTATGTAGTATTTAATGGACCAAATCCGGGAATATATACATCTTGGGCGAAGGCCTCATTTGCTATAAAAGGATTTAATGTTGTTCATAAAAAATTCAAATCCTTTGCGAGAAGCCAAAAATGAAGCTAATTGCTTTACCACTTCTTCTTTGATCTTGCACCATTAGAAATCATTTACGAACAAGAGACTCTTAAGCGAAAACATTTTTACGATGCGCTTAAGAAATCTCGAAAAAAATGAAAACATTGGGAAGAATTTATTCATTCCCAAAGAACCAAACTTTGAAAACAAAGAAAAATTTAATCTCTCAAATCGAGATTTCATTGAAATCTTTGCCAAAGCACGAAAAGGTGGTACAAAATCTCTACTTGAGGAAAGATTTTTCACCACGATAAAAAGATATCAACTATTTCAATTTTATTGAAGGAAGCGAGATCGAAAGCTTGTTTACAAGGCTTTTAATTGTGGACTAGTTAAAAATATTTATCCTTCAAAAATTTATTGGAGGTTAAGGAATTTCTGAAGAATTCAAGAAAGCCATCAAGACTTTGAACAAAAGTCCTTAAACAAGCGGATCGAAATATCTTCATAAGTATCTCAAGTACAATATGTGACTAGGATGAAGAAGAACAATTTATGAGTCCTTATCATTATATCGAAATCGGTATAGCTAGGAGCAAGCAAGTTACCATCCCTCCGAACAGGATGGAAACGACGGTCTTTGTGCAAAGACAGGACCTCATTCACTCTTCGTGTTAGAGGTTTGGAAAAAGTGATTAACAAATTGCTAAAATTAAATGATGAAAGCAATACTAAAGTTAATTACTGTAAAGAAAAGGTTATCATGTGCTCATGGTCACCAAAAATTATTTCTGAAAAGGACATTGAAACTATCCTTTGGTTTGAAGAAAAATTCAACAAAGGGCAAATTCACATGGGCAACGGGTCCCTTACTCCTGCATGCCAGCTACTCCGCAAAAAACTACAAAGACATGTGAACTAACAATTCACATGGGTGGGCTCGGATAAAAAGAAGACAACGACATGTGAACTAACAGCTCACATGGGAGGTCGGATAACAATCGTCATGCATGACGTTTTGTAAAGAGAATTGAAGTATCCTTCATCTATAAAAGGACTTCATAGTTTAGGTAGAGGGGCATCTCGAATTCACACACAGAACAGCCAACCTCACCTTGTATCTTTCCTTTCAATATGTGTAGCTAAGAAAAGCCTTCGGGCAGATAGAAATTCAGGGAACTTTTCCTTATGGAGAAGAACTCTTGTATCCTTGTAATATATTTCTTTGAATAAAAATTGTTTTTCATCTACCAAATGTCCATTTTACTTCTGCAAATACATCTGAATAGTCCAAATTTAGGGAAAGTAGCACAGGCAGGAGGCCGCCGCGAATAGTACCATCTCGGATTGATGAAAACGCAGAAGAAATACAGAGACAAAAGGAGCGCTGAAAATAGAAGAAATATAATCAAGGTATAAGATGTTCTAATCTTGGGAAAATTTATCCAGAATTATCTATCTGTTCGTATTTTTAACTTCTGATAAAAAAACACACATATAATAGATTATTTTTATGAAATCTGTCAATAGAAGATTTTTTGCTGAAATAGCAAAAAATCCCACTTGGGTACTACCCAAGTGGGCGTCATAGAATAGACCCCAATCCTGTCATAGGTCTAGGGTGGCTGGGCTACAAACAACAAATAAATAAATAAATAAGACAAAAACTTGCGTGAGACGGTCTCACGGATTTAGATCCGTGAGACGGAGCCCTTACACAAAGTTCTAAAGGTTTTTTTTTTCAGATTTTATTTTTTTTAGGATTTATATTTGTTTTTTTAGGGTTTATTTTGTTTCTTGGGTTTATTTTTAATTGATTTGGGTTTTTAGGATTTTTAGTTCTTTTTAGGGTTTATTTTTTATTTTTTGGGTTTATTTTGGTTTTTCGGGTTTATTCTTCATGGTTCATGTTTTTAAGGTTTATTTTTGTTTCTTCATGGTTCATTATTATTTTTAAATTTATTTTCATGGTTCATGTTCTCAAGATGGAGCCCTTAGAAGGTCCGTCTCACGGATTTAGATCCGTGAGACCGTCTCACAAGAGACTTGCTCAATAAATAAATAAATTCCCTATAATCTTGCCTAATACTTTAATAGGTGCCAAATTCTGGTACTCTTTTGTAGAACCAAATAAATGGAGATATTCATCTTTTTTTTAGAAACTCGTTACATTGAAGGGGGATTCTCAGCTCTTGGCTATTTTAAAATTTTAATATTTGAGCTAATATGGTGCTTAATGTTCGATTCCTATTGATAAAAGAAAGGATTAAACAGTCCATATAATAAAAATCAATCATATAAAATCCAGTTCGTTTAGATTTGTCATCAATTGGTCTGAAAAGAAACGCATGATCATCAACCTTGTACTTTCAGCATTACTGATTTGGGTTCGATGTCACGTGAGTGTGTCTTCTTCCATACTATCCTCGAGTGTACTAAAAAAGCGTACACACACACAAATAACAAAGAAAGCACCATTTAAACAGCATATGAAGACTCTTAATCCACCTCCAAGTAACACCTCCAAGTGTGGATAATTACAAAACACTTCTCAGGTTTAGTCTAAATACAAATCACACCAGTTACTTTTCAAAATTACAAAATAGCCCTTGTGTTACAAACACCCCTTCTTAAGGTTTATATTTACCTAATAAATACCAACTTCTTGACACGTGATTTGTACGAGAGACACAAATGTCAAATGGTAGTTGTAAGATAAATGTTCATTTATTTGTTAAACCCCAAACTGCTTTTCCATTTCAAGAAAAAATGGCCAACCCTATCCCTCAAGAAAGCCATCATAAGTCATAACTGCAAGCTAAAAAAACAGCAAATGTCATGTGAACAGTATTTGTAATAATTAGAAAAGTTGAGGGATGTAATTGTAAATGTTTGATAACGTCGGCACATCCTGTAAGACCGAATCGACCTCAAGGGGGTTTATGCAATTTGAAACTTTTCTGGATTTTTTTGTACCTACCCAAAACTCATGGATTTTTTTTAGGTTAATTACAAAAAGTACCCTTGAGGTTTGACCTAATTACAAAAAACCCCAGTTAATTTTCAAAATTACAAAAAGTACCCCTCATGTTTTATTGTGTCTAACATTTACCCCTTCATAAGTAAAAAAACATTTCAAAATACCCCCTCACATTTATAAAAACATTACAGTTAGCCCCTTAAGTTTAACACTAAATCAAACCTCAGGGGTACTTTTTGTAATTTTAAAAATTAGTTGGGCTTTTTTGTAATTAGGTCAAACTTCAAGGGTAGTTTTTGTAATTATCCCTTTTTTTTCAAACTTTACTATTTCCTTGTAGCCTGCTAACATAGACAGATCTTCAATTAAGTTCATGTTAAGCAGAACCAGTGAAAATTGAAGGAACAACAGTAAAGGGAATTTGAACCAAAAATGAGAACAATGTACACAAGCAATATTTAATTAACTCTGATCAAGATTTAAATAGCAAAAAAAAATTATTCAAGTTCAGAGATTCACCTCTGAGGCCCTGATACATCCATTGAGGTGATGTTCTGTACTCGACATCCCGGGTGATTCGGTGAACACAAGTGACAGTTTTGGCAAGTCTGCGAACGTAGTCTTGAATCCAAGATTCTTTAATCAATTTCATACAATCCTAACAAGAAGTTAAAAAGATAACTACACCTTCTCAGCCATAATATATATCAAAATCAACATAAGTTAAATTTAGTTATGAAGTAGTAAGAGATATAGCATGTTTCTTCCCATATTTCACCTTTAGTACCACTGAAAGAACAATTCCAACCCCCCAAAAAAAAGTCTTTTTGTTGCTATAGAGGTATCCAATCCTTTTTTCGATTATTGAAAATTACTGTATAACGACACCGTATATCAATCTATCATGTTTCCCTCATAGATTACACCAGCTTCTGCCGGGACTTTTTTGGATTCTCATATCTCTCATCAACTGTCTCACCAATGCCGATTGATTCCAATCTCCACTAGAGGCCATTACGCCTGCTAACTGTACAAGCGCACCCGAGTTTTGAGGATCAAGTTCGATTATTCTCTCAACCACTCTCTTAGAAAGAGACTTATCTCCATTTTCAATGCAACCTCTAAGAATTGCAGACCACATGTTTGCATCAGACTGATAAGGAATCTCATCAATAAGATCGATCGCTTCTTGTATACAACCAGCTCTCGCGAAAAGATCTATCATGCAAGAATAATGTTCGATCCCAGGATCAATATGATAGTCGTGTTTCATTAAGTAAAACCATTTTTTTCCTTCTTCTACTAGTCCACAATGATCACAAGCAGATAAAACTGCAGTAAACGTGACTTCGGTAGGTGTAACACGTTCACGTCTCATTTCCTGAAATAGAACCAACGCTTCGACTCCATATCCATTTGTAGCGTAACCCATCAACATTGAGTTCCAAGAAACCTCATCAAATTTCGTCATTTGATTAAACAATTTTCGACCGACTTCAACAAAACCACACTTACAATAGAAGTCTATGAGGGATGTTGATATGAATTGATCGAAATCCACACCAATGGCAGTAGCTCTTGCGAAAATCTGTTCACCGAGTTCAAGATATGGAATGCTAGCACATGCACTAATCGCACTAGCTAGGCTAAATTTGTCCATATTTAGGCTTGTCTTATTATTCATTGTGCAAAAGAGTTCTAATGCTTCAACGGGGTAGCCGTTCTGACTCAAACCCACCAACATGGAATTCCACGAGATCAAACTTTTCGATTTCATATCATTGAAAATGCATTTTGCTTCTGCAATTTTACCGCAATTACAGTAAATGGTGATAATAGAATTCAGCATAACAGTATCATAAGTTTTGAGCTCATCGAAAAAATTGCAAGCATCAATATGACTTCCACATTTTGCATATGCATCAATTAGGGCACTGGCAACAACAAGGTCATAAATGATTCCCAACTTACGAGCCTGAGCATGCAGTTGAACGCAATTTTTAAGAATACCGATATCACTGCAGGCACTGAGAATACTAGAAAATGTAGAAAAATCTCCGACAACGCCTTGCTTGTGCATTCTATCAAAAAATATTAAGGCCTCCACCGCATCACCATTAGCAACATATCCAGAAATTGTAGTATTCCATAACACAACACAAGGATTAGATTTAAGTTCAAATATTCTTCTTGCCTCGTCCATTCTACAGCAATTTGCATAGCCTGAAATCAACGACGACAAGGAGTAATCATCCGGATCCTCCATACCGTTCAAAACACTACTCGCACTATCCAAATCACCACACTTCCCATACATGTTCACTAGCGAACTTCCCAAAACAGAATCAAATTCCACATCATCAACTATCATCCTAGCATGAACTTGCTTCCCCAAACCAAGAACCCCCAAATCCGAACAAGCCCCAACAACCGTAGCCAAGACGAAAGGATCGCAGCTAAACACCCCACCACTTTCACTCGTCTCCCACTTCAAAAAATCCTTAAACAACACCAAAGCCATCCCTGATCTCCCGTTTCTCGCAAACCCATGAATCATTGTGTTCCATGCAATTCCATTCTTCTTTGGCATCTCATTGAACAACTGCTGCGCAACATCCAGCTCACCTGCTCTCGCTAAACCTGAAAAGATTACATTCCAAGAAAACTCATTCTTGTCGGGCATCGAGTAAAACAAGTTCAACAAATCACTTTTACGTCCTGCCTTGGCATATCCTTCGAGAAGGGTGTTCCAAGTGAAAGAATTTCTCTGAGGCATCTCATCGAACAGATTCCGGGCATCATCTATTGTTCCGCACCTGGCGTACATTTGCAGAAGGCGGTTAGCAATGCTGAGAGTGGAAAACAGGACACCCCTTTTGAGGAAAAGAAGGTGAAGTTGTCTTCCTTGTGGAACGAAATTGTGGGTGTTGAAGGAATTGAGTAAACGTGCAAGTCCTGAAAGTCCATTTGTAAAACTGTTGAGTTTCTTTTTTCCGTTGGTTTTGGCGGTTAAAGTCATAAATCAGATTGAATTAGGGATTCGGGTTGAGGGGTTAAAATTATATAATTAATAGATTTTGGGTTTGATTTTAATTGACGGATGCTTATGGATTTATAGTCGTCACTGATTTTAACTTAAGCTTTTTGACGTTTTGATTTAATAATGATATTCTTTCTGTCACAAAATTATGGAGTTAATTTGATTTGTTATGAATTTTAGATGAGAACAAAAAAAATAAAAATTTCAGTAACTTTGTAATTTTTAACTTTAGAACATAATGATTCAGAGTTGAAGTTTTTTAACTCTTGAGTACCTTTTGAAGAAAAATAAATTATCCTAAACAGTTTATAAATTTGTTTCGTGGATGAGGTGAATGGTGAAATATGTCTCAACAAGTCAGTGTCTTAAACTGCTTTAAATTGAATCATTACACAAGAAATGAGGTGAATCGCAAGATATGTCTCAACGAGTCAAGGTCCTGAAATGTTTTATACTGAATCGTCCCACAAGAAATCCTCCTCCAACCTGTTACCAAGCGGATTTGAACCTAGTGTCAGCGAAACAGACATCACATCACTCAGGTCACTTGCACCAGTTGAACTATGCCCGGGAGCGTGTAAATTTATTCTTATGACATCCTAAAAAGTAAAACAAGAACAATAAATTTGGAACACATGCAATATATCTGTTCGTGTTTCTTAGAAAACCAAACGAAAAAAAAAGACAATCAAGAATCAGCACAATTTATTTATTAAGAAATTCTTTTGCCAAATTGTATTGAGACTCAAATTTTATATATTATGGAAGAAGCTGGAGGCCGCCACCCCCCTTATTATTTTTCTGAGACCACCAAAATCACCAGATTTTGGTGAACAATAGGTACAACATTTTAATGGTCCAACAAATTTACCCAAGTAATTTGAGTTTCTTCATCTACTACCTGTTTGATCAGATCAAAAAGTACAGAAGATCCAAAAGAGCCACCACTCACTACAGTTTCTTTATTAATTAAGAAACATACAGAGAAAATGAATTAATGAAATCCTGATACAAATAGAGGTACATCTTAAGGAAAAATCAGCCCCTATATCCATAGATATTCATAAACAGGATACAAAAAAAGAAAGGGATAATTGCATATCTTAATAAACTCTTGAAGCTTGTAAAAGCAGCCTTTTCCTGTACAGCTCTATTGCTTTAAGCTTCATTGGAGCAGACATACTGTACAGCAATCTAAGAACAAAATGAGTTAATTTTGTGAACATTCATGCAATGAGATGTGTATACCAGGCACAAGTATAAAGCTCAACTCTAACAATTCATCTCAGACCATTGAACTTGATTTCCGTACAGATAATTTGCAGCATCTTACATCTGTTTGTATCGTTGTGCCAAGAAAGTTGGGTGTAAAACCTCTTTTTTGATCGTTCGAGATCCTGAAAATACGAAATTGGGCCGGGGGATACTATGAGAAACGCAAAGATACAATAGTATTAGACCCAAGAAACATTCAACCATCAACTCCAATTAGCTAACTTATTTTGCAGTGTGACATGCCAGTGGGATAGAGAAACTGGTCCAAATGACAATAGATCAAGCTAAGTATTTTGCTTGTAATTGCTTTTCCATTAAAAATTAAACAGCCAACAAACTACGGTCACCTTGGTTTGCCTTAATAAGTCGCACACCATGTCCAACAGTGCAAGTAAGGTCTACGATCTACAGCCTTCATTTACTAAAGGGATAATTACAAAAACTACCCCAAAGGTTTAGCTTAATTACATAAAGAGCTCCATTAATCTTTAAAACTACAAATATTCCCTCAAAGTGTTACAAACACCCCTTGAGATTTGTATTTACCTAGCAAACACCCCTTTCTTCATGGTACAATTTGTAAAACAGAAACAAATGTCAGGGAGTATTTTGTAATTTTAAAAGATAGTTAAGTTTTTTTTTTTTTTGTAATTAGGCTAAAACCTTAAGGGTAGCATTTGTAATTAGCCCTTTACTAAAAGTCTGAATATCTAATGGTATCTAACTGAACAAACAGATAACAGAAAGATAATTTTGAACGGACTGAATACCCCGTACTCTGCTGGCTTGCATTTTGCTGTGCGCTTAGCTCGTCAATTCTTGTAAAAAATTTAATCACAGCATGCATCAAAGATTGCGTCCCAATCAGGTTCATAATCGGTGGATGCCTACAGGATGGTCAAATTGATGAGGCTCAACAATTAACCAAAAATTCCATACCAAGTTAATCATGGAGATGCTTAGGAATTTCGATTCACTGACAAGTCCTGAAAGCAGTATCCGGCCCACTACTGGCAATCCGCAAACCCTTTATGACAGAATGAAGCTTGACGTTTTTTCATCGATGAAACAACAGCTTCCGGGTTAACTTCTAACAAGAGTTATCTTGTAAGCCATTACATCCAATTGTTCTACAGCCCCAAAAGCACTTATCCAGAAACTGCCAATAGGTTCGGGCTTCTTAATGGCAATGCAGATATTTCATGTGCATCGGTTGTATACAATTGGGTTATTTGTGCAACAAATTAGGTGTTATCGGTAATCTCAAATCGGAATGGAACTAGAGGATTTAATTCATTAAGTCGATCAGATGCCCATTCTCCTAGCCGGAAGCACTTGTACATCCGACTAAAATCAAATATTTTGGTCAACATTGTGGCAGTGGGATTGAATGGCATAGCTTTTATAAAAAGCTCAAGCTCATCCATATATCCATACTGACCGTATAGCTCAATCATGGAATCGTAATGCTCCAACTGAGGCAGCAAACAGTATTTACCACTCATTAGTTCAAAATACCGCCTACCCAATTCAACTCGGCCCTCACAAATGCAAGCACGCAATACACCTTGAAAGGTGGTGTGATCTGGCTTAACGCCTTTTGTCTCCATTGTCTCAAACAGTTCAACTACCTTCTCACCCATTCCATTATGTGAACAACCCAAAATCATCGAATTGAAGAGAATCGCGTCTTTTGGAGCAGCCTCATTGAAAACCCTCATAGCGTATTCGAGACAGCGACATTTTGAATACATGTCCACTAAAGCTCCACTGATGACAATATCAATGTCGTAACTGTTTCTGATCATATATGCGTGGATTTGTTTACCTAGTTCAATGGCAAATATATTTGCACAAGCAGCCAAAAGGGTTCCAAAGGTGAATTTGCTCGGCTTTGTCTCTTCTAACATCTTCCAAAAAATCGTCATTGCTTCTTCACTCAATCCATGACGAGCGTAGCTTGTCAATAAAGCATTCCAAGAAACCTTATCTCGCAAAACGCTCATCTTATAGAACCAAATCCTTGCACTAGTCAAGTTACCGCATTTCCCATACATGTCAAGAAGTGCATTACCAACAAAAAGATTGGAATAGAAACCATGCCTATATGCATATCCATGAACCTGCTTCCCGAGTTCTAAATCTGGAATTGCTGCACATATATTCAAAATCAATACAAGTGTCACATGATCCATATCTTTAGTCTTTCTACGCATCAACATTACAAAGTCTAATGCTTTGTCCCACTCAAAGAAACGTGTGTAACCCGCCAACATCACATTCCAGGATATCACGGTCCGGTCAGGCATTTCATCAAACAAGGCTCTGGCTTCCGTCATTCTCCCACTCATAGCATATCCTGACACCATCGAAGTATAACTAATCAGATTTTTGGAACAAGGCAAGTCAAAAATCCTCCGGGCGCTCTCCAAATCTCCACACTTGACATACATATCAATTAGAGTACTTGAAACCACTTCATCTTGTTCCACATTAATCTTAATACCAAATCCATGAATTTGGACACCTTCTTTAAGTCCACGAAAACTCAAACAAGCAAGAATTGCATTGGACACAGTAAAACTCATTGGCTTCACCTTCATCCTTATCATTTTAGAAAACATGTTCAGAGCCTCATTCCCATTGCCCATTTCCAAGTACCTCCTAACTATCACATTCCAAGAGACATCATTCGGATTCTCAATCTCATCAAACATCCTCCTCGCATCAATCATCACCCCACACTTCCCATACACATTCACGAGTGAGCTCTTCAATATCATATTTCCCACAAACCCATATTTCAAAACAAGTCCATGCACCTGCCTTGACAGCCAAAGCTCCAAAATATCTGCGCAAGACCCAAGTACACTCGCAAATGTGACCTCACTAGCGAAAACCCCCTCACCAATCATCTTCGAGAACAACTCCAACGCATCTTCCGCGCGTCCACTTCTCGAATATGCAGTAATCATAGCATTCCAAGACCCGCCATCTCTCGTTGGCATTTCGTCGAACAGTTCCTTGGCATCCACCAAACAATTGCATCTCCCGTAGCTCTCTATTGCCCTGTTGAGCAAAAACACTGGTGGATTCGGAGTGAAAGTGACCAGGTGGGATTCGAGTTTCCGGGTCTCAATTATTGCTTTGTTCGACGCGCAAATTCTGAAGAGATGAGAGTAAAGGGAGGAAGGCAAAGGAACTGCAGAAGAGAAGAGGATGGAGACTGCTTTTGAAAGACGTCCGAGGCGGACGTGGTTGAGGATAGTGGTGGTTAGTGCCTTAGCAGAGAGCGGCGAGTCGGGGCGGCGCGCGGAGGCGGTGGCTGCGGCGGAGCTGAGGAGGCTCAGTCCAGAGCCTGCTTTGGAGCCCATAAAATATTTTTCTTTTTCTGTTCCGTTTGTTGGCAAGCAAAACAGAGAGTCCATGCATCCATGGGCCTAAAAGTTCGGCCCAGCCCGCTAACATGATTCAGCCCCATGTAATATTGTATCATTGTATGTGTAGTAGACTTGTAGCCCAATTTTAAATATTTTCCGAATATGGAATTTCATAATTTTTCTAAGAATAGTCTATGATTTTAAAAATAAAAATAAACAATGAATTTCACTAAAAGTATAGCATCACAAAATAATTATGGTTATACTATATAAAATTAAGAGGTGGTCTTACATGAGACGATCCCGTGAACTTAAATTCATGAGACGGATACTACAAAACACAAAAAATATGGGTATTTTTTATGGGTTTGAGTTGGAATTCTAGTTACATGTAGGATCTGTCTCATACAAGTTTTTGCCAAAATTTAGTAGTGTGAAAAATATATTTTCAAAATGTTCAAGAGACAATTGAAGATAAAGGTGGAGAACAACAGTGAATTTATCATACATGAACAATTATTTATACATTATACATATATACACACACATAATTTTGATGTATCAATTCAAGTATAATATCATTGAGTTGCATTTAACTTGTCCTATTTTTGGTCATGTATAAAAATGTTGCATATTCTCTCTCTAAGTTTTTTTTAATGGATCTCTCTCTAAGTTAAGGTCAAGAGAAAGGATTTAAAATAATCTGTGTACTAAAGTGGACAAATAATGATTAGATCATTTTTTTTTCACACACGCACAAAAGGAAAAGGAAAAAGGAAAAGCCCTGTTTTAAGGAACCTAATAAACTTTATCATTTTTTTCTGCATCACTTGGTGTTTTTCTTATCAAATAAGTCCACCATTTTGAACCTTGTTAAGAAAGGCTCCAAAAAAATAAAATAAAAATCACTATCTTCATTTGACATTCAATTTAAATAATTGAGCATGCTATATAAAAGTATCTTTCTTTTCGAGGTGTCCAAACAATCTCTTTTCCGATATAGATGTTTGTGCATTATTGTTGGGGCAAGAAAATCGGATGAGATCTTTTATTTTAAAATCGTGTTTTATCTCATATTCCAACCGTGTGGATGATTGACATGTGTATTACATTTACCATGTTAATTTTCAAGCATAAATCAAGTAGAAATTGTAGGGTTCTAATACGGTAAGTATAATACACGTATCAATCATCCACACGGTTGTAATAGGAGATAAAACACGATTTTGGAATAGAAGATCTCATCCGCAATAAAATTATGTGGTTTAATTATAAAATTACATGTCAAACATGCCTAAAGAATAAACAAATAAAAAGAAAATAATAAAAAAGGAAAAAAGAATAATTATACTATATTTAATAATTAACCGGTTCACTTGTGAAGGCCGCCATGGATAAATAATATTTCTGATCAATTACCTAATTCGTTAGTATGATGTTGACTGTTATGAGTAATGACTCATGCCAATGATTGTGGGAATTTACAAATCCACCCCTCTTCTTATCATAATTTCTCTGTGAACTATCAAAGTTTTGGTGTATTATGTAAAATCTATATTCTATCCCTTGATAATATATTTCAAGGGATAATACAAAAAATTCCTCAAGGTTTTTCTAATTACAAAAAAATCTAAAAATATTTTTAAATTATAAAAAGTCACCTCATATTTGTTTATGTCTTAACTAAATTCGAGTGAATAATTGTAATATTTCTATAAGTATCACGAAGGTTCTGAACTATTTTTTGCTTACTAATTGGGAAAATGTTAGACTGAATCAAATCTCAATGTGTCTTTTGTAATTTTTAAATATTTCTAAAGTATTTTTAATTAGCCCAAAACTTATGGGTTTTGTAATTAGCCCTTATTTCAAACTGCCCCATCAAAGCAAATTACACAATCTACAATAGTCGAATATAAAATGAAACAAGATTAATCACATATATTGACATAACTAACTAAAAATTAACTACATTTTTTTGTATACATATGTTCTAGAAAATCCTCTCTATATATGGTTTATAAATTTACAGCTGCTTTTTCTTTTATTTTTTTCTGTTCCCTTACATTTGTCAAAAAATATTCTTTTTTTTCTTTAGTATTGTATTACTACTATGAGGAAGAATATTAAACCACTCGTGTGGGGTGATCAGATGCATAATCAATGAGGTCATACATAGATAGGTTGACTTCAATATATATAAAATATGTTAAATTTTGGGGGATTTCTTTCCCAATAAGTTTGATAATCTTATGCTCGCATAGTCACATTGAATTTAACAACTTCAAATCCATTAATCAAACTTGAGTATTGCAGCCTTCTTAAATTTGGAAATACTTTTTGGTGCTCTTTATCTTATTATATGTGCATATAACTTATTTATACGATCATACTTTATGATCAATTGTTTATTTTTCAGATATATAGTTCAAATGATGTGGGCCATGAGCCAATAAAAGACCCAGAAAACTCTTATAGGGTGGGCCGATACATAAAAATATGATGGACCAGATAGAAAACCTAAAAAAAAGACATACAAATTAACATGCACTACAAATATTATATTTTTTAAAAAAAACCTCACTAATTTTTTTGGGGGTTGCGTCCAGATTGGCCTCCTTGATCCACCAGTGAATGTAGGTAACTCCAAGAGTCCAAGTTATCGAAGGCCACAAAAAAATAAAAAGGAAAACCAGTGCATAAAAAATCATCTTCTCTGTTGTGAAAACTTATTAGAGATGATAATATATAAGCAATGTTGTAAAAGCGTTATGCGCTAGTCGGATAGCATGCTGGGGCCTAGCGCCTAGGTGAAGCCTTGGTGGGATTAGATGGGATCTAGGCGGGGTTAGACGGGGCCTAATCGATAAAAAAGATATCACAAAAACTCATGTCAGACCGTCTAACGGGTCTGACCTGTTAGACGGATCTAACCCGCAGATCCGATGGCATTTTCGTAATATTAGCAGTGGTGTTTTAGCAGTTTCAGGGACCACCAGTATTAACAGTCCTTCTGAAAAATATTAGTCGTCCTTCTAAAAAGTATTAGCAGTTCTTCTGAAATGTATTAGTAGTTCCCTGAAGAGTATTTTAGTATTTCTCCTTAATATACTCCCGAAATGTATTAGCATTCCCTCAAAAAAAATATTAGTAGTTCCTCGAAAAAGTATTATTAGTTCCTTGGAGAGTGTTTTAGTAGTTTCTCTGAATATAATTAAATTTTTCTCCTGAAATGTATTAACCGTCCTTCTGAAAAGTATTAGCAGTTCTTCTGAAATGTATTAGTAGTTCCCTAAATAGTATTTTAGTATTTCTCATGAATATACTCCCGAAATGTATTAGCAGCCCCTCAAAAAAGTATTAGTAGTTCCTCGAAAAAGTATTAGTAGTTCCTTGAATAGTATTTTAGTAGTTTCCCTGAATATAATTAAATTTTTCTCCTGAAATGTATTAGTTGTCCCTCGAAAAAAAATTAGTAGTTTCTCGAAAAAGTATTAGTAATTTCTCGATTATTCAAGCATTTTTGTCTCCATTCGAGCTTGGTGTCTTCAAAAAAATCGGCGATTTTTTCGCATTGCGCGAACCTGATGCTCAATTCCACTATAATCACCATCTCCATGATTTTTTCTTTTAAGTCTGAACCAACAAAATTTGAATCAAATTGAAAAAAATATAATAATGGCATGTAATGATTACACCAATACCACGAGAAATTTTATCTATTTTGCTTAGGAATTTCTTAATGGAATCATAGACAAGTAGCTACAAGAGGATCCAATGATACCCAATTTCTCTGTTTCGGTGGCTGAGGAGGCTATTATTCTGGAATTTGAACAACTGAGACGACAGATGCAGCAGCGGGAGCAACTGTTTCCAATTGATCCAGTTCATCACCATCTCCATGATTAAAACAACTATTTTCGTCATAATCCTCGTCCTCCGATCTCTTCCATTAACACATCGAAGAGAATGAATCCGTTGGTGAAGAAGAAGAAGGCGGTGGTGGGGCTGGTGGTGTTGTTCGGGCGGAGAGGCAGTTACGTGGGGGAGTAGGAAAAAATGAATTATATTTGGTGTTGGGTCTGGATCTGGTTGGGTTGACTATTAGGATCTGTCTAATGGATTAGGTCCGTTAAACTGTTTGGTAGGAGACTAATCCAAAAGATATTGGCGGATAATGGGAGATCAGCGCCTAAGCGATGGAGTTGGCGAATGAATTTTACAACGGAGATAATAAGTATGCGTGTGTGTGTTCATGTCGGCTTGGATTAAATAAGTGAATTTCAAATTTAAGAAATTTCTTGAAGTCTTGTCATTGCTGACACCTTAAAGTCACCGACGAATTCACTCGATTTCACAAGTTCTTTTTTGCATAAATATGATCATTAGAATTTAGACGTACATATATTATTTTTTTGATGATTACCTTTGCAAAAACTATCAACTTGTAATCATTAATTTGCATATGGATATTAAATATGTTTGTCACATTGTTCAAATTGTTATTTTTTCCATTATGTTCGTACTAGATTGCAACAATTAATCAATAATACACTCCATTATAATTATTCCTTTATTAGAATTTCATTTTATATATTTCTTTTCAAAAAATAATACCTAGGAATCATGATCTTTTGACTACCTTCTAATCACAAAACCATGGTGCAATAATTAAAGCGTGTTTAATGATAATCTTTGAAGGGAGTAACATATAAACTCAGTGCCTCAACTTTATTCTTTTTGTCTTAAATATTTTAATTCTATTCAATTTTTTTTTTGAAAAATAAAATAAAAGAATCAGCCGTAGCACCCCTGTATTTATTTCAGAAATCCAACACTTAATATCATTCCTAACATTTTTTTAAATATCATTTAGTGTAACGTTCTACTCGTAGTCCATGATCCCTTATTAATTATATATATTTTCGGGCCGATTTTATACATTAATGCCTAATTAATTCTAGCCGATTATTCCACTAACCATAATAATTATGTACCAGGTGGCCTAATTTCAATTCACTACATAAAACAACCTTTTTTTTTTAGAAGTACATAAAAGATAAAACAACTTGATTAAGATTAAGCAATAATACATACTTTTTTATTACTTTTTTTAAATTAAGCAATAAGTATTAGCAATAATGAATACTTAATATAAAGAAGAAGAAAAAAACTAAAAATCAAAGGTACGTGAAAAATGTGGCTCTTGGGCGGGCCAGTGTTTTTCCTCACCAAGAAAAATGAAGACAAAAACAATGAAAAAAATGGGAAAAAATTACAGCCTTACGCCCACACCATCTAGAAACCCTTGACTTTTAACCCATACCCAAATTACCCCAAAATTAGAATAAAAAAAAATGAAAAAAAAAGAGCACCACCAATTTAACACTTTGTTAGAGCTGTCAGTTTCGGCTCAGTCCGGTAAAAAGACCATACTGGGCTGTGTTTTTCTAGGCTGGGAACGAATCGAGACTATTTGGTTCCGTCATCTAGCACGAAAAACCGGATCGGCCCAGTTGGTCCCATTTTTTAGTGTATTTTTATAGGTTGTATCGGGCTGAGTTTAAAAGATAGCACCTGTGCATTTTTTTAATCCAGCCCGATGTTTGTCTTTGGCCTAACGGGTCGATATTGGGCCAACCGGACCCGTTTGACACCCGTACACATTGTTGTCATTAAAAGGAATGTTACCATTAGCATAAACATTGATGACATTTTCATTCCCCCTCATTTCCCACTCAAAATCCCTCCTCCAAGAAACCATGTATAATCCAAAAACCCAATTCTCCAACACACACAATCACCAAAACCTTAATTTCCGCAATCCGGGCACGATGAATTTCGTCTGCCCGGATAGCGAACTAGCCCAAAACTACGAGAGCACTCACAACAACCAGTACGGCCAAAAAACATTACAATTTCGACACAATCATCGTCAACAAGCCATGGAAAGTGACAATTCTGGCGTAAATTCGCCAAAAAGCCCTTCGCACCCTCTCCTCGGCCACCGGTCCCCATCGCCCGATCCCCGAGCACAAGCCATCGCCAGAGGGCAATGGGAACTCATGGAAATGGTGAAGAACATGCCTGAATCGTCGTACGAACTCTCGTTGAAAGATCTCGTTGAGCACCACGGGATAGAAAATGATCATAAAGATGATCAACACAATCAAATTGTGGCGAAATTGAAGAAACAAGAACAGAGCAAGAAAATTAATGATCATAGGAATGTGAGGAGTTATGAGAATAAAGGGGTGTTTTTGAATATGGTGTTTCCATTTTCTTTTAAGTCTAATAGGAAGAAGGGCAAATTTGGTAGTAATAATAGTGGGAAAGTTTCTCCTAAGCCTGAGAGTGAAAGGGATTGGTGGAAGAAGAGATTTATGGGGTCCAGTGATAGTGATAGCAGCAGAACAAGTTATAACAGTTGCGGTGGCGGCAGCAGCAGCACCGCCGGAAGCAGCGGCGGGAGCAGAAGTAGCGGCGCCACCGGTGGTGGCAGTGGCAGGTACGTCATGTTCTTGATTCTTGAATACATTGTACCAGAAAGTTTCAAATTTCGAAAAGGCTAAATTTTAAAAACTAGGGATAACTAAAAAAAGGGAACAAATTTCAAAATTACAAAAAACTCTTTTATATTTGATATTGCCTTTAATTTAAGGGGGTAATTATAATATTTTCTATAAATCACGAGTAGTAAATGTTTCTTTTTTGCTTGTAAGAGCATCTCCAGCAGTGCTGGAGAATAGTGCCTAGCGCTATTTTGCCCCCTCCAGCACTTCTCTATTTTTTGCGCCATTGTAGCAATTTGCTTCTGATTCTGCGCATTTGTGGCGCAAAGATTTGAACAACGCTTACTTTACCTTTTTTTTTTTTTTTTTAATTTAATTTGTTATTGATTTACTATAACTTTAAATAATATTATTAATTTATATTTCAGCAAATCTAATAAAAATAATGCTAAAGTTAATACAATTACATGTGATAATTTTTTAAATAATAGAATATGTAATTTTATTAATTGTTAATCTAAATTTGCATTAATTTCATTAAACTTTATATTTTTTTAAATTTATTTAATTTTAAAAATAAAATATTTAATAAATATTATATTAAATAAAATTATTTATGTAATATTTTTATCAATTATAATGTAATAAAAATCAACATTATATGAATTTAAAAAAGAATCTTATGGAATATTCTTTTTTAGTGAATAAAGTAGTGCAAACTGTTGGAGATAGAATACAGATTCTGCACTAAAATAGTGCAAATTCTGCGTTAAAGTAGTGCAAACTACTGGAGATGGTCTAAAGAGAGAGGTGAGACGGAATCAAACTTCAAGTATTTTTTTTTAATTTTTAAAAACCTTCTAGATTGTTTTGAAATTAGCCTGACCATCAATTGTTTTTGGTAATTATCCCAAAAAACTAATTACAAAATATTTTAGTTATTTTTCAAAATTATAAAGATATCCTTGAGGTTTGTATTTGTTTAACAAATATTCCCTCTTGAGAGTACTTTTTGTGAAATAGAAAGGGGTATTTGTAAGTTTAAAGATTGCTGGATTTTATTAATATAATTAGACTGAACGTCAAACGTAATTTTTGTAATTAGCCCTAAAATTTGAATAAATGGATATGAATTATTGTGAGTATGATAGAAGGGATACTATACTAGATCATGGAGGAGAACCCATAAATTTGAATTTTTATTTTTAGTTTTGGTGTATTTTGCTAGATTAAGATTCAAAAAATTAACTGATCGTATTAGGATCAAATTGAATTATTTAAGTGTATGGTTTTTATATGTTTGGTAATTGATTTTATTTTTCTTGATTTGGTGGAAATGCAGGAAAAGAAATGGGTTCCTAACTGGTTGCTGGCCCTTTTTGCATTCCAGAAGAAGCAAATCTGTATAGTAAAGCAAAATCCATCTCTCGTTTGTTGCTGGCAGATGGCCTTAAGCAAAAATCTTGCCATATGTATTACATACTTGGGGGAAATATTTGAGTGAAACATGTGTACATTCTTTGATTACTGCTGGTAGTTCTTTTTCTTTTTCTTTTTAATCCTTTTTTTTTTTAAATTCAAAATTTTCGTGGCCTGAACTAGTTGTTTCTTTCATAACAAAAAAAGTTTCGGTTTAACAATGTCACGAATACACATCTTATTTTGTATGTCCATTTTGGTGAAAACACTATTCTATCCAGTTCATAATAAGTGTCGCTTAAGGAAAATACACACGTATTAATGAAAGTTTCAAAATACACTTAATTAGTGCGAATCGAAAAATGATAAATTATAAATACATTTACTAAATGATTTAATAGGTATAAATGTGACTTAGGAAAATCATTTATTTTTTAGCCTTGAAATGTTAAAACGTCATTCTTTTTTAAGAATTTTATATTAGCCAAAACAACACTTGTTGTGAACTAGATCAGATCGGGTATTCAATATTGCATCAATAATTAAATATCAAAGCTAAAGTTTAAAATTAAAAAAAAATACTAATGGCTCCCTCAAATAACAAAACATAATCGAGTTTGGACCAATAATTTGACCTATTCACTTTGAATATATATTTGATCCTTTGTACTCCTATTTAATACTCCCTCCGTCCCAATTATGTAGTTCAATTTGATTTTTCACACATATTAAAAAAAGTATTTGAAACTACAAATATACTAAATATTTACTTGATTTATCCCATATTTAATGAATAGTGTAAACTATACAATGCATATTAAATAGGGTTGTCATTGTAAAAGAATGGAAAACGTACTATTAAATATAGAAAGTGATTATATATTTGGGATATTCCAAAAAGAAATATTGGACTATATATTTGAGATGAAATGAGTAAAATTTTCATTT
Organism: Rehmannia glutinosa; assembly: GCA_016081115.2. Taxonomy (NCBI): domain Eukaryota; kingdom Viridiplantae; phylum Streptophyta; class Magnoliopsida; order Lamiales; family Orobanchaceae; genus Rehmannia; species Rehmannia glutinosa. Next base: position 4,715,185 of record CM071928.1, on the reverse strand, counting down.
ATACAACCAAATGAATCAAATCCACCACCAATTTAAGAACAACTAAGACAAATTAGGACCGTTGGGTCGAGACCGCCTTGGCTATCCATCTCGGTTGTGGTTGCTGTTGTTTTTAATAAGGTATGCCCTATGTCCATTGTGTAATTTTTCTTGTAGATCTCTCGCCACCCTTATTTGAGCACAAATTAGGAGCGTTGGGTCGAGACCGCCCACTCCTTTTTGCTGCCTCGAATAATTGGTTGGAGATCCTAGTTTGTTTTTAGTTAACCTCTGTTGAGGTTTGTTAGGTTTTCTTTGTTATCTTGTTCATTTGAACCTCTTTTGCCCCTTTGAGTGTTAATGGGCCTGTTCATTTTACATTAAGGCTGAAACTGAGGTATGCTCCTTTTAATTTGTAATTTTTCACCTTTTTTAATGAAATGAAATTTTCACATTGTCATTAAAAAAAAAAAAAAGAACAACTAAGACAAAACGATATTCACCATATAAGTGTGTAGTGTCCCTTTGAGCTTACATGGCTATAAAAATATAGTCCTTATAAAATGTAGGACCACTTAAGCTCTAATCGGATGATATCTTCTATTCCAAAACTGTGTTTCATCTCTTATTCCAACCGTGTGGATGATTGACACGTGTATTACACTTACCATTTTAGAACCCTACAATTTCTGCTTGATTTATGCTTGATAATTAATATGGTAAGTGTAATACACGTGTCAATCATCCACACGGTTGGAATAAAAGATGAAACACGGCTTTGGAATAAAAGATCCCATCCGGTACTCATGATAGAAAAAAATTATATAATTAGATAAGCACCATTGAGGTTTTGATATAATTATGGAAATATTCTTTATTTTTTTAATAGAATTAAGACTTAAAAATATAATGGAAAATGGTAAAGCAAACATTGAATTCTTTAGATAATTATAGGAGTGTAAACATGTCGAGTTGATTCGATCCGAACATATTATTGTACTATTGGTTAAACTTATTTGAATTTTAATCGAGCTTCAAATTTTGTGTTCGAGCTTTGTTTGATTATTCATTGAATCGAGCTCAAACGAGCTTTAGCCAAGTCGATCACGAATCGAGCTCGAGTAGCTTGATATTTTTTTCCATATTTTATTATTTATTTACTAATCGAGTCGAGCTTTATTTCTTATCGAGCGAAAAAAAATGTGTTCAAGCTTGGTTCGTTATGCTAACGAACCGAGCTCAAACGAGCTTTTAACGATCAATCTCGAATCGAGTATCGAGTAGCTTGGTTCATTTTTCAGCTAAGGTTGTATCGATTCCAAAACTGGAACCGAAACTGACGTTTCTGATTCGGTTTGGAACCCTGTTCCTCTATAGTTTCGGTTCTGATTGTAACCGGAACTGTTTGTTTATCTTTTGATAATTTTCTGATTTTTAAATGATATATCAATACCAGTTAAAATAAAAGAGAAAAGAAACAAAAAGACTTGAACATATATAATATTAAATTAAGTTTTATACTTAATATTAATATATTAAAATGTCTATATAAACTATTAGAGTATAGTGGAATTAAAGTTCACATAACTCACTTACAACATTTGGTTTAAAATGTGCCTCATGTAGTTACGAATACAAAATATCATAATAAACATTTAACATTTCTTGTAACATATGTTTACCAAAAAAAAAAATTAAAAAAATTCATTGATTGCAACCTTGAAAAGCGCTGGTTCCACAGTTTTTAAAATCAAGTAACCGGAACCGGTGTACACGGTTTCGGTTCCAATTTTGGAACCGTTGACTGGTCAATGGTTCTCACAACCGTTGACTACGGTTTCGGTTTGGAACCTGGTTTCGGATCTATTTGATCACCCCTATTTTTAACCCTAGATAATTAGTTTAAAAGAAGACAAAACTTTAAAATTAATAGGAAATTGGAGAGAATTCTTATTAATTTTTGTATAATTACTTTTACATTGATGTAGTAAATATAAATTTAAAATAAGACCACAAATTTATATGATTAAACCTTGAACTTGAAAAAAAAACATACTATATGTTTAACATTCCTTTAGGACACAAGTCCATTCCTGAGGGCGCGATTGAATATACTTTCATTTTGAAAATTTTCATTTTGTTAGAGAATAGTGGTGAAAAATAATTGGAAAAAAAAGATGAATTTTGAGAGTGTGATTCGATGTGAGATGAAAAAATATTGATGAAAGTTGATTTGATTTAAAAATAGTAAAATAATGATTAAATATGATTGGTAGTTAGAAATGTTTGAGTGAGTAAATAGTGAAATTTGTAGGAGATTGTGTAATAATGATTAGTTTTTTTGTGAAAAAATGTGTAGATGTGATTAGTAAGAGAAAAAATGAGAAAAAAGTGAAAATAAGATAATAGTATATTTTTTGAAAAGTTTCATAAACAATCGCATATTTAGTCAAAAAAATTTATCCAACGGAACAAACATACAATCTATTTCATATCCAATCACAACCTCAGTTGTTGGGTTCCTAAATATGAGATTTAATTTAATCCGTCAATATTTTTAAAGATCCAAGCCAATACATGTCCCAAATCTGGATTTGATCAGTTTGATCCATTTTATAATTTTAAAAACTAAAATTAATATTATTAAAAAAAATAAAAAATGTGATTTTTAAATACTTTATCATCTAAATATTTGTAATATTTTTTTAAAAAATAAAAGAAAATTATATGTATGGAATCATATCTGAAGAAGGAAAATTAAAAATCAAATAGGGATGACAATATGTAGGGGGCCGTCCTGTCCAACAGTAAATAAATTTAAATGGAAAAAATAAAAAAAATAATAAAATATTTATAAAATATTCTTTAAAAAATTATTATTTTCAATATATAAATGTTAGATATAATATTAAAAGATAAAAATATATTATTTTGTATATTATATAAACAAAATATATTAAAGAATATAGGTGGGGCGGGTACGTACCCACGGGCGCGTAAGTGATATCCAGACCGCCCCACCCCGTTGCGGGTCATGAGGTGGGGCGACCCGAACGGGATAAGTACCTGAGGGTCGGATCGAAATTGGCATCACTAAGATCAATCTAGACTCATCTAGGCTATTAAAATTTAAAACCAACCTGTTGAAAAATAATAAAAATTTTAAAACCAACCTCCAAATGAAATGCGTTTGGAGCACACTCAAATGAATGGGAGTGTTTGCAATCACTAAAAAAAATATTTCTTAGTTTTTGTCTGAAAAATCACTTTACAGTGTTTGTAAATGTCAACTTCTACTTTTGATTCTACTTCATTTAATCAGACTATAAAAGCAGGGTGAGAGGTACTTTAGATTTTTGCTTTTACTTCTGCTTTTGGTTTGACTTTTACAAATAAATAAATATTTTTTCAACTTTTTCACTAAACATTATCAACTTCTGATTTTCAACTTCTGTTTCTATTTCCAAACACCACCAACTTCTGATCTGAACTATTTTTACTAGAATAAATCACTTTTTCCAAAAGCATAATTTTTTGCAAACATTCTCATTACCTCTGCTCCTTCTCCTTTGTAAAATATTTGAATTTGCTGGAAAAAAAAACATACACATTAATTTGGAAAACTGATAATATTTGAAAACTTGACAGAGTACTTGTAAAACCATGATAAGGGCTTTATCGGCCCAATTCCACTTGTTTGGCAATTTTGTTATTGGCCCTATACTTTGGAGTGGGCTCATGAAATAATCAAAAGGACATTTAAAAAGGTATCGGACCCCTCAACGTGTTAATAGGTAATCCTCATTCCCGAGGTTTCCAGCCATAGCAAAAGTCGATATTGCCATTAAATGGTTTAATTCTTTTTAATAATAAGGGTAATTTGGACAGTTAATAAATTATCCTACATTAACAATAATGTAAAATAAAGAATTGTATACCACTTTTTGAAAATAAATATATTTGTTCCAAATCGCAGACAGAATATTACTTCATATTATATAATACATGAACAACAGTATGTTGTTTGGGTGGTACAATTTACAAGAAAAAGACTAAGTATTTGGAAAAAATTGGACATAATTTTAAATCGAGACCAGTATTGGATACTGTCTCCGCAAGACGAAATTGCCCCGTTTACAAAGTATTTACGGTTCCAGCAATCGTCCCTAAGATACAACGACTTTTACAGGTTCGATTTAGCAATACTTGCAAAAATCGAATCAACAACAAACTATAAGTGTTTAAGGCTTTTAAGCTTTTGGAAGGGAATGATAACAATATGCTGATGCAAATATGCTCAATTTTAGCCTCTTAATTTTGTGTCTTTTTCATCTGCAGGGGCTTCTAATTTATAGGCCGCAAGATGCCTCATGGAAATGGTATGTCTTTTGCTTCGAAAAGATATGTCTATAGCTAAAAAATGCACATGGTTGCTCGAACAGGTGCATCAGTTTGAAAGTGCACATCCGCACACACCCGCGCGCCCGCGCACACTGGCCTCTGTCCGCGCGGTGCAGGCCCGTCATGAAGCCCAAACCAATTTAGACAAAAAAAATAATTTTAAAAGTTTCAAATAAATTTAGTCCAAAACTATTAGGGTCTTGAAGCCCAAGACAAAGGCCCGGGCCGACTGACCATAGCGGCGCGCGCGTTTTGAACCAAACTCACAAGTATGTAGGTCCTCACCCCTTTGAAAATTTTGGTGCCCCAAGGACCCAAACCCATTAGTCCAACTTGTGCTATATAAATAGAACAATATTTGGTTATTTCTCCTATGTGGCTAACTTGTAGCATTAATTTCTCATTCACCCGGAATTGGTCTTGAGAAATTCAAAATGTCAATCTCATCTACTCACTTAGTAAAATTCTATCATATAATTTAATTCTATTTTTCACCAATTGAAACCACTTAAATATTTGGTCAAAATCGCATCAACGACCATTTTTCTCAAACCAAATTCCAACACAATATTCCTACCAAATCCAAAAAAAATATCCAATCCTATCAACAAAACTAAACAATCCCTAATAATTTTATCATATAATTTATTATTATTATATATACATATATACATATTTCCATGAAATTGGAGTCAGTGAAAAAATCCTACTACTTATTCAACAAAATACTAGCGCCACAATCTTATAATCAGTCGGATTTAATATCAGATCATCTTCATACATCACGCTTGGATTAATAATGATAAGACCTATACCTTTTAAATATTGTAAAGAATCAAAACACACCTTACATCAATCAATAAATAAGTATATCCTCACTGAATAATCGTTTATTAAAATCTGCACAGACATTTGTATATCTAATTGGATAAAATCATACAATATTCACATGAACGACCTCATCAAGTTTGAAACTTTTATTTTAATTTATTATTTGAGTTAGGACTTACCAATGGGAAGGAACAAGTTGGAATTTCGTTATATTACAATGCCGCCATTGGTAGAATTAGTTCTTGACTAGTAAACATGAAATGCAATCTATTGTTTTCAAAGCAACGTTTTGATGACACCCGAGCCGAGCCGGAAGGAATTAATCCACGTCATCAGTATAACACATTTCCGAGTAGGCGACTGCGAAAGTGGCGTCAACAATAACGTCATTTACACACATCACGAATTAGGCTCGCTAGGCCCCCGAGCCCAATCCAAGCTACTGAGCCCGACCACAACACGGCCAGAGCCCCGAGCCCCGAGCCCGGTTTCAATATGAAGCACACGCGCGACAACCTCGTAAAAATAATCACACGCCCATGCTTAGTACTTTATCGGTGATCGAAACCGCCACATGTCGAGAATTATGAAGAGAAGTCGACAAGTGGCGAATTTGACCGACATGCACAACTATAGAGGGACATGTGTCGCCTTTTTTAGCTATTTTATTAATTAATGAATAGTTAGTGCAAAGATGACTATTGTAAACCCACTTACTCAAAAGGGGTATAAAAAGTCCGAAAAGGGAAAAAGAAAGGAGGGAGGTAGAAAAAAACAAATGATAAAAAAGACCGATATTAATATTCCTAAAACGGCAAAAATACGAAATAAAGAGACGTTACGCACGTTTTCATTTCCACGTGTTAAACCTTTTACGCATTTCTACTTGTTGACCAAAACGCACGCCAACAAATTGGCGCTAGAAGGAGGGCGTATTGGTCGGTCGAATTCCAAGCAGGCAAGTTAAGTAAAAACCAGGTAAAATTTAACGTTTGACTTCTTGATAACGAGACAAAATGAGTCATCGATCGAGAAATGCTCGTGTGGTCAAGAGCAACATTTGAACAACCAAACCGGCCGGACTACTAATGGCCAAAATATACCCCAAAGGCGAGGGGAGCACTACTTTGTTTCCTTTCGCTCGCCTAATTGCCAACCCAACTTTTGTACAACAAATGAACCAACTCATATCACAAACTCTCGCTACCACGAACTCTCAAACACCCCCTCCATTCCTTGCAAATACTAACCCACTCAACCCACAACTAAATGTTAACATTAATCCTCAACTTCCTGGGCTTCCCGCCACGAAGCCCGAAGCCGCGATTCGGGTAATGAACAACATGTCCGTCGTAAATGACATGAAGACGGCAAAGAGAAAATGAGGAAGAGCAAAGTCGTATAGCGAGTCATTTCGAGCAAACACGACATCGTCGTGCCCACTCGATGTTCATTTGACGACCGGGAGTTGAACCACTTTCGCCCGGCTCGATCGATAAGTTCGGCTCGGGTTTCCGGACGAGCGGGAACAACTCGAGTCGATCAAGTCAAGGTCTAGCTTATGGCGAACGGGATGTAGAAATACACCGCCACGTCCGTCGGAGCGAATTGGAAGAGCGGTCCTGATGGCGAGCGATCTCGAAGACCGCCCCAGTATGGAGCCGGCCACTGCCTTAAAATCGCCATTTTCTCCTGGAATCTGGCGATCCCGTTCACGCCAAAGTTGAAAATCCCCGTCGGCCTCTATAATGGGAAACCGACCCGACCACTCATGTTCACAAGTACTTAGCATGGATGGAACTATACGATCCAAGCGATGCCATCCTCTGCGGGGCCTTCCGACTTTGGGCGGCCAAGGCCCACCGTTGGTTTAGGACCTGCCGCGGGGATCCATTCAAGCATGGGGGGGATCTAGCCTCCGCTTTACGACACATTTCTTAACGTCCAAAGTCCGAGCCGCGCTAAAGACTCCGCCGTAAACATCAAACAAGGGAAAGACGAGCCCACTGAAGAGTTATATTTCTCGGTTTAACAAACAAGTTCGAGAGATGGAACCGGTGTCGGATGACGCCATTTTAATCGCGACCATGGTGGATGGCTCTGAAACATGGTTTAATTACTCCATCCACGAATCGGGGCGACCTCGTATCAAGAATTTCTAATCGCTAGCGGCAACGCCATATTTGTCTTGGAAAAAGAAGCCGTAAATGTAACCGCCCGAGCACCGACAAGGGAACGTAAGAAAGGACGGAAGGAAAGAACCGATGGTGGGCGGGTCGGGTTTCCGCCATTCTCGGAAAACCCGACCACCGGATTTAGAGCTCGCCAAGAGGCGAGAGCCCAAGTCGCCGCGCTAAGAAATCTTTGACCCACACTCCGTCGGCCATATGGAGTGAAGTCTGAGTCCGAATTTATTCCTCCGCTCGGCCTCACGAAAAATTGAGCCATCAAAATTAGATTCGCGTCGATTCTGCGCCTATCACAAATCGATAGGTCATGATCTTGACGAGTGCCGAGATCTAATTAGGGAAATTATGCGGGTTGTTCGGCGGGCGGCCTTAAAGATACGTTCATGAGCTACCACCCCCACCCCAAGACTGGCTCGCGTCGGCCCGAGCGCGTAATCAACCCACTCTCTCTGCGCCACCCCCACCGAAAACCAGGAGAGAAATCCTCATGATGTCAAGTGTTAGTGGATCAATACCAACACAATGGAGGACAGAGCGCTCCAACAGAAAAGAAAAGCCGATGTTAGACAGCAAACCAATGCCGAAAGCAAGTTCGGGTGGCGAAATCAAGGAAGGCCAACCCACCGCCACTGCGTTCTCGGATGCGGATGCCGACCAGGTGGTCCATCCTCATTCGACCTGGTCATCATCGCACGATTTTGGGTATTCCGGTTCCGCGAAATTTTAATTGATACTGGAAGCTTTATTCGATCATTTATGTCCGGCGTTTGAAGATTAAACGTGGATGATAGTTATATCCGAAGTCCATGTAACGATAGCATTTTGGGGTTTGGAGGAGGAAGGATAGTCCCACTAGGAGAAGTTGATTTGCCCATCCAAATGGGACAAGGTTTGCATAAGCGGATTTGTCGTGACAACGTTCAAAATAATCAATGCCGATTCGAGTACAATGCTATCATTGGAAGGCCATTGCTTTATCATATAAAAGCGGCCCGTTTCAATATATCATTTTTGTATAAAATTTCCAACGTCGATGGCGAAGCTATACATAAAGGGGAATCAAAGGGAGTCACGAGTGTGCTCTTAAACTCCGACCGGTGGAGATTAACGTGGCGAACAAGGGCAAACCAGTGGAATCACACGAGATAATCCTGCCGAAAAGGAATCCGGCGAGAAAGGGATGATCGTTCGGGAGGATAATCCAAGTCGTCGGCCTGGGAAGGAGCGATGATGGAAGAAGGCGGCCGCAATCGAAACCGAGCCCCATCGAAGACGCAATTGCCCTACAAATCAAGGAGGGGCAAAGCAAGAAAAGAAAACGAGCGGAACCGGTAGAACAGGGTTGATACAATCAATGTCGGTAAGCCAGCGAGGCGCCAACTACGTATTGGTCATGATCTTCCGAGAACCATATCGAAGCGAGTTGGTCGAGTTTTGGGAAATAATCTTGGCGTCTTCGCATGGACTCATGCGGACATGCCCGGAATTGATCCCAGTATGCGTGCCACCGCCTTAATATTGATCTAACGTTCCGCCCATCATCCGAGAAAAAGCGCAAACTTCGGCCCGATAGACAGCAACACTCGAATCGAGGTTAACAAACTACTTAGACAATCGTTCATCCGGAAGCCCTCTATCCTCGATGGGTCGCCAACCCTGTTTTGGTAAAGAAAGACCGGCGATGGCGCCTGTGCGTGGATTTTACCGACCTCAACAAAGCATGCCCTAAGGAGCGCTTATCCATTGCCAAATATCGATTACATGGTAGATGCCACGGCGGACACGAGCCGATGAGCTTCATGGATGCATACTCGGGTTACAACCAAATACGGATGCACCCGGAAGATGAAGAAAATACCTCATTTTTCTCTGCTCGGGAATTCATCATTACAAGATGATGCCTTTCGGATTGAAGAATCTTTGGTGCGACTATCAAAGGTTAGTGAATAAGATGTTTGAGAAAATGATAGGTCACACTATGGAAGTCTATGTAGATGACATGCTAGTAAAATCACTGTACATGTCCGATCATCTAAACGATCTTAATAAAATGTTTGCTATTTTGAGAGAGTACAAGATGATGTTAAACCCGAGAAAGTGCACATTTGGGGTCGGCTCGGGTAAATTTTTGGGGTATATGGTCAGCCAAAGGGGAATCGAAGCTAACCTAGACAAAATAAAAGCCATCACCGACCTAGAATCCCCAAACTCTGTAAAAAAGGTACAAAGCCTAACAGGCCGATTGGCCGCCCTTAACCGATTTATTTCTCGGTCCACAGACAAGTGCAAACCTTTCTTTGAAATTATAAAGAAAAGCAAAAATTTCGAGTGGACCGAACAAGCACAGGTTGCCTTTGAATCCCTCAAACATCATCTATCTTCAATCCCTATATTACAAAAACCGCCCAAGGAGGACTTGTATTTGTACTTGGCGGTATCCGAATATGCCATCAGCTCGGTGTTAATCGGGGCTAGATGGCTCTACTCAACATCCATCTGCTACACCACCAAAGCGTTACATGATCCGAGCTCCGGTACCCACCAATGGAAAAGGCGGCTTATTCATTAATTCTGGCAAGCGCACGGAAACTCCGTCCATATTTCTTAGAACACAAGATTATAGTATGGACGAACTATCCGTTGAAGCAAGTGTTACACCGACGATCTTACGGTCGGATGATTAAGTGGGTTTGTCGAACTTAGCGATTTGACATTATATACGAATCACGTCTTTAATAAAAGGACCAGGCTTTAGCCGATTTTGTGGCCGAATTCACGCCTTCCATACGATTGGAGGTCAAGGAAGACCAAGAATGGAAATTATTTGTCGACGCTCTTCCGCCGCAGCGAGCAGGGGCGGAATCGTGATAATCGATCCAAATGAAAATGCTACTTGCTCGGCCGTCGATTTGATTCCCGCGACGAACAACGGCCCGAATATGAGGCGCTCTAAGCAGCTTAGATATGGCGGCCTCTATGGGCCTAAAACAACTATTGTTCACATGACTCTCGATTGGTTGTTCATCAAATCAACGGCCAGTCTGAAGCGAAAAGAGCAAAAAAGCGCACAATATTTGGATTTGGTCAAGAAAAAGATTATCACATTTTAAGACAAAAATCTTACATGTGCCCCGAGCCGAGAACATGCAAGCGGATGCCTTAGCTCGGCTCGGCTCGATCCGAGGGACAGATGACATCACGGATGTCATCATCACCTGATTGTCTGCCGTCACTTGGTGCAAAGAAAATATATACAACCGAAACGTCGAAGGACTTGGATGACCCCAATCATCCAATATCTAGAGAAAGGAGTTCAACTCGAAAACAAGGCGAAGCGAACACTACGAACTCAAGCGGCTCGGTTTACACTAGTAGGCGGCATCCTCTACAAACGAGTACTCCATCCCACTTCTACGCCGCTTTCTCCTCGGGACGGATCAGATTATGCACCGAGAGGTTCATGAGGGAATATCGGCAACCACGGCTGGGGCCAAACGTTGGCTATAAATTAATACTGGCAAGGGTACTACTGGTCATCCCAAAAGGATGCTACCGACCTCGTCAAAGATGTGAGAGGTGCGGAGATTTGCACCACAGTCGGATATCATCCTCACGATGCGACTTACTTAAAGTATTTAGCCCATGGCGTTTGCCAAATGGGGAATCGGACCATTACCCGTTAGCAAAGGGGCGTCAAGTATGCCCGTTGTGGCGGTGGATTATTTCACAAAATGGGCGGCGGAGCCTTTTGGCAAAAATAGATGAAGAAAAGGTTGTGAGCTTTGTATGGAAATCTATCATCTGTAGATTCGGGATACCACATTCGATTGTTACGGACAATGGGAAAACAGATTCGACAACCGAAGGTTCCGAAATTTTGTGAAGGTTTCCGCATAAAAACCATTTCTCAACTCCATACCACCCCCCGAATCGGACAAGTTGAGGCCGTTAATAAAATACTCAAGTATACCCCCGAAGGCGAGATTGGAGAGTCTAAAGGCAATTGGCGGAGGAACTACCTGCGTCTTGTATGGTCATCTGAACCGACACATCGAAAGCGACCACCGAGAAACACCTTTTTCTTTAGCTTATGGAGGAGGCGGTGATTCCCGTCGAGATTGGAGCCCTACTTTCAATGCAAATTTTGAAGAAGACCGTAATGAGGCCGCTCCGAGCCGAACTAGACCTTCTTTCGAGGAAAAAAGGTGCAGTGTAGAGATGAAAAATGCGTGTATAAACAAAGGAGCGAAAGGTACTACAATTCGAAAGTAAAAGAAAGAAGATTTCGGTCGGCGATCTTGTATTGAAAAAGATAACGGGCATTCAACCGAGCCCATTGAAGCCGACAGGAGGCCCGTTTGGATCGACCACGTCTTATCCTGGTGGGGCATACCAGTTAGAATATTTGAATGGAGAAAAATTTACGCATCCATAGAATGTATCATACGGCGGTATTATCAATAAAGATCTCGATCTACGATCCGGATAGATTCCAAAGAATTATCCCTTCATCCGGTATTTCGTGAGCTCTTTAAAGGAAAACGAAGTTTTTACTCACCACAAATCAAGACTTGGTTACGCACCGAGCACCAATACAAAGACTCGCTACGCACCGAGCACGATAAAGACTTGTTACGCACCGAGCACAATAAAGACTCGACTCACGCACCGAGCACAATAAAGACTCGACCTGTGACCGAGCACAATAAAGACTCGACTACGCACCGAGCACATAAAGACTCGCTACACGCACCGAGCACAATAAAGACTTGTTACGCACCAAGCACAAGATAAAGACTCGGCTACGCACCGAGCACAATAAAGACTCGGTTACGCACCGAGCACAATATAAAGACTTGTCACGCACCGAGCACCAAAATCAAGACTTGGTCACGACCGAGCACAATACAAAGACTCGGCTCGCACCGAGCACAATACCAAGACTCGGCTACGCACCGAGCACAATACAAAGACTTGGTTACGCACCGAGCACAACACAAAAACTTGGTTACGCACCGAGCACAATACAAGACTTGGTTACGCACTGCGCAAATCGAGACTCAATTTATACACGAAATTTCAAATCGAAATGAAATGGACAGTTTATATCCCCGAGTGCAAGAATCGATTAAGGCGAGCAGACCCCTCACTCGGAAGACCAAAATCGAGCCCGTCTTGAAAATAAGAGGAAAAAGAAGACAGGCAACACTCTTACAAAAGGAAAGAGCCGAGCATCCACAAAAAGCTTGAAATACATACACAGGAAAGGAAAATAACAATTCATTTTTACTCCAAAAATAATTACATAGGGAGGCCAGAGCCCGTTACATCTCGAGGCACGAAGCCAAATTACCTACCTAAGGCTACATATAAAAGTATCAAGACGAGCGGCGGAATATCGACGGCACCACTAGAGCGACTTCTTCCACATCCGGAGGAGGAGAGCCTGCGCATTAGAAGCCTCCGCAAAGTTCGGCCGGAAGGGTATTGAGATCAGCCTCCAGGGGCCAAATCTTCCCAAGGCGAGCAACAAGACGCCCGCCCTTAAGTAAATCCGAATTTCTTGAGACTGGTCGCATGGCCACAGTCAACATGAATGCATACTCCTCGAGTCTTTATAAGCTTTAATGGCCTCTCTACGAACTTCCTCGGTTTGTCGGCGGGCGAGCTTCTTCACCTCCCTGCGTACGTCGGATAGCGCCTCTCCATTTCTCACCGGGCGTGGCGACGCCGTTCGGCTCGCGACCTTAATCCCGAGCTCTTCTTCACTTGCGGGGATCTCGATCTCGCTCGCCCTCGAGCCAAGACTCTCTCTCGGAGTTGGCCCGAGCTATAGCCTCATCCGCTGAGTCTTAAAAGATTCTTGCACCCTTGGAGGTAGCATAGGCCTCCTGCGCAGATCCCCGTGCCGCCTTTCCAGTCGGCATATTTTTTTCTCCAACTCGCGGGTTCCACCAACCGCATGCCATAAAGAGCCAATCATCCGCCCGCATACGGCCATAAAGATATTGAATTTGTTCTTGGCGATCTACGAGCGAGCAATTGCTCGATGCCTTTTGTCCGGGCACGGCCGGGACGGTCGTGCGGCCCGACTCCGCCTCCGGTAAGACACTTTGATTGCTCCTCTGCTTCGGCGTGGCACATCGAACGAATTCCACAAACCACCGAGGGCGTAGTCCAACCATTCCCTCGCAATATTCATCTCTTGCTTGGTTTGGAGGAATGAAATGACCTTCCCTGCCGAGGTCATCCGAGAAAGTTCGCGGGCCTTCCATTGCCGGGGTCTGTTCAGGATGTTCGGGCGCCGCTCGACCAACCCTTTCACCGATCGATCGCTCCTCCATCACAATTCCCCTCTTCTCCTTTGAAGAGGCGGGCCACAGACCGCTTCCCTCACTCCATCGCCAGGACGTTTCGCCCGGATATCTTCTCTCCGAGCCGCCCACATCCGCAGTTGATCGGGCAAGAACGCCCGAGCTCGCCGTCTTTGTATTCCTCACATGCGAAGCGTGCACGCAAATCCAGCCCACGCCCGCATAAAGCAACCATCAATTAGAAGAAAGATCAAAGGAAAACAAAAAGACAACTCAAAAGGAAATGGAAGAAATACGGTGTTTTACCTCGAACGCGGCCCGCACTCGGCGCTCACGGGAAATCAGTTCGCCTACGGCGCGGATGATCTGCCCACGGACTAGTCGTCGCGGAGGCGGCGCGGCTTGCTCGATTCTCGCCGGTTGATCCCCGGAGAATGGGGCCGTATTTCTTCATTAACGAGAGGATTCTCGTTGAGGCACTCTCTCGACCTCCTCCTCCCGCTCGGCCACCTCATCCCGAGCCGCCTCGCCGGGGTCGGCGGCGGGCGGAGCCTCAAACCAAACCATGCGGCCAAGTTGGCCTCGGTGGCCAACCTCTCAATCCGCCCGTCCATGATTCCCGGGCCTGGATGTTCTCGGCCTTGAATAAAAGGCGACAAAGGCCCTTTGATGCGGTTCTCAAAGGTGGAAAGAAAGGACAATTATGAAAAGAAAATGAAATGACAAAAAGCGAGGAAAGGGAAAAGATAAGACTTATCAGTAACCAAAAACAAAATTTGATGGGGATGAAGAACGGTCTCACTTTCTCCTTCCCCCACACGAGCTTGCCACTCGCTCACCCGAACCATTTATCCTTCCACTCCTTCGAGAGAAGAAGGTAGACCCTCCACCAAGCCGTCCAGGATACCCCGGTCGTTCAGTACATAATACCATCCTGGATGGTCGACCCGAGACGATGGAGTCGCTCGCCATACAAAGAGCTCGTTCATCTCCTTAAATTTGGGGCGAGGATATTTTTCCAGGTGAAACATCACCAGGAGGCCGATGATCCTTCCCCAAGAAATAGGGTGCACTGGCCGGGATGCATACCCCACTTGCAAAACCACCGCGTGAGAAGGCGCGGTGGAAATCTTAAACCGTATAAAAGGCCGGAGCAAATACAGTAGTGCAACCTCTCGTGGGTCTTGGGGAACTTCCGTGCCGTCCGGTACCCAGTAGATACCGCTTCGAATACGGTACATCCGGGAACTCATCCACCTCCCGAATCATCAACATGCTCGGGATATCGTTTATGTCACTCGGCGTCCAACGAGGCTCGACACGAAGACGAGGTCCTCCTCCTGTCGGCCGTCGCCATTACGGTGGCCTATGGGCCCTAGTGGCCTTTCCCGCCTCGAATCCCCGGGACTCATCTACTCGCTCTCGTTGTCACGCTCCTCGGATGGATCCATATCTTCTTCTTCCTCCGGCCGCACAATTTAGAATCAACACTTGGCGATTCTTCACCGGAATTCTTGTACACCGATCAGGGTTGATACACGCCTTCTCTATAAACGGTCACCGGGCGTCGGTCAAAGATAGTATCGTCCGCTCCAAGGACGTTCCACCTCGTGAAGAATCTGGAGAAGATATCCGGATAATACTCGGACCGGGGGACGGAGATCGCCGTCTTTGGTGAAAAATAAAACAGAGGGTTCGGAGACGGAGGATCTTCAATTTCAACTTCTACACTATAACTACGACTCCTACTATCTTCAAAAGAAGACATTTATAGGTAAAGGAAGAGTATTTCAAAAAATACCTAAGTTCAAGTCTCTCGAACTTGGGAAGCCGACCAAATTTCGCTCGGTTTTAATTACTTTAGCTCGAGGTTAAAGGATGCGAAAGTGAATAATGAAGGAAAACAAAGGTATTTATAAATAAGTTTCCTCGATAAACGGGGCGTTTATTCGAAAGGACGCTCCTTTTAAAAGCACAAAAGCCGCCAAACATGACAAAAAAAACGCCGTGTCCCCACGCCCCGACAAATCGACGTAACTTTTCGGTTCTGCGCCAAGATTGGTCCAACCACGAGATGCCACGTGTCTCACATTATGGCAACCCACCAATGCGCCGTTTCAAGCATTAATTGCTACGCTGTAACAGTACCAGGAAAGAACAAAACCTTTGAAAAATCCGTTTTCCCATTAATTGTTCATCATTAGCATTAAAGTTTAACTCCGACGTCAAAGAATTTTCTCTCGAAGTCAAACTTGGGGGCCTTTGATGACACCCGAGCCGAGAAGGAATTAATCCACGCATCGCGATAACACATTTCCGAGTAGGCGACTGCGAGTGACGTCAACAATAATAACGCGATTTACGACACATCACGAATTAGGCTCGCCGCTACTCACAGAGCCCAACTGCTACGAGCCCGACCACAACACGGCCGCCCGAGCCCCGAGCCCCGAGCCCGATTTCAATATGAAGCACACGCGCGACAACCTCGTAAAAATAATCACACGCCCATGCTTAGATTTTATCGGTGATTTAAACGCCACATGTCGAGAATTATGAAGAGAAGTCGACAAGTGGCGACCTTGACCGACATGCACAACTATAGAGGGACATGTGTCGCCTTTTAGCTATTTTATTAATTAATGAATAGTTAGTGCAAAGATGACTATTGTAAACCCACTTACTCAAAAGGGGTATAAAAAGTCTGAAAAGGGAAAAAGAAAGGAGGGAGGTAGAAAAAAAAACAAATGATAAAAAAGACCGACCCCAATATTCCGGCTCGGCAAAATACAGAAATAAAGAGACGTTACGCACGTTTTCATTTCCACGTGTTAAACCTTTTACGCATTTCTACTTGTTGACCAAAACGCACGTCAACACGTTTTAAATCCGTCACATCCTTTTTTTTTTGGGAGAACAATATTCAAACTACCGGAGATCATAACCAACACAGATTTGACAAACGAAGAATCAGTTAAAATAATCAACTCTGACAAATAAAATTTATTAAATGAATTTACCGGACTTACAAAGGTAAAACCAGTTTATATGAAAACCAGTAAAAACAAAATGTTGTCCATGGAGCATAGCTCAACTGGTAAAGGACTTGAGTGGCGTGTTGTCTGCTTGCTGACACCTACAATGTGGTTGTTCGAATCCCTCTGGTAACGATTTACAGGGTGGATGAGGATTTCTTGTGTGGTGACTCAGTCTTCAGCAACCCAAGGATCCTGACTAGTTGATGCATAACCCGCGCTTCACATCCTCCACGAAACTCTAGTGCAATGGCAGTAAGGGCCCTCAGGAATGGGGTTCATCCTTTTTTAGTAAAAACAAAATGTTATAATTGTTGGACAAATCTAGTATTAATGAATTTGATCTTGGAATGGTCACAAATTTCGAAGAAAGTCCATCAAAATATATTGGAGCTGAACAACATTACAACAACATAACAACTGGATCTTCTGAATGGAAATTGTATGAGTCATAGGGATGGCAACGGGGCGCGGCGCGGCGACCCGCCACTTGCACGTCGCGGGGGGCGACGGCGTGGTGATTTTTTTTTATTTTTTTCATTTTTTTTATCTTAAATTTTATATTATTAATAATTGTTAATATTATATTTTGTATTATAAATACATATTATTTATAAAATTTTACATTATATATGTTAAATATAATATTAAATACATAAAACTATATTATTTTATATAATATATATGTATAATATAAATTAAATATATTAAAAAATAAATAAAATTTTTTTACGGGGCTGGGCGGGTACCCGGTGGAGCGGGTCATTTTGCCATCCTTAATGAGTCATAACAACACTTATTAAGAGGATAAAACTCAATTTACTAATGGGACACAAGCATGTGTGAAAAGGACACTTAAAACTCCAATAAAAGGAGAAACAAAAACTAAATAACAATAATAACAAATAAAAGGTGGCTTCCCTCATTCTCCCATGCGGGGAAGACGAGCGAAGGAGAGAAGGAAGAGATGACTAGGGTTGAGCAAGAGATAGTTAAATGCGACACATTTGGTTAAGCATTATTGTTACT
Organism: Rehmannia glutinosa; assembly: GCA_016081115.2. Classification (NCBI taxonomy): domain Eukaryota; kingdom Viridiplantae; phylum Streptophyta; class Magnoliopsida; order Lamiales; family Orobanchaceae; genus Rehmannia; species Rehmannia glutinosa. Next base: position 4,697,407 of record CM071928.1, on the reverse strand, counting down.
TAAATACAATTAAACACATGCAATTTCTTCCCTACAATGAATTGTTTTCATATAAATTTTATTTGAGCAAGTTGTTCGGTTTTGTGGTGGGGCCTTTTCATTTGTTATATATTATATTAAATTTCTTTTAGAGAAAATAAATTCAAATAAATGAGTACAATATCATATTACGGAAATATGAGTAACTTACGATTTTGAAAGAACTGGAGTTATATATCACTTTCCATTTTTTTTTTTTTGAGCAAACTTTCCATTTTCATTCAAGAGATATACGATCATTTTATGTTAGGCAACACATGATCAAATTGGTTTTTTTATGTTAGGTAAACGAGTCGATCGACTTGCACCTAATGGCGGAACTAAGGGGGGCAAATAGGGGCCGTTGCCCCTCAAGAATTTTTAAAATTTAATTTTTCTACTTGTTTTTTATTTTAAAATTATGTATATATTAATGAAAAATTACATTTGCCCCCTCCCCAACAAAAACGTTTTGAGGGAAATTTTATTATATAGGTCTTCAAAATAGGTTTCGCCTCCCCAAGTTCCGAATTCTACGTCTGCCACTGCTTGCACCCGAAAAAATTACAGAAATTTAGGGGCTCAATTTTTTGTATTATTAAGAATTAAATTCAAACCCATTAAAGGTCGATGCAAAAGGAAAAGGCCGTGTTTTTCTTTTATTATTCTTTTTTTACATTTTGGAGAAAAGAAAAAGGCCGTGTTACTATAAGAATTGTAGACCAGTTTTAGGGTGGGGCCTGTGGGCGGTCCAAAAACGCGCTTTCCACGTAGACTATACGCCGGCTGGCCAACAAATCAAAAAGTCAAAACAAAGAATAATACATCAAAAACCGTCAAACGCCGGTCAACTCTAACAGCAAGCAAACCTCATTTGCCTGTCTTCTTCATAAGTACGGCCACTTGTCCGTTTAGCAAATAGCTTGAGATAGTGTAAGGGTGTGTTTGTCGGAAGGAAAATTACAGAAATGGAGAATTTTTGGTGTTAGTAATGTTTTTAGTACAATCCTTAAAGAAGTGAGAAATCCTGATCAGTTGAGTATGTGGGGATTGAACCCAGATGAAAATCTGAAAAATTGAGCCCTTTTGGTGTAAGAATTATTGAAATTATTACATGATGTAAAAAATTATTCTGTAATGGCCCTAATTAGTAAATATTTTTGTTTCGTTTGTGTTTCCATTTATAAATAAAAATATAAGTTATTACTATTGTTAAAGAAAGTCGGGTTAGTCGATCTACCCACTTTTTCTTCTTGGCGAGTTATATATCATTGGATTAACACACACCCATGGATGTGTGTGTGTGTATGTGTTGATCAATCGGTATAAAACCCAGGTTGGGTAGGCCTGCAAGTGTAGTAGCATCTACTTACCCAAGAAAGTGTTAAAATTGTTACCATAGTAAACGATTTTCATATGTAATGAAGGTCAAATAGATAATGGATAAAGTATCAAACTATATTAGATATTCACTTTTCTCCTTTTTTAATCTTCAATTTATTGTCTCAAAATAAATATTACATGTTTTAAATAAATATTTTTTTTCCTACTATGCATTCCCGAAGTTCAACATATTAGGCTGTGTTTGGTTGTAAAATGTTTTCCAAAATTTTCATTTTGAAGTGAAAATTTTTAGGATGTGTGATTATTTTAGAAAAAAATAAAAGATTTTCAAAGAAAATCTCATTTCTCTCTAAAATTAACTAATTTTTCTCTTTCTCTTTCACATTTCTCAATACCCAATTATACTGTTTATTTCTCTCTCCTCTCCTTGTTTATATAAAGAATTCCGATAATTTAATTTATCACTATATTTATTATTTTTCTCTTAATCTTGTTAACGAAAAGTTATAAAATGAGATCCATATTGCCTATTTTTGATCAATTTTTTTTTTTATTTTTGTTCAATTTTCTTACATTATATTTTACACTATTTTTTCCACAAAATTTTTCACAAATAATCAATATCTCTAAAAGATTCTATATCACATCAACATAATCACCACTTTTTCTCTACACATCCAACTTCAATTTTAAAAAGAATTCCACCACTATTCACTCAGAAAATGAAAATGGATGTAATGAAACTACAACCAATCACAACCTTAAGGTTCTATTTTTTCCCGATAATATATGTGTCAAGGTTTCACCCAACTAACAATGGAAGTGGGTGACCTTCTCCCAATAAATCTAAACATTCCAGAAGTGGTTCTGGCTTAGTCAATCCCCCTTTATTAGAGTTGGCAATTTCGGCCTGATCCAACTGACTCGACAATAATGCCAGTCTGGGCCTCAAATATGGATGGCAAAAAAGGACCGAACCTCTATAGCTCGGGCTAATGGCCCGATTGACCCAAAGTAAAATACACTACACGGGTTGGACCATGAAAATATTGGCCCAATGGAATTTAGGCCCAACCTGACCTAGCCCAATTTTGCTCTCTGGCCCGACGGGCCATTACAAGGCTGGCCCTGCACAACCTAATTGTCAACTCTATCCTTTATGTCCCAGAGGGACGAATAGTGCAAGCCCATAACTCTGTCACAACTGGGATTCGAACCTCAGGCTCCAACCCTTGTGCTTGGCCTAATAGGGGTTATTTTCTTCCCATTTCTCATAAATCCCTTTGATTTTTGTCCAACCAAACGTGCCTTTAAACTAGAAATTGTGTAAGAGTACTTCTATCGCAAGGTTAGAAGGTCCAAAGGTTGAAATTTCGCACACGCATTACTCGCACAAGATCCCACATAACACACCTAAATCTCATCATCCTTTCACACCCAACACCCCATCTTTATTGTTTTTCTTTACCCCTCTCTAAAGTATATAGAATTTGGTAGTATATTATCAGCTTTCGTTTTCTCTCTCTGTGGACTCGACGAGACTTAAGGGGTTTTGGCAGGTAATCTTCTAAAGATCCTGGGTTTTTTTGCTTTTTTTTTTTTTGCCGGCTATTAATTTTCTTTGTAAATCTCACTCTCTTGATTTGACAATTCTTGATCTTTGTTATTCTACATCCGAACTGTTTTTTTTTTTTTTTTTTTTTTTTTTTTTTATAGTTTTCTGAAAAAGGCATGATCTTTGAGCTGTTCTCGCCACTTATTTTTCAATTTTATTTTGGTGGATGATTTTGGACTTTGGGGGTTTATGTTTCTTAGGGGTGTTTGTTTCCATCCTTGAATTGGGTTTTTGGTAAAGTCATTCATGTGAATTCTTTTTTTTTTTTTTGAAAAAGTCATTTATGTGAATTCTGATTATGCATTTTGGATCAATTTTCATCCTTTTACTTGCTGAAAGGCTTTGTTTTTACCTGTCAAGAGGTAAAAAGGAATTAGAGTAGGGTTACTTTTATTTTATAGTTTTGCTGATTTTTGTGTTTATTGGGCATATATTTGGTTTTTGTGGGCTTTTTGGTTTGCATCTCATAATTTGAAGGTAATACTAATGAAATGTCTGTGTTATGCTGCTACAATTAGTTTTTGTGTTTGTGTTTCTTTTCTTTTTTTTTTTTTTTTCAAATTTTCTTGTTATGTTATTTTAAATTTGGGCACATGCTTGTGTATCTGTGATTTTGTCGATTTTTATTACCGGTTTCTGTTTATCCTTTTCCTTTTTCGAATTTTGAAAAGCCGTTATTTGTCTTGTTCAATGGATTTGTATTTGATCTGTGCATACCAAATGTATGCCATCTGCTTTTTTGTCGTATCACGATTGATGACATGGTTTGATTCGCTTACTTTAGGAATTGAAACGGCGTGCGAATAGAAAATAATCAAGAAATGGCAAATGCGGCTGCTGTTGCTGAGAGGGCTACTAGTGATATGCTGATTGGTCCAGACTGGGCAATAAACATAGAGCTATGCGACATAATAAACATGGATCCCGGGTACTTTTCGTTTACTTGAAAAATTGCTTGTTAAATTTTCAGTTAGTAACCTGATGAGGTATTCGGTGACGTAATTGCAGGCAAACGAAGGACGCATTAAAGATACTGAAGAAAAGACTGGGGAATAAAAGCCCTAAAATACAGCTCCTTGCACTATTTGTAATTTTGTTCTCCTCTTTGTTCTAAATTAAGCCTACTTAATCCATTTCCAAATATGTTGAAGATTTTCTACCCAGACTTTAATAATGGCATTAATTTCTGTATCTTTTCTTAGCCTGTTGGTTGCTCCTAAGTATGTTCGCCTTTCTAATAACTGTATTTATAAGTGGTGTTCCATAGTAACTCCAATTGATTAGATTTTAAGACTCCATATTTTTGCGTATATGATTCCAAATCATTTCTTTGTTTTTTCTATTCAAAGCACTATCACTTCAGGTTTTTTTAAAACTTTTCGAGCCTGATTCCTACGATAAAAATTGTGTATATTTAAGACTATCTGTCTAATAATCTATGATTCAGGTGCTGGAGACTCTGAGCAAAAATTGTGGGGAAAATATGTTTCAGCAGATTGCTGAGAGGGATATATTACATGACATGGTCAAAATTGTAAAGAAGAAGGTGGTTTACCCTTTTTTGCCGACTATGTCTCTGTTTTTCTTCCTTATATTGGAATGGACCTTTTATATCTTCCTTGTGATACATTTGCAGCCTGATTTAAATGTGAGGGAGAAGATTCTAGTGTTGATTGATACTTGGCAAGAAGCTTTAGGAGGAGCTAGGGGACGGTTTCCCCAGTATTTTGCTGCTTACAACGAATTGAAGGTGACTAAATTTACGTTTCTTTTCTCTGTTTATATAAATCTATTATAAAGCCAACAGGACACTGTAGATGAATTCACGCATTACTATATGATAGTGGTCACGGAAATACTGAAGGAAAAAGTGATACCTTTTGTGTAAGCTATTTAGAGAAACGAGATTAAGCTGGTTTGGACATGTTTATAGGAGACCTTTAGATGCACCCGTTCGAAGTGTAGAGGGCAGGGAATCACTCACCGAAATAAAAAAAAAAGGCAGAGGCAGATCTAAAAAGACTTGGAAGGAAACTTAAAAAAGACATATTATATCTTGATATAAATGAGAATATGACTTTGGACCGTAAACGATGGCGTGATATGATCCATATAGCCGACCCTAAATAGTGGGATTATGGCTTAGTTTGTTGTTGTTGTTGTTGTGTTTTGTGTAAGCTATTTGCCCTTGAATTGCATTGTACTTTGATATGCTTTAACAATATTCAAATTATAACTGTTGGAGCAAATAAGTGACCTGTCCCCTTCACTGCATAAACCAGTTGACTTGGCAAACTTTTGGTCCAGTTTTATTTGGAGAATGCGGGTCGTTTTTCCCTGTTGTGATTGGGGGAGGGGCATTTGATTGAGAGAAAGTTGTAACTCGTTACTGGAATTCTTCTAGTCATAACCTATTGCGTCTTTTGTATTTTGAATTTTATAGTCAGCTGGGGTAGAATTTCCACCTCGTGAGGAAAATATTGTTCCATTGTTCACTCCACCACAAACACATCCAATAGTTCACCCTACTTCTCCGTACGAGGAAGCTGCTGTTCAAGCCTCTCTTGAAGCTGATGCTTCTGGACTCAGGTACGTGTATTGTAGAAGTTAATGGGAGTGTTTGCATTCACTTCTTAGTTTTTGGCTGAAAAAAATCACTTTGTATAGTTTGCAAATGCCAACTTCTGCTTCATTTAGTCAGAATCTAAAAGCAGGGAGATGGGTGCTTTAGATTTCTACTTGTGCTTTTGGTTTGACTTTTACAAACAAATAAGCACTTTTCCAACTTTTTCACCAAATATTCTCAACTTCTTATTCTATTTTCAAACACTACCAACTTCTGATTCTCGACTACTTTTACTTCTATTACAATAAATCACTTCTTCTAAAAGCAGAAGTTTTTGCTAACACTCCCAACATATAATGAGTTCAAAGTGACCATTAAAAGTTACGTAATATTTTAAAGAATTATGCTAGGCCTTTATGTTTGCCACTTTCCACCTGCTTTTTTTTTTTGTATATAATTGCAGAAATTGCACATCTTTGAAAATGACTTATCATTTTTCTATATGATACAGCTTGCCAGAGATTCAAAATGCTGATGGAATAGCGGATGTTCTTATGGAAATGCTAGCTGCCTTGGATCCAAATAATCCTCAGGTTGAACTTGTTTATTCTTATGTTTTCCTTCCCTTTTGTTCGTTGAAATATGCACTCTTTCATTATTCCGTTGGCATTGCATGTTGCTCTTCTTGGATAAGTCCTCGGTAACCCCAATTGTTTCTTGTGCTCCATAATTCAATTGATTGTGGTTTATTATGAACCTATTACAGCTGAAAATCTACCGTCTGCTTGAGCATGGCAGATATCATTGCATTTGATATGGAAATATATGCTCTAATTAAACTATTTTAATAATGGTTTGAATAGCCTTCTGAAAATTGACTGGTGACAGCTTTGTTGAAAACTGAAACTGGGTATTTTATTGTGATGTTATTTAGTGCTGTTTCCATTCAAATGCTCGTAGGATAGTAAGATTTTGTCATGTAATTGTCAACTCGAGTTTGAATAAATATTTAAAATTACAAATAGTCCCCTCACATTGTTTTTAGCTTACAAAATTGCACCCTCAAGAGTCAAGAGGGGGCCATTTGTTAGGTAAATACAAACCTCAAGTGGATATTTGTAATTTTGAAAAATAACTGGAGTTTTTCGTAATTAGGCTAGACCTCAGGGGTAGTTTTTGTAATTATCCCAATATTTAATTTTGTTGCAATTGCAAGAAAAGTCCATCTATTTGAAAACAAATGCCAGAATCTGTAGGTGACTCAAAACTTATAAATTTTCGGATCTCATATAGGGTGTGAAGGATGAAATCATTGTTGACTTGGTTGACCAGTGCCGCTCATACCAAACGCGTGTCACGATTCTCGTGAATAATACTGTGTAAGAATACAGACAACGGTTTAACGTTTTTCCGTCATTTTAAAGTAGATCAACATGGTAATAACTACTGTTGCCTTTTTTTGCAGAGACGAGGATCTTCTATGCAGGGGATTGGCATTGAATGATAATTTGCAGCGAGTTCTTCGTAAGCATGACGATATTGCCAAGGGAACACCTGCAGCTCCCGTGGTGAATAGACAAACTCCAGTTGCACCTCTTATGAATGTGAATCATGAGGACGATGAGTCTGAAGATGATTTTGCTCAGTTAGCACGAAGGTACCCTTACAAGTATTCCGATGTCTCTTAAGTAATTTGTGCATGTTTGAGATTCTTCTATATTATGCAAACATGGCATTAACTCTGAATCAGGCACTAACAGAAGAGTATCACAATGCACATGACAATGGGATGACTTTCTTTTTTAACTTTTCACATTATTTATAGGGTTAATTACAAAAAATACCCTTGAGGTTTGACCTAATTACAAAAAAACCCAGTTAGCTTTCAAAATTACAAAAGATACCCCCGATGTTTTATTTTGTCTAACATTTAAACCCTTTATAAGCAAAAAATATTTCAAAATCCCCCTTCATATTTATAAAAATATTGCAGTTTACCCCTTAATTTTAACACTGAATCAAACCTTATGGGTAATTTTTGTAATTTTAGAAGTTAGCTGGTGTTTTCGTAATTAGGTGAAACCTCAGGGGTACTTTTTGTAATTATCCCTTATTTATGAACTGTCTCTGAAAATCTGCCTAATTTTTCCTTTGAACTTTGGTTCATTTTGCTTGGCATGCGTTGTTGTTTAGGGATAATTACAAAAAACACCCTTGAGGTTAAGCTAATTGCAAAAAAAACATAATTTTTTGAAAATTACAAAAATCCATCCTATGTTTGATTTTATCTTACATCTTTCCCCTTCATAAGCAAAAACATTTCAAAAATCCCCCTAACTTTTATAGAAATATTACGGTTACCCCCCTTAAATCTAAAGACAAAATGAATGTCAAGGTTTTTTTTTTTTTTTTTTTAAACTTTCTTGTAATTAGACCAAACCACAGGGGTGTTATTGTAATTATCCCTATTTTTCATAGAGTTAATCACACGTCTCCTGAAGTATGAGAATTTTTTTCACTTTGCCTCCTAAACTTTTTTTTTAACACTTTACTCCCTGAACTTGAGTGTCTTCCCACACCATATCCTTTTGGAGGGGGTAAGTTCGGGGGGTTAAAATGTCACAAAAAAAGTCAAGCGGGCAAAGTGCAAAAACTCGCATAGTGTAGGGGGTTTAGTATAATTACCCCGTTTTTACATGTTGTAAATATTAATGCAAATAACATAATTCCAGACCAATAAGGGATACAATGCAAGGTCCACCGAGTAAGCCCATCAAGAGTGAGCCTGTCCAAATCAGTCCTATCCTTCCACCATCCTTGAAGAAACCAACCAGTACCGATTCAAACACGGTCGATTATCTCAGTGGTGATCTCTACGAGACACAACGATCCGCAAGAACATCGGGACCCACAACTATTGATGTCCCGACCCCTTCAACCAACCAAAAGTCTATTCCTCCACCAAGTCCGACACTTTCTTCCTCTCCCGCCGATGATTTCATAAACCCGACAGCATCAATGTTTGCTTCAAAACCAAAATATGACGAAACTGCCCCTACGAGCAAATCTGCTGACCAATTGCCTACAGATCCTTGGGATGTCCCACCTCCAACCAACATCCCACCTCCACCTTCCAAGTACAACCAGAGACAACAGTTTTTCGAGCAACACCATGGTGGGCCCTCCCGTTCGAGCAGTGGATCGGGTTCTTCTTATGACAGCTTGGTCGGGCAAGCCCAGAATCTCTCGATCAAAACACCAGCCACCTCTAAGCAAGAAAAACCCGAAGATGCACTTTTCAGAGACTTGGTCGATTTCGCTAAAGCTAAGTCATCGTCACCCAAACCGAATAGGTCTTTTTAAGTGAAATTTATTTGGGATGATTTCGTCGTATCATTGAGATTTTTAAAATACATATTCATGGACCTCGGGCTATTTTATGTTAAAAGACTTGAGACCTCAGGGTGTATTCTGTATATCTGGGTGATGATGTTTAGCTGAGATGAACTTCTGGGATTTGAGTTTGTGGATATAGGTTGTGCTTTTCTCCTTTGTTGGTATATATTATTGGACCTTATTTGTTATACTTTTCTTTGTTGTGCTGGCTTAGACTATTGTGTTTGTATGCGAGTTTGCGGTCGTTTGTTAATAATTTATTTGTTAAAACCAAACTCTTGATAAGGTTATACTTTCTGTGATTGCTTCTTGAGGAAAATACTGATTTCTTGGAGTTCAATACCTGGAGAATATTTTTCTTCATTGTCCATTCTCTAACAAGAATGCTGCATTTGTTATAGGGATAATTACAAAAATTACCCGAGGTTTGGGGTAATTACTAAAGGACACAGAGAAGCTTCATAATTACAAAAAACAACCTTGAGGTTTGATTCTGTCTATATTTTCCCACTTCATAAGAAAAAAGTTTTTAAAAGCCCCCTCATATTTATAGAAATGTTACAATTAACCACTTGATTTTTAAAATTAAGACATAATCAAACCTAAGGGGTAGTTTTTGCAATTATGGAACTCTTTGGGTTTTTTTTGGTAATTACCCCCAACTTCAGGGGTAGTTTTGTAATTATCCCTTTGTGATATGCTCCCAGAAATCATATTATTATAAGCTTAATAGATTTTGCCTTTTTTTTTTAGACAGCAAAACTACATTTTTCTCATTTCTTTTTAAAATTAACACATTTTTCAATACTCAACTATAGGGAAAAATGCAAAATTTGTCCTGTATTCATATGGGTTTTGCAATATTAGTCTGTAACTATTGAGATTGCTAGTTTAATCCTGTATGTTTTGCCCTTTTTATAATTTTGGTCCCGTAAGTTTTTGATTTGTGCAATTTTGGTCCTATAAATTTTAAGTTGGTGCAAATTTGGTCCTAAGTGCTATTTTAATATTTTTCTTATAGGAATGCCCTTGTAGCCAAAATATTCAATATTAAGATCGAGCTATTAGTTTTACATTTAATATTTTTTAATTATGGAAATACAAAAACACGTACAAATTTGACAAAATTGATTTTTTTTACTAATAGGACTAAAATTATCATAACTAAAAAGTATAAGACTAAAATTGTCAAACCCTAAAAGTTATAAAATTTAAATTATTTTTTTTTCTGAGGGGCAAAATTGTCATAGGACTAAAATTACAACTTTAAAAGTTACCGGACTAATATTGCAATACCCTTATATTTATAGGACCAATTTTGCAATTTTCCCCTCAACTATACTATTGTCTATTTATTTTTATCTCTTTCTCCTATTCATACAAATAATTTTGGTAGTTTCTTTAATTGATTACTATTTTTCTCTTAATCTTGATAACAAAATGTATAAAATGAGATTCGTATTGCTTATTTTTGGTTCAATTATTCATTTTCTATTCAATTTTCTCGTATCATATTTTACACTATTATTTCTACAAAAAATTCCACAAATAATCAATATCTCAAACAAAGTATCCATCACATCAACACAATCATTAATTTTTCTTTACACATCCAATTTTCACTTTTAATTTTTTTTTTTACCAATGTTCACTTAGAAAATGAAAGTGTACGGAATGAAGGCACGATCAATCACATCCTAAGCATGGGTAGAATTCACATCCTAAGCATGGGTAGAATTTCTGGTTTGCACAAAAAAAAAAAAAAAATGAAAGACTTAAAACACACTTCCTTTCAATACACACCCATCAAAGGCATAATAATAATAGTACTAACAATATTATTATTATTGTCATCATTATTATTATTATTATTATTATTATTATTATTATTATTATTTTGGGTGAAAGAACACAACAATTTGGCTTTGCAATGAGAAATGTGAACTTCTTTTAACAAGAATTGCCAGTCAAGAACTCATCCAAGTATTACATACAAAACAATCAAATGACCTTAAAACAATTCCTGCCAGTATGAAATTTGCAATGAGCAATATAATCTTGTGCACCAATTTGTATTCACAAAATCAGAGCAGGAAGGTAACAAGTGCTTGGAAAATTGACCCCCATAATTTGGGAGCATGAGAAGTTTCCTTGCTTGCAGATATATATGCATTTATATTATCTACTCCTTTGCCCTGGAACAAAATAAGAACAGCATATTCAGCAATGATAGCATTTCAAGAAAAAGAAAAAAAACATCAATATACTTTTTCAGTGCAGTTTCAAATTGGAAATATGTGTGTATTTGTTTTTGGCCTACCAGAGCAGCATCCTTTAATGGTCCCCAACACTCCATTCTGTTATATTTGTTGGAGCTTGAATGGAAATATACTCTCACTGAAGCATCCATTAGTTCTTGATGTTCTCTGAAAAGATCTGAATCTCCATATAGCACAGCCTCAAGAACCTGGAAATTTCATGTTATAAACAAAAAAGGATGTAAAAGTTACGAAATTAAATGGAACATGTCCGAAACATGAAAGTTCCTGAAGAAGCGCCGTAACCAAATTGTACAGGCGAGATGCAATTGATTCTGATTAAATTATGCAGAATTAGAAATAGAAGCTGACATTTGAAAATACTTAAATGGGATAATTACAAAAACACCCTTGAGGTTTGCACTAATTACAAATCAACTTAAGGTTTTTAAAAATTGCGAAAAAATCCTTGAATTGAGTCAGATCCTTGTTTGGTTTAAAAATGAATATCAGATGTCCATGAAAAAAAAAGGAGAAAAAGGGGAAAATGCCCCCACTATAGTTTGTACTCTTTAGGGAAAAGCCCGGGCAACCACTCCCCTATGTGCCAATCGCTAGCGCATCCAGGGCCCCGGCTCCCAGCTCAGCTGGAGAGGCCTACACAGCCCTTCATCTTTGATAGGGTCATAGCCCATTTCCTTATGGAACATGGAGATCGTTTAGAAACCCCGGTAAACGGCGACAGTAACTCTAACTGTCCTAAGGTAGCGAAATTCCTTTGATCAAGTGAGAGCGTAGTCTTTGTTTCCTTGATGTGGCCCCTTTCCAGGTATGGTTCCGTCTTACATTTTCCCCCTTCATAAGCAAAAAACATTTAAAATACTCCTTGATATTTATAGAAATAGTACAGTTGCCCCCTTAATTTAAGACATAATCAAATCTAGGGTTTCTTTTTGTAATTAGCCAAACCTCAGGGAGTCGTTTGTAATTATCCCTACTTAAAACTACCTTTTTTTTCCAGTCAAAAAAAAAAAAAAACTGTTAAATGTTTGCAAACACTCCCTTTGAGTCAAACAAATATAACATGTGGGGCTTCATGATCACACAGGATGAACTAACCAATGGCAACTCCTTGGAGAATATGTGGTATCTAAACTCTGCAGCCATGGCTGATAAAGGATTTGGTCCACTCACATAACAATGGACGTTGAGGAACAAATCACCGTTCACTTTTGTCCATTCTGCGACAACATCATCCTTATTATACCAGCCTTTCAACTGCAAACACGAATAAATCATAACTCTAGCTCAAGAAGTAAGCCTGGTTGAGCCACACAGGAATTTTTACATAAACATTTGGTGCACCATTTATGATTAACCAAATTGATAACAGTACTTTGACAGCAGAGTAAATATTTTACCTGATCACGTGGAATAATGTTCGAAATGGTTAGTGTTAAATTAGCGGTGAAGTCACAATGGGAGAGAGTGTAAGTTCTTGGCACAATTCTGGTTGGCTTGCCAATTTCTTCTCCCAAAAACAAGACCTTTAGCTTTGAAGCTTCAAATCTTGCTGGAGGACCCAAAAGTCTTGCAGCCTATCAAGAAAGGTACACAGAGAGTATAACTACATAAACTCTTAAGAAACATTTCTTGAGGTGAATTTCAGTTCAATTTACTTATAACCAAAACAAAATTTTGATGTGAATATTATGGATGGTTTAAGAAATTAGACTTTGAAAAGTTCTTGATTACATAAATTTTTTCCAGTATACATAATCTTTAGGGATAATTACAAATACAACCCTTGAGGTTTAGCCCAATTACAAAAAAGCCCACTGGTCTTTCAAAATTACAAATACCTTGTTGACATAAGTTTTTAATTTACAAATTAAACATATATTGAGGGGGCAATTTGTATAGCGAATACAAACCTCGTGGGGGCATTTGTTATTTTAAAAGATAAATGCATGTATTTTATAATTAGGCTAAACCTCAGGGATATTTATTAAAATTATCCATAGTCTTTATTAGGCTAAATTGCATATTGGTCCACTATATGGAGTTGCACTCTCTCCACTAAGTTAGGTTAGGAGAATGGCAAACTTTGACACTAACTTCTAATTTATTACACTTTTAGTCCAATTTCTACTATTAATTGCGAAATCATCTGGAATTGCTCCCAAATATTGTGGATTTCAGTCAATCCAACCATTTTTAATGTATTGGCATATGATATATTTTTTATTTCCACGTATGGATTGAAATCCCCAAACACTCGCAATTGCTGAAGAAATTGGACTCAATGTGCAACCAATTGGAAGTTAGTATCCTATTTTCTCATACCTCTAAATTAGTGGACGAAAATGCAATTCGGTATAAGTATGTGGACCAAATATACAATTTAGCCTGTCTTTATTATCATCAGCACAAACTCCATTATCTTAATCCCACAGCATTTTTGTCCCCCAAATAAGAATCCCCATTCACATTTCTAGAAACAACAACTTATTCTCAATATTCCAAATCAAAATAAAGGAACAGCAAAAACAGTAAAACAGTAACAAAATAAACAAATAAACCAAACGGACCAACATTTAAATAAAATCACATGGAAAAGAACCTGAAAAACCAAGGGATTGTAAGATGGTCTTCGATCGGTCAACGACAGAACAACAGGGTTTGAAGGTCTGATTTTGCAATAATGAATGTAAGAAGGTGAAAATGTAGCAATATGATTGGCCATAGACAGCATGACACATTACTCATCTTCTTTCTTGCATTACTTTTTTTTCTTTTTTTCAGATATTCTCCAAACACTTCACCCCCAACATCTTTTTCTTTCTTTTTTTTTTTTGGGTTTTTTCCACCCTGAAGGTGTGTTGTGTGTGTGAAAATCTGTGTAAACAGAAAAGGGTGGGAGAGAGAAAGGGGTTTGTGGACATGATGAAAACACAACTGGACAGAAATTGGAGCGGCGAAAATAATTCTGGGTCATGTGGGCCCATAAAATCCAGTACGAACCAATCACACCACTCGTTTTTGAACTTCTAAGTTCCACCCTATATATAATTTATAAAATATATAGCATGCGTTAATTGGGCCAGAATTCGGGCACCGTTTGGGTTAGCTATTGGGCCATTTTATTATATACGCACTGGTTGGGCCGACCCAGATTTTAGGCCCACTGTGCAATTAGCATTATTTAAAGTCATTCGATATAATATTATTCAGCATATTATTATTCTCTCCAATTTCTTCCCTTTCATACATGAACCTTTTCATTTCCATTGCTAAGCTACTTCCGTTTCTTTTTTCCCCAAGGAAATTCAAAAGTAATTTTTTTAGAGGGTCGATTTATCATATCAACATGAGTTATATAATTATTGGTAACTTTATGAAGGAAAAACAATATTTTTAGATAGGACATGTTTTCACCAAAAAATGTGGAGAATGATTTAGATGAAAACACCAATTATAGAAATTTTACTGGCACGCGTTCTAAAATAATATTTCTTTTAATTAACCAATTTTGTTTGTTTAGCTTCCCAAGAAGTAATTTTGCCCAATTTCTCCCCCAATCACCAATCAAATATATATTACGTTTCCAATGTATTTCTATATTAATACATCACATCATACATCTCTCCCCCCAGAAATTTTTCCAATCGCCCACAATCACTAAACAAACATACGTGAAGAAAATTGACTATAGTACTATAATCCAATTGAACTGTTGAAAACCAAAATATGCACAAAGGACCAAGATTGATGTCACATTCCCTTTGCATTGATGATCCCATGCTTTATTCTATTTAGAACAATTATAAAAATAGCCCCCGTGTGCACTAAAACTTTTTGGCATATTAAATTTGTCAAAATGATCAACATCATCAAACCCAAAAGGAAAAAAATATTTTCCCAAATAACCCATCAATTATGATTATTAAACTTTGGACCACCACTGAGCAGAAAGTTGCAATGTTCCACCTTGGGCCAACTCCTCATTGTCTAGAAAATGCCTCTTCAATCATATGTTTATTCACTTGTGTGTAGAGATGGCAGTGGGCGGGGATTCCCCATTCCCCGCGGGGAACCGCCCCGAATGGGGCGGGGAATCCCCGAAAATTCCCCCCGTGGGGACGGGGACGGGATTTTTTCTCCCGTTAGCGAGGGACGGCGACACAAGGATCATATTCCCCCCCGTGGGATCCCCGTCACGGCCCCCCGCGGGTAACCGCTATTAAATATATAATATAATATATTAAATATATATAATATATTATAAATATATCTAAATTAAATATATAAATAAAAAAATCTTTAATGTATTTTATATAATGATTGCTTTATTAGTCTTTTTTTAAATAATTTATATATTTTTTAAATATTAAAAAATCATTTTTCTAAAAAAATCAGTTTTTTACAAAATAAAAAAAAATAAAAGTGGGGAACGGGGAATCCCCATGAAGCGGATCCCCGAGGATGGGGATGGTGGGAGTTTTTTCCCTTTGTCTCATGAGACGGCGGGGATTCCGCGAGGGACGGGGATGGGGAGTTTTTTCCCCTTTGTCTCGCGAGGGACGGGGACGGATTCCCATGATCGTGGGACGGGGATGGGGATTGCTCCCGCCCCGCCCCGCCCCGTTGACATCCCTACTTGTGTGTGGACATTCAAAGTCTCAATAAGCCATTTGTCATGCTTCATTGCCTTATTATCTCTTAATTCTTATGCTTACACACAATAGAATAGGTCCTTTTTTTAAAAAAAAAAATACATAGAATAGATCTAAGCATGAACAACAATATTTTTAAAATATAAGGGATAATTAAAATAAAATAAAAACCCTGAAATTTGGGTAATCAAGAAAAAACCTAGATGTTTGATTTAACCTATATTTTCCACTCCATAAGCAAAAAAACATTTCAAAACCTCATGATATTCATGGATATATTACAGTTATCCCTGTAAATTTAAGGTAAAATCAAATTTCAAGTTTTTTTTTTATAATTTTGAAAAACTTATGGATTTTCTTTAATTACCTCAAACCTTAGATTATTATTTTCCCGTATTTATCCCTAAATGTAATGATCGAATTTTCCTGAGTAGTAGATGAGAACTGAAAAATAAGACAAATTATTCGATAACTAATTCGAGATTGATCATAATAATCTCTTTTAGGCTTAGTTCTTTAACACAATGAACAAAGTTTAAACATATTTTTTTCGTTCGTTAATATACAATGCTCAGACCAAGCTCTATTCAGTTAATTATAAAAACATGTCTAATAATATCAAACTACTCAAGCCCAATTCATGTCCAAGTCGACTATAACTCAATTAATCTCAATTCAATTAATAATCAAACCAAAGTCAAAACGCTTGATTAAAATTTATACAAGTTTGAACACAATTATATTCGGCTCTACTCGATATGTTTACACCTCTAACCAAAACACACAATTAGAAAATTATTTCTTTGACTACTTTTTGTTGGAATTGGTCTTTGATAAATGGGGTGTTGACCCGATTTTGACCAATTAATTAAGTGGTTTCCATTTGTGAAAAATGGAATTAAATTATTTGTAAAAATTCTACTAAGAGAGTAGATGAGAATAGCATTTGGAATTTCTCAAAACCGATTCCGGGTGAATGAGAAATTAATGCTAGAAGTTAGCCACTTAATACAAATAAATGGTATGGAAAATGGAAAATGTGGGGGAGGAGAGATGCTCCATCCCACATAGGAAAAATGAGGTAAAGTTGCACACTTTATTTATCCTAAGTTGGACAAATGGGTTTGGGTCATTGGGAACACCCAAGTTTTTAAAGGGGAGAGGACCTACACATGCTTGTGGGTTTGGTCAAAAGCACACACGCTGCGGCTGAAGCTAGGCTCGGCCCGGCCGGCCCGACCCGGTCCGGTGCGGGCTGGGCTTGGGCTTGGGCGGGCTGCCGGAGTCTGCGCCTACACGCACGGCGGGCGCGCCCGTCTTGTCCCAGGTCGTCTTTGGTGTCTTGAAGGTCTGAGCCCCGCACGCCTGCGTGCGTCTAAGCCGTGCTCTCTGCGTCTGCTTCGTGAAAAATGTGCCTTTTCGAGCCTACAGATGCGATTTTCCGTACGGGGCATTTCGTTGCCTATATTAATGGAGTCCCCCACTGATGAAATAACATACGAAATTAATCAGAAAACATAAAATCGAGCATTGCATTTTGCATCTTGCCCATTTTCCTCCTTGAAAGCTTGAAAGTAATCAAACACTTGGCTTGTTCGCTGTTGTTCCGGTTTTGCTGTGCTGCTAACCGGAACTATTAAAGTCGTTGTATCTTAGAGGCGACCGCCGGAACCGTAAGCACTTGTATACGGGGCGTTTTCGTCTTGCGGAGACAAAATCTAATTCTGGCCTCGATTTAAGCCTATACACTATCCAGCCATTTTCTGAAAATAGAAACCTTTCACCATAATTTGCCCAACACTTTTGTACAAAGATGTCTTAAATACTTACTCATTAGGCTGTGGTTCCTCACTAAATTAAGGTTTTGATTCATTGCTCACTTTTTGCAATTTCATGATAGGGCTGTCTCATGAAATGAAGGAGGGGTTGAAGTATTGAACCTTTTTTTTTTGAAGGATTATCGTTAAACGAACAGACAGTACACTACTGGCACTCAATTCTCTTTATTTGTGCATTTGATTATTTTCCCTTTTGCTAAAAGGAGTGGACAAAGAATTTTCAAATTGCTCATTTGGGGCTTCTTCAAACACACTTTACCTTTTTGAACTGTGGCTTGTCCCCCTACTCAGTGCCCAAAGTAATTATTTTAAACCATTCTTCCCTCATGTTTGCATGATTGAATTTCAAGAATCAAAATGAAGTTTTAAATTTTTAATTGGATAGCTCTTTCTAGGTTAACAAGGAGTATTAAAAAATGACACATGCTTTAATGAGGTTCAATATTCTGTCACTCTCTTTTTTTTTTTTTTTTAACTACGATTTTATGTTCCCACGTGACTAGTTGTTTTAAACAACCTCAGCCCTTTAGGAGCTGCCCCATGTAAACCGTGAGAATGCACAAATGACTCTTAGGTTCCTAATATCCCCAATTACTGCGCACAAGGAGTCATCCCTCAAGTGATTGCTCCATGTTGGACTCCTCTCTATCGAGCCGCAGGTTCCCACCGAGTTCCAGCCACTGCAACTTGAAGCCCCCAATATTAATTGTTCTGTCATTGTGCCCCAAGAGCTCGAACCTTAGACTTCTCCAAAGAAAGGTCAAGAGTTACCTTTGACCAATTTGTCAATGATCATTGGATTATTCTTTCTCATTCTTGCTTCTTGCCTCAATAGTTGTACATTATATTCATTGCATGAAAAATGGCAGAAAATTTTATCAAATGGGAGGATTCATAATATCTTATCTTGTTTAAATTTAGTAAAAGTTAGGGATAATTACAAAAAACTAACCTGAGATTTAGTTTAGTTACAAAAACAATTCAGTTATTTTTCAAAATTACCAATATCCCTTATAGTGTTACAAATACACTTTTGGGGTTGTTTTACCTAACAAATGCGACCCTCTTGGGGGCGAAATTTATAAAAAAGAAATATTTTAGGGGTGTTTGTAATTTTGAAAGATAGTTAGTTTTTTTTAAAAAAAACTTCAATGGCAATTTTTATAATTAACCCTAAAAGTTAATAAATAACTTAAATTTAAACTTCAATGGTAGTTTTTATAATTAACCCTAAAAGTCAATAAATAACTTAAAAATGAAATGTTGTGCATGGTATAACCAGTGTTCTAATAACGGTAAGCGCTAGACAGATGGGAGATCGCGGCTTAGTGCCTAGGTGGGGCCTGGGCATAGTTAGACGATATGTTTAGAATTAGACGGGCCCCAATAAGAAGAAAAACGTAAGCAGTCGAGGAATTAAAGATTGACGTCTAGCGGGGATTTGACGAGAATTTTAAGAACAATTAAAGGAACAAGGTAAGTAGGTAACCATAAAACCATATCATCCAACCAGGTAGCTGAGCCCACCTGGCCACCATAAGAAATTGTGGGGTGGAGGTCAGGGGTTTAAACCCCTACTCCATCAAATTGCTCCCCGGTGCATATGCGAGCTGGTGAAGATTTGGTGGGAACTCATACTGAATAGCATCTGTGTGGGTTCGATTCGGGGAGAGATCATTGTTATTAGATTGAGGGTCGAACATAATTGTTCTCTTTTACTTCCAGGAGGATCTGGTTGTACGCCAAAGAAACCTCATCGAACATTGGCCAAGACGCGCATCCCGCGTTTACCTTGGCGACATCAAGAGGGGCTGTTGTCTCGCCCTCGCATATAGTCGGGGCGTAAGTCTAAAAGGAGTTATAAAAAAGAAAAACATATCATCCTAGTGACACTACTGATTATTTTACTTTCAAAACTCTGACACCAAAGATTTGCCCCCAACTAACAAAAGGATTAATTCCTACAACTGTGGGGTCTGGTGTAGTGTAAGAATTCCTCAGGTCACTTAAACAATAGAAACGTAAGCCCCCTTTTTTTATGCTTCTCAAAAAAAAAAAAAAAAACATAAGCCCCTTTTCTGGTTGGATAAGCTAACAAAAGCAACAACATTAAACTACTCCTAAACAAGCTCAAATATTATTCTATCACAACATTGTCTGCCAATTGTTTCATCTTTCCTCAAACAAAACAACTTGGCACCACTGCTTAGATTGCTCAACATGTCTGCTACCTAAAAAAGCAAACCAACCTCAGAGGACATAAAAAGAGCCCATTCTGAGAAAAATTGTTCTCTAGCATATTTCACAAAAATGTCAAATTCTTTGAAGCAAAAGTGCTTAATTTTCAGCTTTCTAGCTCTCATGTTCATCTCAGAAGCATCAAGATTGCCAAAAGCATACAATTGGGAACAAATGTTGCCTAAGAAGCTTCCAACTCCATCTTCAGCTCCATCAAGAGGAACTAATTCTGTTACGAAATCGTCGAAAGCGGTGGAGATGAATCAGAAGCTTCCTTCGTCGGATGGGAAAGTTTAGGGATTTAGGAGAAAATATTTTAGCTTTAACCTTTTTTTTTTCTAACTATAGGAGATGAGCCATTTTTGGTCTGTCCTGCCCGATTTTCAAGAAAACCAAACATTGCAAACAACGATGATCAGTGGTAATCGATTGGAGGGGCGATAAGGCGGTCGGAGAAAAATGGCTTTTTTTTTTTTTTGATGATCCCACATTTGGGATTTTTTTAAGAATGCAGAGATGTATGAAAATATTGGGTACTGATTGACAGGGGAAGATGTATGTAGTTTGTAATTAGAATATTAGAGATTATACACTGTAATTTTACAGCAACAACTTCTGTAAGTGTTATTATTTTTCTTTTCCTTTGAGAATAAACAGAAATTTTCTTGTTATTATGGTATCAATGATCATGATCAGATTCTTATTCTAATTTTCTTGGTCTTTTCTGATTTCTATTTGTAGAACTTCAAAAAATGGGTGGCGATTGGATATGCTTTAATTTTGAAAATTTTCATTTTGTTAGAGAATAGTGATAAAAGTTATTTTGGAAGGAAAAAAAATGAATTTTGAGAGTGTAATTGGATGTGAGGTGAAAGTAATGATGAAAGTTGATTTGATTTAAAAATAATAAAATAATGATTGGATATAATTGGTAGTTATAAATGTGTGAGTGAGTGAATAATGAAATTTGTGGGAAAATGCGTATTAATGATTAGTTTTTGTGAAAAAATGTGTAGATGTGATTGGTAAGAGGAAAAATGAGAAAAAATGAAAGTGAGAATTTATGGGTACGATTGGATATGCTTTAATTTTGAAAATTTTCATTTTGCTAGAGAATAGTAGTGAAAAAAAATTTGGGAGAAAAAAGATGAATTTTGAGAGTGTGATTGGATGTGAGATGAAAAAGTAATGATGAAAGTTGATTTGATGTGAAAATAGTAAAATAATGATTGGATGTGATTGATAGTTAGAAATGTGTGAGTGAATGAATAGTGAAATTTGTGGGATAATGTGTAATAATGATTAGTTTTTTGTGAAAAAATGTGTAGATGTGATTGGTGAAAGAAAATGTGAGAAAAAGTGAAAGTGAGAGGATAGTGTATTTTCTGAAAATTTTCATAAACAATCGCATGTTTGGTCAAAAAAAATTCTCCAGCGGAACGAAAATGGATTCTCGTTCACATCCAATCGTATATTTTCTGAAAATTTTCATAAACAATCGCATGTTTGGTCAAAAAAAAATTCTCCAGCGGAACGAAAATGAAATCTCTTTCATATCCAATCGCAGCCTTTATTTTTCAGCTTTGTCTTTAGAATTTCAGTCAGATGGAATTATTGAAAGGAGACTCAAATCGAACCGCTTTTTCGATCAGACGGTAGTACGGTGCAACGTATTGCATTTTTAGTGTAAAAAGTATTGCTTATTAATACACTTAATTTTAGTGTATTCAGACAAAATATCACTTTTTACACTAAAAATATCACTCAATCTTGCGAAATCTTTACACAAGTTTTTGCTCTATGATGATGAAAACTCAAAATGACAAATTGTTAGATTAATCATATTTGAACATGATAAGAGAAAACAGAGAAGGAAAAGATGGAGACAACTTACTAGGCTCTTGAATTAAGCACAAAAGTAAAAGGGAGTATTACAATGGCGAAGGAGAAGATAAATACCTAGGGCACAATACAAGAAAATATATAACAAGTTCTAACAAAAATAATCAAGAATGTACTTTGATTTACAAGACACATATAACTACAAGCTCATATTTCGTCTCACAACTCTACGAGTAGTTGTCTGTTGGCTTGAATTTGTACAGACAGTTGTTGAGCTAGAATTCCTGCTTATAGCATTCTCCAGCCCAATCACCACTTCTTTCATAGTTGGCCTGTCCAGAGATGAAACCGATAAGCACCTCTCGGCCAGTTTAGCAACTTCTGTTAGCTGCTCGATCTTACCATTTGTGTCCAAACGACGGTCCAAAATCCTAACCAAGTTACCTCCTCTAATTAAGGTGACAAAATGTTGAGCCAAGTATTTTTCTGGCCACTCAGAACTCATCACCTTCTCTCCGGTCAATAGCTCTGTTAGGACAACTCCGAAACTGTAAACATCAGTTTTTGGTGTATGCCGACCAGAATCCATATACTCAGGGTCCAAATAGCCTAACACGCCGGTACAGCGCGTAGTTAAAGAGTTATCCGTGCAGTTTAATGCAAAATCACATAATTTCACATTATAAACATGGTTTAGTAGTATACTGGAGCTGGTAAGACATCCGTGAATAATCGGCACAGATGCAGCAGAATGCACATACGCAAGTGCTCCAGCAGTTTCTGCAGCTATTTTCAGACGAATATCCCATGAAAGAGAGCGTGCGAGAACATCATCATGAATGTAATCGTAAAGTGTCTTAACAGTGATATGTTCGTAAACCAGTAGAGGGACCTGTGTCTCCAAACAACAACCGAGAAGCTTTACCATATTCCTGTGGTTAATTTGGGAAAAGATGACTATCTTAGTTATGAAAGCCTCAATATCAGCGTCATCAAGTTCGTCATGCTTCTCTACGGTTACTATCCGGTTCGTTCCATCAAACAATATTCCTTTATAAGTCAAATGTTGATACCTCGAAAGAACTTTAGTTTCGTCATAACTGTTTGTAGCCATTTTCATATCTTCAGCCGTGAAAACTTGAAGTGTTTGCTGACGGGACTGCATATGTTGTAGGAGCTTGCCGCCATTTCTAAAGAATAAATTTTGTCTCAGTTTAACGACTTTCTTTTGCTTACGCCTCCAAAAAATCCAAGAACTTCCCACAGCAGGAACCATGAAAGCTGGTCGGAATTGTGTAAATACAGTTAGTTCCCTAGTTTCAACTGTCAAATTAAACCATTTATTCCACAAAAAAAATTCCAGACATGATATTACCATGCATGATTTTCATAATCGACTATTTCAGTTCAACATTTTATCTTCCTGATTCAAAATAAATGAATTTATTTGAAATCCCATGTAACCAAAAATACCAAAAGTGTGTAATTTGTGTTCAATTCATGATCAAGAAATTTACCCGAAGCAATGTAGAACAAGGTAGTATGACTTTTGGCATGGCAACCGTCACCATCTTTCTTTCCATCACCTTCAAATCCATTCGGACAAGAACATGAATAGCTACCCTCCAGATTTGTGCATATTCCTTCACAGGGATCCATTTTTTCACACTCATTGATATCTGCATGCAAAATTACAAATACCCTTATTACCAAAAAAAAAAAAATGAACAATTCATGATTTAGGGTTAATTACCAAAAATAACCCAATGGTTCAGTTTAACTACAAAAAAAACTCAAATATCTTTCAAAACTACAAATGCCGCCACATACTATAAGACATTATTTAAAAATTTGAAGGATAACTGGAGTTTCTCGTAAATGCCTTAAATCTATGACACATATTTAAAAAGAGAGCCTTAAATAGCACAAAACTAGGGGTGAAAAATTGAATCAAACTACTCGATACTCGACTCGAGATTGATCGTCAAAAGCTCGTTTAGTTAACATAACGAACCAAGTTTGAAACAAGTTTTTCGTTCGACATAATATAAAGTTCAGCTCGAGCTCAACTCGATTAGTAAAAAATGAATGTAATATGTGTAAAAATATCAAGTCACCCCCCAGCTCAATACATGTCCGGCTCCGCTAAAGTTTGTTCAAGCTAGATTAATTATCAAAACAAACAAGTTTAAACAATATAATGTTCGGCTCGACTCAATTTCGTTACCTTGACAACCACCAACAAGGTAAGGATTACCCTCAAACCCTTCCAAACACCTGCAATAATACCCAATCCCACTGCTCGAATCACTGCACTCACTGTGATTCGATCGGCAAGCAAAGCTCGAAATATTTCTCCGACCTTCTTCGCAAGTCACATTCCCCACAGACCAATCAAGAACAACAGGAACACTCTTCCTGTTCCCCAAATCCTCCAAATCCGACGACGAGAACTCAAAACCCTCATTTTCAACCACAAACGCATAACCACACGGATTAAAACCCCTCACCCTCGAATGATTCCTAAAACTCCGAATATCCACCAGAAAATCCTTCACCCCTTTCGGAATCGAGGTCTGGCAACACCCAATCCCCGAGCAGGTTTTATTCGCCACATTTTCGATGCTATCGCACCACGAAACGCAACCGGCGCTCATCTGATTCCAGTCGTTGGATCCTTCGACGAGCGCGTACGTGTCGCATCCGACGGCGGCGAACTTGTTTAGCGAGCTGGAGATGGTGAATTTGGATAAGGTGAGCTCGGAGATAGTGCCGTTGATTTGTTGGCCGGAATCGTCGTAGCAGTCGCTGGCGATTGAAGATGCGATTCGGATTTGGCCGTCGGGGAGGGATATGTCGAGGATTTCGACGGTGCCGGGGTTTAGGAAGGGTTTGGGGGGACTGTAATTTTGGTCGCATGTGATGAGGAAGGAATCATCGAGGCTGCAATTTGAGCTTGTACCAAATGGAAAATGGACGGTTAGATTTCCACAGGTTGTTGGGCAGCTGGGATTAGGTATTTGAGCTGAGTTTGTTTTAGTGGATAATATGAAGAACATTATTATTGTCAGGTATGTTGTTATTGCTTGAGAAATCATGGTTTTCTGGGAATTTTTTGAATGGCTCAATTTAAGTAGAGAAGAATTTAAGAATTTGGGTTATGATTTATGAAAGATTGTCTTTAAATGGCATTTTCGAGATTATTGCGGATTGAAATATGGGAAATGGTTAAATGAAAACTTTTTGTTTCTTGGTTCTTGGAAGGTGAAAATGGAGTAAGTATTGTATGTGTGTTTGATTTTGACATCAGAAAATAGGAGGAATGTACTAGGTATTGAAAATTTTGCATGATTTATTTATCATTATAATGAAGACGAAGACAAGGATTATGAGAGATTCACCGTGTCCCAAACACGGCCGCTGATTGTTAAAGAGAAGGCCCACAATACTAAACAAGTAAACAATCTAGAAATTGTTAAACTATGTTTCCAAGTTCAATTTCCAGTTTCTAGTGTTGGAAAATGAATTTTCAAATTTTATCGGTTTTTGTGTGAGAATTGAGAATATGTTTGGTTTGTTGCCTGAATTTCTGTTTGAGAATGGGAATATGTTTGGTTATAGTTTTTCAAATTTATTTTTGACATAGGTTTGCGTAATTGAGTGTATTTTTACCTGCAGGTTTTGCGTAATTGGAATGAAAAACTTGTTTGGTTGTGTTTTCAAAAGAATATTTTCCATAAAAAGTGAAAACTAGAAATAACTTCATTTCTACTGAAAAACTTTTGAAACAAACATAAACTCATCTTCCGCAATAGTTGGAAAGTGGAAAAAAAGGGGTTAGAAATACAACCATACATTGATTTCACATTTCCTTTTTCAAAACTGTATTTTACTTTATCACCTACTGTTTTGTTTACAGTATAAGAAAGATTGATATTTTGAATTTTGATCTCTTTGTCACGAGCCTGGCCATTTCGGCCCCTGCTTGTGTAGCGCTCCAGACCATCCGGGGCTAGTCTACCCCTCTAGACAATTACTTGTTTCGCCTTGCCGTTGGTTAATTAGGAATACGGCTCCAACCTCCGACCAGTTTATGTAGAAATAATTCCAAGGATCACATTCACGTATCCACTACGAAAACCACCACCACTTGTTGCTTATAAAATTTCAAAGCGCGTCCCAATTAAACTAAAGTAAAAGTGTGAAAGATCAGTTATCGTGCCAAAATTTGTACTTTTCCTCCAAACAACCCCTGTGCATTTTGTCTGCAAATCCAATGATAAATTACACTGTTTTAAATACCGGACCGTACCGTCCGGTTCAACCGGTTATACCGGATACTGGTGGTCGGTCCGGTATAATAAGGCCTTAAAAACCGTTTTTGCGGTTAAACCGGTCAATACCGGTCAAATCGAACATACCGCCAAAAACCGGTTAAATACCTAGTTCAACCGGTTTTTGTCATTTTTTAAATTTTTTCTGTTTATACTTTTTTATAAAAATAAAATTTATAAACTTAATATTTAATATATTTATGTCATTATTTGAAATTTGAGCTAAATATATAGATATTTTTCTTTTAACTATACATATATACAACTTTTCCTTTTATTTTAATGAATTACATCCATATTTTATATAATATAATATTAAATATAATTATTTTTTATTAAAACGGTAAAACCTAAAAATTAACGGTTGAGGAACTCTGGCCCGACTTGGCTGAACCGCTTCGGTGGGCAATTGATTTGTTTAATCACCTCTACCGTATTTAAAATACTGATAAATTATTCCATTTCTCACAATTTTCAAACCTGTCCCTTTTATTAATTTATCTTTACACAACCGCGTATTGACTTTTAAGTTTTGCACTAAAGAAAAAAAAAAGTGATATCATGAAAAAGAAATTTGCAAAAATGCTGAATTTGTACCAAAAACCACCCCTGTTTTGTTTCCTTGTAGAAGATAACAATGTCTGAAACAAGAGACCATGTCTCTATACACATTGACAACATTCTTCTTGAGCTACCTTCCTCCCCCAGCAAGCCCACAATCTACAGAGTCGATGAAGATCTACGCTACGGAAGTGAGAAACTTTATGATCCAAAAATACTCTCAATTGGCCCTTTTCACCACAAAAAGGATCAATTGCAGAAAATGGAGCAGCACAAGTTCATGTACCTAAAGTGTTTGTTAAAACGCCGCAAAGAGTCGAGCGTCGATAAGTATGTCACGGCGATGAGGTCTCTGGAAGAAAAAGCTCGAAAATGTTACGCAGAGACCATTGACTTGAGTTCGGATAAATTCGTGGAGATGATGATTCTTGATGGGTGTTTCATAATCGAGCTGATCAGGAAATACGGGTTCGATGAGCTGAGGGAAAACGACGACACCATTTTCCAATACGAACAAATTCTAAGCCAACTGCGCCACGACTTGATGCTGGTTGAAAATCAGGTACCGTTTTTCGTTCTTGATCAGCTCTTCAGCATGACGAAAACCGGAAATCCGGACGACGATATTCTTTACCTCGTCCGTCTTTTCATCGACGATATTTCCCCGTGGGCGGAGGCTAATTCACAAGTGAGTGGGAAAATATCAGTAAGAAAAGTCGATCATCTTCTTGGCCTAGTGTATAGGATTTGGTGTTCTTCGTTTGCGAAAATGACAGCTAATAGACTTGTTACGATCAAGGAAGAGAAAATAATGCCCATAAGTTCAACCTCCGAGCTAAAAGAATCGGGAATAAAATTCGAAAAGGACACACAAAGTAATTGCTTGGACATTAAGTTCATCAAAGGGGTGATGAAAATCCCAAATTTTAGCGTTTCGGACGAAACAGAGTCGATTTTTAGAAATTTAATTGCGTACGAGCATTTCTTCATTGACAATCATCCTAAATATGTGACGGATTATGCTTTCTTTTTGCATTGTCTCGTAAATTCATCGAAGGATGTGGAAATATTGCGCCGTCATGGCATTGTTACTAATTTGCTAGGTGATGATGAGATGGTCTATCATATGTTCAACCTTTTAGGCAGAAATATTCTCGTGTCGCCTGATTTTTGCTATGCCGGTGTTTATGAGAAGGTGAACGGGCATTGTGGTCGTAGGACGAATAGATGGATGGCGAATTTAAGGCGCGATTATTTCAATACTCCTTGGTCGTTTATAAAATTTTGTGCTGCTGTTTTGGTGATCTTGTTCACCGCGACACAGACTGTGTTTGGAGTTCTCTCTTATGTGAAACCCAAGTCTAGCTGATTTGTTTGTATCCTTTTATGTATGTAAAATATTGTACAGTTTGTTGAGTTTCTTGAATGGAGTTGTAAGTAGCCATTTGTACTAAATGTCTTATCTTCCTTTCATCAATATAATCGATTCTTCAATTATCCGTAATGTCCTAGTAAACATGCCCACTAGAAAGCTAGTATAATTTATACTAATATTGTGACTTTAGTCATCTCAATTAAGAAAATTCATCAAGAATCAGCTTCTCCACAAATTCATCTAGGCTCAGCTCAACAGGCTTTGACTAACATATTCGCACTTTTCTTTTTCCGGCGATGACATATTTATTAGGTGCATGAGTTTGTGCTGCTTCATTTTCTGTAGATGGTCTTTTTTTTTTGTGGTGAAAAGGGCCAACTGAGTATTTTTGGATCATATAGTTCTTCATTTCCGTAGCGTAAACCTTCATCGACTCCGAAGATTGTGGGCTTGCAAGGCGAGAAAGACAACTCAAAAAACATGATCTCTTGTTTCAGACATTGTCATCTTGTATAGGACAAAAAACATTTGGACAACATAATGAAAAGATAGTAAATTTTCATACGAAATTCAGTGTTACTTGAAAATCCAGGTCCTTCGATGATATCACAATTGTTTTCTTTAGTGCAAAATTTAGAAGTCAATACGCGGTTTTCTAACATATATAATTAATGATAAATCAAGAATGCAAATATTCAACACCCCAGCAAATTCCTCCTATTTTCTAATGTCTAAATCAAGATATATAATACCTACTCCATTTGTGTACCTTTCAAGAACCAATAAATCTCAATGGGAACTAAACTTGAAAACACTGTTTAAACAGAATATTTCAAATTTCAAAGCCCTTCTTTCCCTAAATTCCCAGAAAACCATGATTTCTCAAGCAATACTTGTGGCAATAATAATGTTGTTATTGTCCAGTACTAAAACAAATTCAGCACCAATGCCTTTGGTGGGCTGTCCAACAATCTGTGGAAATGTCAGCATCCAATTTCCATTTGGCATAAGTTCAAATTGTAGCCTTGATGATTCTTTCCTCATCACTTGCGACCAAAACTACAATCCTCCCAAGCCCTTCTTAAACACCGGCACCATCAAAGTTCTTTCCGTTGCTAGTGATTGTAACGACGATTCTTGTTCACAAGTCAACACCACCATTTCAGAGCTCACGTTTCCGATATATCTCGCGGCTGGCAGCACTCGAGGCAAGTTCCCGGCCTTCGGGTTTGAAGGCGATGGAAAGAAAGATGGAGTCGGGTATCATCGCAAAAGTCATACTAATGGCTCTACCTTGTTATTCTACATTGTTTCAGGTAAATGTTGGACTAAAACGTATTAAATGACATTCTTTTGGTGTTTTTTCTTTACATGGATGGGACTTTAAAACGAATTCATGTATCCAAAAGTCAATATAAATAATGTAATAGCTTGTCTTGAAAATTGAAATGTTTAATTTGCGGATTAAATTGTGCAATTTGACAGTGGGGACTGGAATTAACATTTCCAATTTCCAATCAGGTTTCATGGTTCCTGCTGTTGGAAGTTCTTGGATATTTTGGAGACGTAAGCAAAACAAAGTCGTTAAACTGAGACAAAGTTTATTCATTAGAAACGGTGGCAAGATCCTACAACACAAGCAATGCACTCAGAAAACACTTTCAGTTTTCACAGCAGAAGATCTTAAACTGGCTACAAACAATTACGACACCGCAAATTTTCGGCACAGGGAGCGACATTTTGGGATCACATACGAAGGAAGAATACCCGACGGAACGAACCGTAGAGTAATCGTAGAGAACTGCAATGAACTTGATGACGACGATGTTGCGGTTTTCATCAGTAAGATAGTGGACATCTCTCGAATTAGCCATAGGAATGCAGTAAAGCTGCTCGGTTGTTGTTTAGAGACGCAAGTCCCCTTACTGGTTTATGAATTTTTCGCTTTCGAAACTCTTTACGATCACATTCATGATGATGTTCTAGCACGCGCTCTTTCCTGGGATATTCGTCTGAAAATAGCCGCAGAAATTGCTGGAGCACTTGCATACGTGCATTCTTTTTCAACAGTTCCAATTATTCATGGAAACCTCAACAGCTTCAGCGTATTATTGCACCATGATTATACTGTGAAATTGCGTGATTTTGCATTAACCTTGTCAAATGCCGGTATGATGGGCTATTCGGACCCTGAGTACTCGTTTTCTACTGATCGATTAACGACAAAGAGTGATGTTTACAGTTTTGGAGTTGTCCTGACAGAGCTTTTGACAGGAAAGAATGTGATGAGTTCCGATTGGCCGGGAGGAGACAACTTGGTTAGGATGTTGGACGATCGGTTGGACACAGACGGTAAGATCGAGCAGATAAAAGAAGTTGCTAAACTGACCGAGAGGTGCTTATCGGATTCATCTCTAGACAGGCCAACTATGAAAGAAGTGGTGATTGCCCTGGAAAATGCTATAAGCAAGAATTCGATCTCAACAACTATCAGTCCAAGTACAAGCCGGGGGACAACTGCTGCTCGTAGAGTTGCGAGAAGAAATAGGAGCTTTTAGTTATCCTTTTTTTTTTTTGTAAATCAGGGTACATATTTGGATCATCTTCTATTTGAGTTTCATAACTAGATAGAAATGTCATAAATGTCATTTTGTACGCTGTTTTTGTTAGTCAACAAAACAAAGAATGCTTTGGATTGTCATATTACCAAATAATTTGGAGACGAGCTTGATATCGATTATCATGTCCGTTTTTTTTCTTCATTTGCTCATCTTCGTGTAGTTAGTGTTTCCTGAACTTAGTTTCAAAAATAAACTTGAACGCCTTACCAGAAGTACCGTTCCACAAATGACATCATCTTATACGCGTGGCATTTACCTAACGAAGCAGGAGATCTATGGGATAATTGGGAGAAAAATATCACTTATAACCTTTCAGATAATTTATAGAAATATTCACACTCAATCTCCAATCCGAAAAGAAAAATAAAATCATAACAGAGACAATCATTCATCTGTTTGCTTTTTCTGTGTATGCTACAACTTTCAAACTTGTTCACAAGTGGAGAACTCTACAAAAACACCCAAAAAAAATTAAAAATTAAAAAATGGCACAAAGTAGCAAGATAGAGAAAAGTAAAACTCCTATAAACACAAAATCATCACACCACACAAAATGCATGCTTAATTTCAAGAATTCACAGAAATATGAAACAGTCCAATGCAATAAGTGGATTATTAATATCCTCCATCACAACATCCATCTCTTTCATCCCCTTGATATCTCCAACATCAATATGATCATCAATCTTCATACTAACCTGTTGAGAAATCATAGTATCCTTCTTCCTCACCGAAGAATTACGACCGATTTTCAAATCGCGGTTCGGACTAGCCCGAAAACTTTCCCTTTTTAGACCAGAACTAACTGAATTTACTTTGGACACAATCTTGTGATGCCTGCAAGAATTATTTTCAATCGTCGGGACATTCCTACTATTGTCCGAATTGAATCTCCGGCTTGGAGAAGGCGATCTTAGTCCCCTGTTTGGCAATGCAGCAAAACTCTGTTCTTTCCTGAAGCTCTTCTGCCTAACAAGAGTCGGTAAATTGGCGCGCGCTCTTTTCAAGTTAGGCTTTTCTTGAGTCGACTGTTTGGTTTTATTATGATCACTCACAACTGTTTTTTTGTCCTCTTTGTGTCCAATTATGTGGGGATTGTCCTTCACACAAGACCACAAGTACTCGTTGGAAAAAGATCGGTCTTTTTGGCTTAACAACAACAACGAAGACGAAGAACAAGACGAAGATGATGATAATGACGAGACTGTATTGGTACATTTGGTGTTATTTGTGGAACAAGAAAATGATGAGAATGAAGATGTTGAAGAAGTGGATGATGGGGGTGGTGAAAGAGGTTTTAGATTTTGATTTTCTAATGGCATTGTTGTAATTTTTGGTGGAATTGAAGAAATGGGATCTTGTGAGATGATGATGAGTTTATCTTGGACATGGCTATTGTCTTCTTGCTTGGGTTTTTTCTTTGGTTTGCATTTGCTAATGCAAGAGCCCATTTTTGATTTGATTTGATTTGGATTGTTTTTTCAGACAGAAATGGAAGATTGTGAAGAAAATGTTGACAAAGTCTTTAATGTTGTTATGTGCTAGAATGTAATAACAAATGGAGAAATTGTTTAAAAGGTAAAGGAAAAAGGTAATGGTGGGGGGTCTTTTTTACTTTTTTGGGGAGCTCTTTTTTTCAGATTTTTGAAATTTGTTGCCGGGTTATTAACCCGTTGGGGGAGTAACGGTTATAATGGGTCAATTTGCAAAAAAATAAATGATGATAGTATATGGGCTACATTTATACTGAGGGGCTACATTTATACTGAGGGGCTACATTTTTCAGATTCTTGTCTCTTGAACTTTTTCCTTTTTATATGGGCTACATTTATACTGAGGGTAGTCCCTGTTGGAATAGTATAATTATCCTGATTTTTATTCTTAAAAGTATGAACCTCATCTCCTAGCGTCATCACTATTCCGCTCCTAGAGTTTTGTGGAGAAAGTGAATTGTGAGATGTGTCTCAACGAGCCTGAGTCTGCGGATGCCAGCGAAACGGACATCATATCACGCAGGTCTTGTTGGAATTGGTCTTTGATAAATGGGGTGTTGACCCGATTTTGACCAATTAATTAAGTGGTTTCCATTTGTGAAAAATGGAATTAAATTATTTGTAAAAATTCTACTAAGAGAGTAGATGAGAATGACATTTAGAATTTCTCAAACCGATTCCGGTGAATGAGAAATTAATGCTAAGTTAGCCACTTAATACAAATAAATGGTATGGAAAATGGAAAATGTGGGGAGGAGAGATGCTCCATCCCACATAGGAAAAAGGAGGTAAAGTTGCACACTTTATTTATCCTAAGTTGGACAAATGGGTTTGGGCCTTGGGGGCACACCCAAGTTTTTAAAGGGAGAGGACCTACATGCTTGTGGGTTGGGTGCACACACGCCGCCGCCGCCCGTCGGCTCGGGTCGTGGGCTTGGAGGCTCTTATTCTTTTCGAGCCTACGACGCGATTTTCCGTCACATGGGCATTTTCTGTCGCTATATTAATGGAGCCCCTACTGATGAAAACAAACACGAAAATAATCGGATAACATTAAATCGAGCATTGCATTTTGCATCTTGCCCATTTCCTCCTTGAAAGCTTGAAAGTAATCAAACACTTGGCTTGTTCATTTGTTCCTAGGTTTTTTGTCTTAACCTAATCATTAAAGTCGTTGTATCTTAGAGCGGCGTCGGCGCAACCGTAAGCACTAGTATACGCCGTTTTCGTCTTGCGGAGACAGAATCTAATTCTGGC
Source organism: Rehmannia glutinosa (assembly GCA_016081115.2). Classification (NCBI taxonomy): domain Eukaryota; kingdom Viridiplantae; phylum Streptophyta; class Magnoliopsida; order Lamiales; family Orobanchaceae; genus Rehmannia; species Rehmannia glutinosa. Next base: position 4,663,975 of record CM071928.1, on the reverse strand, counting down.
CTCGACTTAAGCCTATACACGATCCCTACCATTTTCTGAAAGCAGAAACATTTCAACATAAATTTACCCAACAGGTCTTTTACACCAGTTGACCTATTATGGTTTATATTCTTGATACAATTGAATGTTTCTCTAATGAAGTTAAACATTTAAATGTATATAAGTTTAATAATCCATGCATAATCTAGTATTTTTGTCGATTATAGATCTTGTATCACACTTTATATATGTTTATATGTAGTATAAAATGTTCCTTTTCGAAAAAATTAATCGATTTAAAATTCTCATAAATGAAATATTCAGTATGCTAAAATATTACAAAGGAAAAAAATATTGACGTTATATTTTGTCCTAAAGTGAAATAGCTATTGATTGTTTAGAGCTTAGTAAGAAAGTTTGTTCTCTAAAATAGTTCCTAAAAATAGAGTTATGGGGTACCATGATTCAGATTACATTATGGAAAGAAAATGTCAAAACTCAATTAAGTGCTTCCCCACTAATTTAATTAATTAATAAGACTTCACATCTGTATTGATTGTTCAACTCAGTTTAAGTGCTTCAAGTTAATCACATTATTTTGGTTTTATTTAAGTGCTTCAAGTAGATCTACGATGTCCTTGTCCTATTTAATTATGATTAACAACGTTAATGAATTAATTATAGAAATTGGTTGCTCCCAAAATTGACCTCTCCTCGCCGATCACCTTTCAAGACGAAGTCCTCCGTAAAACCTGCACAAGGGGGGCTCGGCGTACCCTCTCCGATGCTTAAGTCAGTGTCTTGGAAAGGAAGTAAAGGCTAGAGAGAGAAAAAAAACAATGTAACAGTGAAAAAAAATGAGATTAGGTTAGAATGAACCTGGGCTTGGGCCTTTTATACCTTAGTTAGGATTAGGGTTTCCATAAAATCCGGGATTCCGTTACGATTCGATGTCAGAGTCATCATTAGATTAGGATCGGATCTCTTAAAAACCCTAATTTTACGCCCGTAAGACCATAGCTCCGACTGTTTGAACACGTCGCCCGTTGCATTGTCAGAAGCCCGAAGCCCCTTAAATTTTCAAAGCATCCTCGATTGCCTGCCTCATACATCTCTCGAGCCGAGCCGACCTCTCTACCTTCCAAGTCATGTTAGACTTCGATAGGTCAACAACAGATCGGCCTACCGTGCAGGACTTTGATAAGTCGGCCTAACACAGCTGACCTTGCAGCAGGTCATTCATACAACCACTTGTACTTTCGGTAGTGGCACATCGGCCCATATGATAAGCCTTCCACCTATTTATGGACTCGGAGGTCGGCCCAATACTTATAAGCCTTAGATCAACCTCATGCCGCAAGCCTCCACAGATCGGCCCAATATTATGGGCCTTGCTAGATCGGCCCAATGTCATGACTGGCCAGCCGGTCGCACCGTATTTTGCCCTTATCGAAATCTTCAACTATTTTTTTTTTTTGAATGAAACACCCCTATTTGGGGGTGAGGATTGAGGAAGTCCCCAACCTATTTATTAACAAAAAAATTCTTGTAAGACCATCTAATGGGTCTGACTTATTAGATGGATCGACCAATCCTATGGCATTTCCGTAATATTAGCAAAGTGGTATTTTAGTAGTTTTCGGGGACCATCGGTATTAATGGATGCTACAAAAGTATTAGCGATTCTTCCAAATGTATTAGTAGTTCCTCAAGAGTATTTTAGTATTTCTCCTAAATATATTTCCAAATGTATTAGCAAAATCCTCAAAAAAGTATTAGTAGTTCTTCGAAAAAGTATTAGTAGTTTCCTGGAGAGTATTTTAGTAGTTTCCCTGAATATAATTAAATTTTTCTCCCGAAATATATTAACAGTTCTTCTAAAAAGTATTAGTCATCCTTCTAAAAAGTATTAACAGTTCTTCCGAAATGTATTAGTAGTTCCCTGAAGAGTTTTTAGTATTTCTCATGAATATACTCCCAAATATATTAGAGTCCTTCAAAAAGTATTAGTAGTTCCTCAAAAAGTATTAGTAGTTCTCTGGAGAGTATTTTTAGTAGTTTCCCTGAATATAATTAAATTTTTCTCCTGAAATATATTAGCAGTCCTCCTAAAAAGTATTAGTCATCTTTCTAAAAAGTATTAGCAGTTCTTCTGAAATGTATTAGTAGTTCCCTGAAGAGTTTTTTAGTATTTCTCATGAATATACTCCCGAAATATATTAGGAGTCCTTCAAAAAAGTATTAGTAGTTCCTCGAAAAAGTATTAGTAGTTCTCTGGAGAGTATTTTTAGTAGTTTCCCTGAATATAATTAAATTTTTCTCCTGAAATATATTAGCAGTCCTCCTAAAAAGTATTAGTCATCTTTCTAAAAAGTATTAGCGATTCTTCCGAAATGTATTAGTAGTTCCCTGAAGAGTTTTTTAGTATTTCTCATGAATATACTCCCGAAATATATTAGGAGTCCTTCAAAAAAGTATTAGTAGTTCCCTAGAGAGTATTTTTAGTAGTTTCCCTGAATATAATTAAATTTTTCTCCCCAAAATGTATTAGTTGTCCCTCGAAAAAGTATTAGTAGTTTCTCGAAAAAGTATTATTAATTTCTTAGATAGTATTTTAGTAGTGCTACTGCAAAGTATTAGTTTTTCTTATAAAATGTATTAGTATTTCTCCATAAAAGTATTAGGCGATACTAATACTTGTATCATTTTGTCTTCGTCTTCGAGATCTTTGTCTTTACTCAATATTCATTCTTCGATCACCTGAAGAAAAAACAAAAAGCAAATCTAAAACCATCGATTTCTTTGCTTCTTTCTTGTGCCTGTTTGGGTTGCTATTTGTTGTCCCCTTATTACTACATTTGATCTATGTAACATATCTGGTTGTGAAGTATGCTTGTGGAAAGAAAGGGAAGACCGTGGAATTTATCAATAAGTATTATGCTCGTGTTACGGCTTACTTTTTGTGGAAAATGGAAGTAGACCGACGTCAAATAGATGCGTGCAGAAGAGTACTTGGTGTTTATACGGAAGTTAAGCATGTTACCATTAAGAGAGACAGAAGTAAATCAGTGTTGTTTGATGGGTGTATTTTTGCTAAAGAGCTGAAAGAGCTTGAAGATTCTGGGGATGTGAAAGATAAATAGGAAATTATGAGCAAAGTTTGGGTGAGTTGCAGATGAAAAGATGGAAACTTTTACAGTGAGTCTGTGGTGTTAATGGCTTTTTTCTGTTTCTTTTTTTTTTTCGCGGATCCGGATCAACGAGATGGGTAGTATATTTTGACCCGTCTAAATGACAGGAGACTAGCTCATTTATTAATCACAATTGGAATGTTACAAATATTGGAAAAAGTTACATTCATTCTTTTTATATACATCCGGTTTCTATTCTTTCTATAATTTCTATAATAAGCTAATTTGAGGGTTGGAGGAGGTACGGAGGAGATTTTCTCCGGCCCACTTTCTGACCCCTTATGTGCAAGTGGTGGCCGGCCGAAGCATAAGATTTGTGGGTTAACCAAATTCCGAACTTGGAATAAAATATTCGTACTATAAAGGAAACTCCGAATGAGTAGAAGAAATTGAACAATAACAATTCAATTACATACTAATATTATACATCAATGAACCTCAGTCCAGCCAAAGATAACCACATAAAAATTCACATGTATGTACATATCCCAAATTCACAATAACAGAAATATTTACAGAATTTCCTACCAGAATCGGTAAGTTTAATTTCTGACAAATAAAGAAAAAAAAAAGTGGATCTTATCTCAGGTGAATTGAGAATTAGGAGCAGAAAATCCAGTCCAATCAGCAATAATTTTCTTGATAACATTCCCCCTCTTTGGTGGCACCATGGCGGTCTTCAGCCCGGCAGCCGCCGCAGCTCCGCCGCCGTTTCCGGAGGTTGTTGCGGCGGCAGGGGTTTCTTGAGTGGCCCTTAGAGTATAAGATTCAGTTTCACTCATTTTCTCACTTTTTGGTCTCATTTTTTATTTATGTTATTGTGTGTAGGCTCTTTAATTTATATATAGATATATAGACCCACGAGTTAAATACGCGGAAATAAAAATGCAATCAGCTCTTGACATTTGGAGCTAGCCAAAAGACAATCAACTTAATGAGCAAGTAAATACAGTTGAATTTTGTGACATGCATTTAATTATCAAGTGTAAATACAGCTGGTCCTCCCCTAGTGTTATGTCTAGTCCCACTCATATTTCCACACTGAAAATTTTAACTTGGAGCAAACAATATATATACAAGGAAAAGATTAGGGGTGGGGTGGGGAGACATCAGACAAGGGTCCCACAGTTTAAGCATGCGCATTAGAAATCCAATCAGGTTTTGGCACGTGTAGAGGAAAAACTAAAACTTGTCGAATTTCATCAGTTTAAGTATGGAACATATGCATGTGACTGGAAATCACTCTAGTAAAAGTTGAACAACTCAAATATTACACGTCTCTAATTAGGAATGTCAACGGGGCGGGCCAGGGCCGGAGGACTCATCCCCATCCCCGCGACCGCGGGGAATCCCCTTCCCGTACCCATGAAACAAACGGGGAAAAAATTCCCCCCATCCCCGTTCCCACGGGGATCCCCACCCATGAGGATTCCCCCCTCGTTTTAATTTATTTTTTTTTGGAAAAAATAATTTTTTTTAAAAAAATAACCATTTTTAAATATTTAAAATATATGAATTATATGTCATTTTATTATATTTAATGTGTATATATTTATAATATATTATATATATTTAAAATATTATATTATATATAATATTCTTCCTCATGAGAAATGAGGCGGATCCCATGCGCGGGGCGGGAGTATGATCCCCGTCCCCGCCAACGGGGGGAAAAAATTCCCCGTCCCCACAGGGGAAAATTTCGGGGAATCCCCGCCCCGTTCGGGACGGATCCCCGCGGGAAACGGGGATTCCCCGCCTCACTACCATCTCTATCTCTAATGCAGATTTAACTCATTTAAGTCTTTTTTGCAATTTTAGTAAGTTTTATGACTTTATCCAAACAATGGTTTCAATTTGTTAAAAAAACAATGATCTCGTCTGGATTAACTCTAGTTGCTAACATAGCCTTTTGGAAAGGGATTATATATGGTCATTTGTACTCACTATTGAATAGGAAGCTACTTTTATTGATGGCTCAAAAGCTACCTTTAAAACCGTAGGCAAGTGCACCTATCATTTTATAGTATAGATTATTGAGTACCGAGTGTCATTTCCCACGAGGATTGTAAGTACTAATAATTACCGCCTTTTTGTTATTTAATCTAACAATTTTCGAGTTTTTGTTTGATGAAAAAGGAAAACAAATTATAAATTGTAAAAATGAAGGAAGATTTGTAAAATAAGAAATCAAGAGATAGAAATGTGTTTGAATGTAAATCCTCTAGAATGTTTTTGTGATTTGACAAGTTAAAAATACAACCGTAAGCCCTTAAGCAAAAAACCAACCTCTTTTAATAAAATCCCATGTTATGTGGACCGTAGAAATTCCCGATTTAAGTTAATCTCTTTCTCAAGGCGAAAAACTCCTAATCTCAAGTTGATTAACTCGAAATCTCTTTCTAGTTAAAACCCCCAAGATTGCATTATAACGATTTATGAATTCCCATATTAGGTTTGACCCTAATCCGGAAGATTTATGTCGTCATATATCTCTGTGATTGCATGCAACTCTTTTCACTTATACAATTCTATTTCACCATGAATCTCTCGATTTCCCGGATGAAAAATAAACTTCAAATCAATATTGCGCATATATCAATTCGAATGAACGAAGCATAATATAAGTGAATCACACAAAATATGAAGATTTTATTAAAAACATACACACCTTAATCACAAATCCATTCTAGAGTTCATTACATTCAAACACTGGAGTTTAGCTACACATGATTTTGACCAAAGAATAAATTACACAAGAAGATTTAAGTATTGTAGACATGGTGTTTATCTTTCTTAAAATCTCAATTGACTTCTTTCTTGATTGATGATGTTGCTCCAAGCCTCTTTCTCCAATATTGCCTGCTTTCTCCTCCAAAACCCCGATCCCAATTCTACTTAATGAAATGAATACAATGAATATTTCCTGAGTATCTAATGAATGAATCTCCCAATTTCAACCCTCGCTTTTATAGCAACCAATACATTGATAAGATTTCTTTTATTAAACAATCACCCCCATTTTCCTTGTGTTGGTTGGTGAATTCTTGTATTCAAGTGATGAGGAGGGGACATGGAGACATGTTTCAAAGAAAATAGGGTGTTAAAAGTGTACAAAAGTGGCCAAAATGGGTTGGTTGGCGAGTTTTCCCCAAATTCCGCAAAGAAAAGTTGCAAAAAGAGGTCCCTGACACGCCAGTTAGGCGGCAAAGACGGCCAGCCGTCTTTGCACAAAATTTGTTTGAAGAAATGCCCGACACAAACCAGGTCGTGTTGTACGACACGGCCAGGCCGTGTTCGGGCCTATTTTGTGCTGTTTTTCCTCCTCTTTTGATCCCCTTCAACATGGTTGTGTTCGGTGACACGGTTTGGCCGTTTTGGACCTTTTTTTCCAATTTTTATCCAATTTATTTCCTTCTTTTTTGAAACATGGCCATGTTACTTGACACCCCAAGTCATGTTGAGTGTTTTCTTGCCTTTTTACAATTAATATTGGCTTCACATTGCTCCAAATTGCTCCACCTATAATGTTAAACACATCACACGATGAAATGCTACAGAAATACTTGAGAAACTATGATTTTTCTAACAAAACAATTCAAAAACTATTGAATTAATAACACGAAATGTGTACAAAATAACACTTATCATTTATACACACTTCTAATAAAAACATCTTTTTCGCTCACTTGTTATTTAAAAACACGTAAATGTCCCTAGTCTTCTTTAATTTCTCTCTTTGACTACTTGTATATAGATACGCGTATATACACATCTCGTTTTTTCTTCTTTTCCCGCTTATTCTTCTTTCTCTCTAACTTTTATCTCTTCTGTGTGAGGTGACAAGATAAAAAATACCGATGTTCGATTAAGTGGCACAATCATACCAAGATGGAAATATGTATGTTTTGTTTTAGGTGGTACTACAGCAACCATAAGAACACGATTGTGTCACTCTATGTTGTAAAACATGACACAATCATGTTCTTTTTTTAGGTGCCACTATCGTGCCATATTTTATAATATATAGGGTGGTACGATAGTGCCACTTTAGTAAGGGTATATTTATCTTTACGGGTAAAAAATATTTTTTTTATAGCAGTGGGTAGAAAAATGGTTTGACTATCCAAACAGGTAAAAAAAATACCCATTTGAGAATCATTCAAGTTCATCCCATAGATTTTTAACCACGAGCTTATAGCTCATAGCTCACGCTATCCATCCATTGTAAGTGTGTTGACCAGCGAATGAGATCTTATATTCCAAAACCGTGTTTCATCTCCTATTCCAACCGCGTGGATGGTTGACACATGTATTACACTTACCATGTTTATTTTCAAGCATAAATTGTGGGGTTCTAATATGGTAAGTGTAATACACGTGTCAATCATCCACACGGTTGTAATAGAAGATGAAACACGATTTTAGAATATAAAATCTCATTCGGTTGACCAGGGTTCGAACCCTGTAACTTTTAGTTTTTTTTAAATTTATCCCCCCTCCCTCAACCACTACTCTCAATTTATTAAAAAAATCTCATAGGATTTTTAACTTTATTTTAATCAACCATCAATCTTAAACTTTTATAAAAAACTGGATAAAGTGAAATACTATTTTAAAGTACTAAAATGCCCTTCAGTTAAGTAATTATACTTTACGAAACTCAAACATCATCCCTAACTAGTATAAATTACAACCCTCGTTGCCCCCTCCATTCTTCTTGCTCTCTGCAAAAATAATTTCTTCTCCCTCTTCTCTTACTATGTGAGGAGCAGGTAATATATAGTTTCTTTTAATATTTTTTTTCTTCGCATTTTTCAATTTCTCTCCTTTGTGGGAGTTGGTTTCTACCTTCCGAGGAAGTAGATTTCTTCCTCTCATGAGAGTAATTTCCTCCCCTATGTGGTAGTTGGTTTGCTCTTTTATTCGTTTGTTTTTTTCTTCTCTTTTTAGATATATTCAGATATTAGTAGACCCGTTCTTCTGGGGCCTCATTCGAATTCTTCACAAGTTTATGATCGATCTGCAGATCGAAAAAGAGTCTAATATGAATCGTCCAACCTTAAATGGAAGTGCAAGTAATCACCCATCAAACTAAGAATCATAACCCATTGAGTTTTAATTTGATGGTTTATGAGTGGGGCCGACCTTGAGGGGTGGCAGGATGAGCGATGGCCAAGGGCCCCCAATTTTTTTTTTTTTTGGGGGGGAAGTTCACATTTATATAGAGATATATGTTATATTTGTAAATTTTGTAAATAAAATATTGGTTGGATCATCTTAAAAAATTGTTTAGAATGAGGCCCATATAAATATTTATTATTTATTTGGAAACAAATAATTTCTAAAAAAATAAAAAAAAGTAGGAAGGTCTTCGAATATATTCTCCAATCTCTAGAGTTATCTTTTACTTTTTTTCTCTCTCATACAATTAGACTACAAACATATTTCTTAGCATAAAAAGGTTTTTCAAAATTAAAAGTGATAAATACTTGCGTTCAACTATGTCTCAATATTAAATGGATTAATAATTTTATACATTGAAAATGAGATGTTGGAAAAAGTTAATTTTGAAGACCTTATTGAAGAATATCTAGATTTTTTAAATAATTATTTAATATTTATTTTCTTATTTTTGCCGGTGGTGCAATCTTTTAAGTTTCAATACTTTGAATGATGAAAAATAAAAAATTATTTGTGTAATATTCTTATTTTTATATCACTAAAGGCCTTTTTTTTTTGCTATTGGCCCCGGCCCCGAAAGGTTATAATCGGCCCCGAGTTTATGATCTATTATCTATGTCTAGTTTTGTGTTTTGTTTCTCCCCCTTATTGCTTTTTTGAAATGTAAAGTTTATTTGAGGTTTTTCTGAAATTTGTATCTTGCTTATTTTTGCATTGATCAATAAAAGATATAATTTTTGTATTGTTAAAAAAACAAGTAACAATTACATTACATTCTCTTTCTTAGGTAGTTTTGGACTTTGGACCAACTGAGTCAAATAAAGAGTGACCTCAGTTCTTTTGAACAAAAAGTCTAATTAATTTCGACTTCATTTATTTCAAAAAAATAATAAATAAACAAAGCGACTTCATTAGCTGGCTTTGCACTGTGACCACTGTCTACCATTTTGAGATTGTTCATATCTTTTGGGGCCATCAATATAAAGTTAAAGATACATCGAACTCCCATTGGCTGTTGGGCTGTTGCAATCCAATAATTAGGGATGCAAATTAACCAAATTAAGCCGCCCAAAAGCTAATCATAGCTTGATTCGATAAACTCATTCGAGTTTGTTTAATGAGACTCGTTAAAATAAACGGATCAAACTCAAACTTAGAGATATTCGGTTAATTTAGCTACACGCCTCGTTAGTAGTAAGCTCGTGAATAGGCTCGATAATAAGCTCGTATAAATCAAACTAATAATTTGATTTTAAATTTAATTTTTCATATTTTTAATTAAGATAATATAAAAATATTTCAATAAACTTATTTTTTTGAATAAAATTATAAGTTTTAATAAATATATTATGAATTTAAATATAGATAATTTTATTTCTTGTAATAAATTGAAGAATAATTTAATTTTTAGTTAATATTTACTAAGCTCGTTTAGGCTCAATTTAGCTCGGAAACGTTTGTGAGCCATCAATATATTCGATAAATTTAGGCTCGAGTTCAAATCGATAATAAACGAACCAAACTCAAATACTCAAAAGCTCGGCTCGGTTAGATTCGATTGCATCCTTATAACTAATTAATAATTAGCGTAATCTGAATAATCTTTTCTTATTATTGCAAATCCCAATTAATTAATGTGATTTCGAATTTCTTTTATCGATTTTTCGGGGCTTTTTGACAGATTATTGTCAATTTGAAAAACAATTGACAATATATGGTGGATATGAAACCATTCGTTGTTTTAAGTATAAGCGCATAAAGCAGGTGTGCCTTTAAAATGAAGCACATATGTGGTATGCGCCTTTATTTTTTTTTTTTTTTTTTTCAGACAACAAATGAAGCGCACCTGTCTAAAGTGCCTTTAATTTCTTTTTTTTTTTTTTGAAAAAAAATGGGATGAAGCGCAGCATCCTCATGGGTTAGTTTTGTCAACTCACCAAACCTTCAATTTTTGTCTCTGGGTTCAAACCTGCTAAACGGGTCAATCCCCGAGTTTTTATCCAATTTAAATGCGAGTTAACTCAGTTAATCATGTCCGTTTATCTCTTCCCCCCACCTCTGTCCGCGCGAATATCTCTAGAGTCGTTACATCTAAGTGACAACTTTTGCCAGAATTTTTAGGTATGAATTCAGATTTGGAAGAAATTGATGTTTTTAACAACAATTTGGAAGGCCCATTACCTCAAAAGTTGTGCTACAGAAAGAAGCTTCAGTATTTGGTGATATTTGGTAACAGATTTTCAGTAAAATACCAATAGCGTAGTTAATGAGAAAACTCAAGAAAAAAAAAAAAAAAATGAATGAAGCAACCTCATGTTGCGCTTCATTTTTGTAAATTTTTTTAAAAAGGCTATGAAGCGCATGAGCTTGTTGTGCCTTTTCTAAAGGCACAATTTGCTCTTAAGCTCATTTTTAAAACGGGAAAAAAAATACATGAGGCGCATGAAGCTCATGAGCCTTTTGTAAAAAGGCACAATTTGCTCATGCACCTATGCTTAATTAGACAAGAACAAAAAAATTCACTACATTTTGTCAATTGTTTTTTAAATTGACAATATTTTGTCAAAAAAGCCGATTTTTCGTGTCCTTAATCCAAAACAATTCCTTATTAGAAAAATGACAATTGTTATTGGCGTCAGGGGTTGCGACACAAATAAACATAGGATCTTACATAGCAAGGTTGAAAATTCTTTTTTTTTTTTTTAATTAATTTAGTGTAGGCTATCGAAAAATCTCAGAATCAGTCAAAAAGAACTTGACTTTTCAACAGACTTATCCTCACGCAATCAAGTAGTTAAAAAATGAAGAAATAAATATGATGATGTCATATTAACATTCATAGTTGAAACCATACATATTTAATGCTTAATGGTAGATGGGCATATTTAAATGCCTTGCATGTTGTCACGCCACGTCACATGATTATTTATGTGGCTTTAATTGACTAGTTTTATGAGTATGTGTATATGATCCTTCGAATGTTCGTATAGTAAGCGCAGTTAAGTTTCGGGATTTTGTCGCTAGTCTTGGACTTAAAGGTGAAAAAGAAAATTGGCCATCCCTGCCCAAATGGTCGAATATATGCTGGAACCGCATTCCTAATGAGCCCAAGACAGGGCGGAACCAATGGTTATCCCGAAGGATAGACTGGCCCCAAATAGTCTGGAACGCCCCATAGATGACGAATATTGAGAGCCAAAATAGCTAGGCCCGTAACAAGGTCCTAGGGTTTGTATTAACACATGATTATGGGATATTGATACAATCTTTCTTCTTTATTTTTTCTTTTTATATGTGGCAGTGACACCCGTACTTAGAGTATTAAGAGTTGATAATAGTTTGAGCCGATCAGTCCAGTTCAAGACCATGGTTTAGGTCGGGTCATGCCAAAATTTATCGGCTCACATTTTGTGCGACTTAATCCTATATTTTATTTGTATCACTTGGGCTTGAGGAGTTATGAGCTGGGCCAAAATAAACTTAATTTTTTTTTAGGGCCTCTAAAATAAAATCCACCATTTTATATTGAAATAAATTGACTTAAACCAAACCAATTTTACCAGCTCTCCAAAAAATTAATCTTGGTGAAGTTATCATGCTTATCCACATCCCACGAAACGAAAGCCGCCTAATTAATGTTATTTCAATGTATTGGTTATAAGGGGAAAGCTTTCACAATGACTCAATTACAAACCTAAATGAACTATTCTATTACAAACGAAACATGAACAGTAGTGTAAGTTTATCCTTCATACTATCTCTATCCGCAAGACAATTACGTCTCGGCTAGTGCTCTTTGGCGTACGTATTGCCTCCAAAGATAAAACGAGTCCACTTACATGTAGTAAAGCACCACTATCGAAGCACCTTCGAACGAAAAAGTGTTGAAGACCGCTTTGGACTTTTTTGTGCGGGATGCATAAATATAGCTTTGTGTATGAGTATTTGTTGTATCCCAATCCGATGCACTAAAAATGAATTTATGACACCCCACACTGATGAGATAAGTGGGCGTTAATCCAATTATGAACATCCTTCTACACCCCACTACTCTATATATGGAATGCAAGTAGTGAGCTCTCTTGATGACCACTTTGGAGTTAAGTAAACTCAAACGATCGCACGAATCTATGCTCTTTTTCGAGTGACAAAACTTTAGTGGACCAGGGACTTTCCCAATAGGGTTTCCGCCGCCCATAAGCCTGCATCCGAGGCAGGGCAGCGTGACTTGCGTGTGTTAAGCCCACTTGTGTTATAGTTTATACAATATATAACACCTTCTAAGAAATAAAGGTCCAGATAAACAATGATTTGTATTCACATGTGGGATAAAGCGCTTAAAGCCTTTCATTCCCTTTACATAATCTTTACATAATACCCATTTATGAGCTTTCGTGTATTAATTTCTCACTCACCTAAATTGATTTTGAAATAAAAATACTACGAACATCTACTCGAAACATAGATTAATAATATATAATTTAATTTCTCAAAATTAAATTTTTAAAAAAAAATTGGTCATGCTTATCCGACACCCACTTTATCAAAACCAAAATTTCAACAATAGTATATATATCCATCCATCAAAAAAAGAAAAAAGAAAAGAGATAGTATATATATCCACAAAAAAGTACTTTTCTTTAGAAGCACAAAAAAAAGGCACTAAATGGAAATGAAAATGCAAAATCCATTTTATACCCAAAATAAAAAAGTAAATACATTTCAATTATCATGGGTGTGGAGAAACACTGCTCCCTGATTTCCTCCTACCATCTCTGTCCAGATGTGTTAAGGCTCTGTTTGGGTGCACCACCGTTGTAAAACAGGAAAAGATAAACTTCACAATCAAATCAAACATCATCGTCTTTACCAGCCTCCTCCTTGCCGGAAAAACGCTCCGTTTCTCCGCCGCCGCCGCGTCAGCTCCGCCGCCTCTCTCAGCTGCCATTTCTGTTTATTCTGTCTCTCTAATAATGCTAGCCAGTGAGGAATTAATTTGGAGTGATAATTATAAATAGAGTAGAGAAGAAACTTAGGGTCGAAGGTTTTCTAGCTAGAAGGGGTGAAGGGAGACACGTGGCATTCAGACAGCAATATTTTGGTTGGTTATTCCTCTGATGTTACATATTACATCACCAACTTGGTACGGATAGACCCAATTTTAATTTATTAATTAATTATTTTAAGTGATTTTATTTGGCCAATGTGATTGGACTAAGAGAAGTATCTTATATGACGGTCGCTCGGTGAGACGAATTGTATTTTTAGTGTAACAAGTGACCATTTTCGTGTCAAAAGTAATAATTTATATTAATACACTTAATTATTGTGATATCCATTGTATCATTTTTTAAACTAAAAAAATCACTTTTAATATTAAAAGTATCACCGATCGTAATATACGATCGTTTTACACAATTTTTTTCGTTAGGTCTTATCCTGAATGCCCTCATGTCTATGATGAGACAAATAAATCTTTAGAATTGATTAGATAATGCAAGTAGCATATTAGAGTTGACCTATTTGATGATGAATCTTTTCTGACAGATTTTGTTGTTTAGGTGTCACTAATTCAAACTATGAGAAAAAGCAATTGACTAAAAATTTGAGAATTCTTTATTGCAATGGCAATGAGACATATTTAGTTAAATTTGAAATTCGTTTTATTAAACAAAATAAATTTGAGAAATATTATAAAAAAATTCGACAGGTTGTTAGTGTTCTACTCTTTTGATGTCGCTGACACACTAATTAAAACATTAGATCACCCTCGAGCATGTTACAAGCTAACAAACTAGTATATTGAGGAACATATTCAAGAAAATCATGATAAGTCCTATATAATTAGTTATCCATTCCGAACTCAATTAATTTAAAAAATAATTTAAATTTATTATTGCCCCAATACCCATTTAGCCACTCCATACCCGCAACAAGCAGGGTGTGATCGTGACAGATTGAATTTAACCGAACCCATTCAGTTTATTAATTTACATGTTATATATTATGTTATATGAAAGTTCATTGGATATAATAATTGAAATAACAGTTTGACAATATTTCCAAGAAGAACAAAAACATGGAAAGAAAAAATGAGAATTTTAAGGATAACAAAAATGTCACACTTATAAATTTTTAGAAAAAATTACTTAAAGCCCTTAAAACAAAATTGTACATATAAAATACTCATAGAATACTTTCAAGCCAAATAATTAGCTCAATCCACCTTTTCATGTGGACGGAAACATGAACGATATTTTTTTTGCACTGAAATTATAAAAAATGTGATTTTTTTATACTAAATCGACATTGGCTTCATTAAATTTAATGATTTAAAGAATTGAGTTTTTTATTGTTTTATTTTTTGGGTTTTATTAATTAAAAAATTATATTCAGTTTCTTAAAATTAAAAATTAATGGATATAAAACATATTCAGTAAGGAAAAAAAAACTTTATATAGAAAGAATCTAATTCTTCAATTTCTCAATCTAATAAGTAATAGGGGCCCCTATTTGCACCCTATTTTCTTATAAATACACCTCATCCATTTTATAAAATTATAACGACTTAAAATGACTATTTTGCCGATACTATCATAAATATTTCTAAATACACCCTATCTTTTTTTTTCCAGAAAATTTTTCTTCTTCCCTAGGGCTCAGGAGATAAATTTATTTTCCGCTATCGTGCTATTTTAATTGTAGCATT
Organism: Rehmannia glutinosa; assembly: GCA_016081115.2. Classification (NCBI taxonomy): domain Eukaryota; kingdom Viridiplantae; phylum Streptophyta; class Magnoliopsida; order Lamiales; family Orobanchaceae; genus Rehmannia; species Rehmannia glutinosa. The sequence continues at coordinate 4,648,912 of CM071928.1, read as the reverse complement.
AAGTGCAAAAACGTGCAATTTTTGATAGATTGAAGGTTTTTATAGGTTGAGTTCAAATTAGTGCTAAAATTTTTGGGTTTTGTTGTTTCATATTTGTGCCTTTTTTCGCCATGTTTGAATAGGCACGATGGGCATTTTTTCTCAAAAAAATGGTGGCACGATGGCCAATTTTTCTGAACAATAATAGCACGATCATACCACATTTTTTTTGAAGTGTGGCACAATCGTGCTAAAAAAAAAGGTAGCACGATTGCTATTTTTTCTAAAACAACGTGCCACCTTTTTTTGAAGTGTGGCACAATTGTGTCTTATTTAAAGTGTGGCATGTTTGGTATTTTTTCTGATAAAAATGGTGGCACGATCGTGCCTTATTTTAAAGTTTGGCACGATCACCATTTTTTCTTGAAAAAAGATGGTGCCACCCCTTTTTTTAAGTGTGGCACGATCGTGCCCTTATTTTAAAGTGTGGCACGACCATGATCTGCCATGTACTAAAAGAAGTATGATCGTGCCATTTTTTTCCAGAAAAAAATGCCCATCGTGCTACTCAAAAATGACGAAAAAATGTGCGAACTTGAAACAAAAAACCCAAAATTTGTAACACTGTTTCGAACCCAACCTATAAAATATTCAATCTATCAAAAATGCCACATTTTCGCACTTAATGCTACAATTAAAATAGCACGATGCCGAAAAAATAAAAAAATTATCTCTTGAGCCTTAAGGAAGAAGAAAATTTTTGTAGAGAAAAAAGATGGGATTTATTTAGAATTTTTTTATAGTAAGGGCATAGTAGTCATTGTAAGTTATTATAATTTTATAAAAATAAAAAGGGGGTGTATTTATAATAAAAGGGGGTGCAAATAGTGCCCCCTAAGTAATAAGCCTGTATTTGTACTTTAATCTAAAGATTATTAGATATTATTTATATAATTGTAAAGCTTACAGTATAATTTGTTAAATGAAAAGTAAATAGAACAAGTTTTTTCATTTTTTTGGCTGGAAAATGTATTTAGTAACTTTTGATGATATAATTCATTTTAAGAAATTTTAAAATTTTCTCTTGCTTTTTAATGTTAATCAAAATGTCAACTTACATAAAATATTGTAATGCTAAACTTCAATATTATAAATTTATAATGAGAAGGTCTTATGTGAGACCGTTTCATTGATCTAAGTTCATGAGACGGATACTAAATACATACAAAAATATGGATTTTTTTTCATGGGTATGGGTTTGGGTCAAAATTCTATTTAAATATAGAATCCGTCTCATTATTATATCCATGAGACCGTCTCAAACAATTTTTTGTGATTTAATAATTTATATGAGAGGTCTTTGTTAAGGGGTTGAATGCAAATAATCCCTGTTTTTTTGTTTTTTTTTCATGTCGTGGTTTTTACCCTTTGTGAATGAGTGTTGGATATTTTAGACATTTTATAACTTATTCTACATAATTATTGATGTCAAACAAATTGTTGTAATCATACTCTCAAAATTAAATAACTAAATCCTATATTTTGATAAACACATTTATCAAATTGTTCGATTCTTATCAACATAGGCAAACGAGCTATTAATATTGTGATATTTAGTAGCAATAGCAATAATTATCATGACGAAAATTACTAATTTTGAGGAGAAATGAAAGAACAAAAATGGAGTTAGACAGTAGACACTAATAAAATTGATAATTTATATGATCACACTGATGTAAGACTTGTGTCTTCTTTTTTTTTTTTTTTTTTCCGACCCAAAGTATCTCACACCAGCTCAGGGCACATATCCAACTTCTTTGGGGCATCAGTTCTTCTCAAGGATGGTCTAGTGAGAAATCGAACCTAGGGTCTCAGCAGTCAAAGTTGCAATTGCTACCGCTCAACCACCATGACAACCTCGGGATTATGTTTAAGTTTGCCTAATGAAATTTATATTCTTCTCCCCCTCCCCCCAAAAAAAATGTAACATTCAAATATATAATTAAATTAAATCTCAATTGCATAGAAATCAATTTAATAATTCATTTTTTTTTAAATAAATAATTCATAGAACCATAATAACCAATCATCTAATTATAACATAATATATTATATATATGAAAAAGAATGTTAATCTTAAAATGAGGGGTGCTACCTTTCACTGGTGTTGGATTTCTCTCACTTATTACAAGCACACAAGGGGTAGGGTTTTGTGAGGGCTTAACGACGCCGTTTTTGTGAACAACGCTGCCTAGAACCCTCCGACGCTGCTGTGTCTGCCCTCCGCCGTCTTAGAAAGTACATTAAAAGAACCAAATTATCTCGAGGTCCGAGGTGTCCATTAGGACGACCTCTTATATGAGCTGAATTTATCTTAATTAGATTATGTTACGGGGATCGTAACAGGATCTGGGATTCGCGGAAACCTTAATTAGGGAAAACTTGTAAATACCGTCTTACAGGTGCATTATAACCTTAATCACTATTTTTACTCTTATATTATTTTTTACATCTTTTATTGTTGAGCACACTTCTGAATTGAGCGTCGGAGAGGGCACGCCGGAGCAATCTTGACCCCCTTTTTGTGCGGGTCTACGAGCGGAGCTTGCTTGAAAGAGGTTTTAGGGAGGCGGAATAATTTTGGGGTCAACCAATTGGCAGAGGCTTGCCCTCGAATAGAAATTTTTGACCGTGTTTGGAGCTCGGCCCAAACCAAAACTCCAAACACCTCGAGCAAGCTTGGAGACTTGCCCTCGAATGGAAATTTTTGACTAAGTGTTTGGAGCTCGGCCAGAGCCAAAACTCCAAACACCTTGGGCAAGCTTTGAGGCTTGCCCTCAAATGAATATTTTTACTAAGTGTTTGGAGCTCGGCCAGAGCCCAAAACTCCAAACACCTCGGGCAAGCTTGGAGGCTTGCTCTCGAATAAATTTTTTTGACCAAATATTTGGAGGTCGGCTCAAGCCAGCTCTCTCCGAAAATTTTACCAAGTGTTTAGAGCTCGGTCCGAACTAGTCTCCAAATATTTGACAAAAGAAGCCCAATGAGGATCTCGGCTCGAGCCAACCTCCCAATGCTTGAAGGCAAGGAAGCTCAATAAGGGTTTAGAAAAGACTTGAGGAAAATGAGCGGGGATTTGAACCGAAAACCCTAAATTAGTTCAATTCGGGACTATGAACTATGGTCGAAGTGTGTGAAATATCCCTTCACCCATAGTTGGGGGGAGCAATTGATGAGGACTAAAATAGTCCGACCTCATGAACTCGAAGTGAGTAAATGTATCGACCTCATGAGCTAAAACCGAGTAATTGTGACATGAAAAATGGATGGATTTGTTGGTTGGGCCGACACATTCAAAAGAATCCGAGGTGTAGTCCTTGTTGTATAAATAATCAAACCAAGTGGAAATGACAGAGGTCCTGAGCCGAGCTCTTAGGAATTTGGATGGTTAACTTACACCTCGCAAGTTCGGATGTCTGATACATGGTGAGAGTGTGGTCTTAGAAAGTACATTAAGAGAACCAAATTATCTCGAGGTCCGAGGTGTCCATTAGGACGACCTCTTATATGAGCTGAGTTTATCTTAATTAGATTCTGTTACGGGAATCGTAGCAGAATCCGGGATTCGCGGAAACCCTAATTAGGGCATACTTATAAATACCGTCTTACAGGTGCATTCTAACCCTAATCACTATTTTTATTCTCATATTATTTTTTACAACTTTACTTGTTGAGCACACTTCTGACTTGAGCGTCGGAGAGGGCACGCCGGAGCAACCTTCTGACCCCCCTTTTTGTGCAGGTCTACGGCGGAGCTTGGACGGAAAGAGGTTTTAGGGAGGCGGAGTAATTTTGGGATCAACCGCACCTAAAAAGGGTTAATTACAAAAAGTACCCTTGAGGATTGACCTAATTATAAAAAAACCCAGCTCACTTTCAAAATGACAAAAAATATCCCCGAGGTTTAATTTGTCTAACATTTAAACCCATCATAAGCAAAAAATATTTCAAGATCCCCCTTCATATTTATAAAAATATTACAGTTACTCCTTAATTTTAACACCGAATCAAACATCATGGGTACTTTCTGTAATTTTAAAAGTTAGTTGAGATTTTTTTTAATTAGGTGAAACCTCAGGTTTCCTTTTTGTAATTATCCCCCAAAAAACAATGTAACATTCAAACCAGGTGGCTTAGCCCACCTGGCCACTACAAGCAATTGTGGGGTGAAGGTCAGGGGTTCAAATCCCTGCTCCATCAAATTGCTCCCCGGGGCATATGCGAGCTAGTGAAGATTTGGTGGGAACTCATCTTGAATAAAGATTCGTGTGGGTTCGATTCAGAGAGAGATCATTATCGTGAGATTGGGGTCAAACATAATTGTTCTCTTTTACCAGGAGGATCTCGTTGTACGTCGCCAGACCCGTCAAAAAAAACACTAGCCGATCGTGCACATCCGCGGTTTACCTTGGCGGCAACAATGATGGGCCGGAGCTGTTGTCCTCAGACATAGTCAGACGTAAGCCTGGTAGCTGAGTTATAAAAAAAATGTAACATTCAAATTTATAATTAAATTAAATCCCAGTTGCATAGAAATCAATTTAATACTTCATTTTTTTAAATCAATAATTCATAGTACCATAATAATCATTAATCAATCATCTAATTATAATATATTCTATATATGAAAAAGAATGTTAATCTTAAAACTGAGTGCTGCTTACCTTTGAGGCTTTGACCGGTGTTGGCTTTCTCACTTGTTAGTTGTTACAAGCACAAGGAGGAGTAGGGTTTTGAGAGGGCTTAAGACCAACTCCAACCAAACTCTAAAACCCACACTAAAACACCAAATACCTAAAAAACACCCTCCAACCCAACTCTAAACATCACACCAAATTTGGTGTAATGAATAGTGTTACACCAAATTTGGTGTAACACTATTCCTTTACACCAAATTTGGTGTAATACAAATATTCCCTCTTTGCCCTCCAATTTCTTCTACTTCAAACTTTTAATTCCTATTGTATCCTATATTTGATATATAATTCATTTGTAACATGGTTTTAGTTATTTAAATTTTGTATATAATTATTATTTTGGATGAACAATAGTTAATATTTACCAATAAATTATTATAAACTAAACTAAAATAATTAATAAATAAAATTATAATTTAATTAAAAAAGCATCAAAGTCTATCATAAAATACAAAACACTAACATTATAATTAAACTTGAAATTTAAAAAACAAAATACCAAACAAACTAAATTCCTAATAGTAGATAATTTATGAGTAGATGATAGTTCAATAGTCTGGTAGATTATTTCCAGGTCCTACAATATCATCAAAAAATGGACCAAAAGAACTAGAGCTACTTTGAGATCCTTGACCATGTTGTTGAGATTTTTTCTACAAAATTCTCGATTGTTCGTTTCTGAAATACTTGCGTAGATTCGGATCCTTTATGGAATCCACATCTTTTAATAAAATTTTATGCTCTGCTCGATTTTCTGCCATGGCCAATTTCTTTGACTCGTTTTGAGCCCGTATCATTTGGATTTGACAAAAATGTTGCCTTTCCCCACTTCCCTTTTTGAAAATTTCAGCAACATGTTCATTTTGTTGTTTCATAGCTTCAACAAGTTGTGAGCATTCTTCTTCATTTTTCCTTTTCAGTTTTGCCTTCTTTACACTCACTTTGCACTCCGTGATGCATTAATCGATCACGTGTGGGATGAATATACTAATCTCGAGAATTAGTAATGTATTAATCTTTTTTTTTGTCTTTAAATATTTGTTTTAGGTTTGTCGTTTTTATTGTCTAGTGTGCAATTTAGTATTTTTATTTATTGTGATATTAGTTGTAATATTAATTTTGCAATATAATTAATTAATGTAATATTAGTTAAATATAAATTTTTATTTAGTTACATTAATAATAATAAAATATAAGCAAAAGAAATAATTGCATAAACAAATAAATTTGCTATTCCAAAGTGAAAAGAAAATATTAAAATACTCATTTAGTGTAAGATTTAGTGTAATGGGTTGGAGATGAGTTTTGTAAAATTACACCAAAACACCAAATTTGGTGTTTTGGTGTAATTTTGCAAAACTCATCTCCAACCCACTACACTAAATCTTACACCAAATGAATATTTTAATATTTTTTTTTCATTTTGGAATAACAAATTTATTTGTTTATGCAATTATTTCTTTTGCTTATATTTTATTATTATTAATGTAACTAAATAAAAAATTATATTTAACTAATATTACATTAATTGATTATATTGCAAAATTAATATTACAACTAATATCACAATAAATAAATTATAACTAATATCACAATATAACTTATATTTAACTAATATGACATTAATTAATTTATTTGTTTATGCAATTATTTCTTTGATGCTTTTTTAATTAAATTATAATTTTGTTTATTAATTATTTTAGTTTATCAAAATTTGAAGTTTATTTTATAATAATTTATTGGTAAATATTAACTATTGTTCATCCAAAATAATAATTATATACAAAATTTAAATAACTAAAACCATGTTACAAATTAATTATGTATCAAATATAGGATACAATAGGAATTAAAAATTTGAAGTAGAAGAAATTGGAGGGTAAAGAGGGAATATTTGTATTACACCAAATTTGGTGTAAAGGAATAGTATTACACCAAATTTGGTGTAACACTATTCATTACACCAAATTTGGTGTGATGTTTAGAGTTGGGTTGGAGGGTGTTTTTTAGATATTTGGTGTTTTGGTGTGGGTTTTAGAGTTGGGTTGGAGATGATCTAAGGACGCCGTTTTTGTGAACAGCGCCGCCTAGAACCAACTCTCCGCCGCGCCGTATCTGCCCTCCGGCCATAGGTTCGCTTTTCCCCTTTCTTCCCTTCACTTTCGGGGGATTTTTTTGCTTTTTATTTTTCTTTTCCCTAATTTGATTGCTTGAGTGCAGGTATTATGGGAAAGAAGGATAAGTCTTCGAAAAGGAAAACTAGAGAGAGAAGCAGCCACTGCGGTTTTTGCCTCATAAGAGTAAGCTTAATGACGATATATTTCTTCTGATTGTTTAAATATGCCAGAAAATTATTAGGCATGGCTGGGATTGTGGCTTTAGCTGGTAGTATAATTATATGTTTGAAGAAAAACGTTATAGAAACGAAATGAAAAGCTTATTTGCAGTTGTTGAGCTATGTGGAGTTTAAAATGATTAAATCAAGTTCTTGTGTTTGATGCGATGTCGAAGCCTAATTTCCGAGTTTAAGTGGGTGTTGTACCTTGTTTATCTATTGCAGTATTGTGTTTATAACTTTGGATTTTGACTTAAAATTTTATTTTTTATCTCTTCAGTACTGTGTGGAAAAGTAGTTTGTTCCATCTATGAATTCTTATAATCCACCAATTTTATATTTTTTTTTTTTCATTTTTTCTGTTCCTTAGTTTATATTTTTCAAGGAGAACCAATAGATTCATTTTTTCCTTCCGTTTTTGTTATGTTCAATTGTTTTCTGCTAACTGCTAATTCTTGGACATGGGAAAATGTTAATTTCTTAACATGAACTTTCTTTTTATTTTGGTAAGACAGTGTCCTACTTTACGTCGCCCTCATATATATGAAATAGTAAGAACAAACTGCAATTTGACATGTTTTTAAATTTAGGGCTGATGTAAATACCCTAGGTGCTTCACAAACTTTTACCCATGTTTTAAGTTTCATGCATGAACTTTATAGACTCAAAGGAAGTGACTGGTCAAGTTATGGAAAAAAAAGCATGCCAGGTCTCCAAATATTCCTTAGAGATGTTGACTGAAAATTTCATTGTTATACATTGTTGATACTATCTTTCATTTCAAAATTGTTACTTGAGGTTCATGATATCCATATCCGATGAAGAAATCAAAATTGGGAATGCCATTCCGTTTTAAATATCTGGATCCAAACCTTATTACTTGTCAGTTCTTCTAAAAGAGACCTTCTGTATTTGTGGTTTTTCTTATAGATAGAACTATTCAACCAGAGAAAGTGTAATCATTTTATTTATAACTTTGAAGAAGTAATCTGGTTTTCTTGTCTCTTTAAGGTGTTGGAGATGAAGATGGAATTGTAGTGGATGACGTGAGTGAACCAACCATGGGGGAAAAACTTGCAAGCCTCAACTTGGAAGGAAATGACCAAGCCCCAAACCATGATGTTGTAGACCTTTCTTCTAATGCAAAGCCACCTAGTGCCGACTCAGTTTATATCTTACTTAAGCAAGCACTCCGAGCTGAGGATCGAGCACTTCTTATAGATTGCTTATACAGACAAGATGAGAAGGTTTTAATAGTTACACTGATTTTTGATGAGTGCTCTCTTTTCTCAACATTGTGTGTAAATTAGTTTGTTTGATGTAGAATAACATGATGCATCATTATATTGCAGGTAATTAGAAATTCACTATCACTGTTGAACCCTTCTGATGTCCTCCAGCTTTTACAGTCTCTCGTATCAATAATCCAGTTGAGGTAAGAAAACAAAGATTCTATTTATCCACCAGATGAAAACCTCAGAATGAGTTGAATGATATTAGTATGCAAGATTGGAAATCAAGCTAAATCTGCTACATGGTCTCTCATTTAGTTTCTTCCCCTGTTTTTAATGCAAAATGGGTCTAGCTAATGCAAATTCATAACTGGGTAATAATTCCTTCTTCAGTGTTAGTACACCTGGTTGGATGTTCTGTTGCTAAATGTCTTATAGAACATTATCTTAAACCTCAATATGTTGCAGCCCATGTTATTGGTACTCCAAATATGGATGTTACCTTGGGATGTAATTTGGTGTGAGATTTGAAGGGTGCAAGAGATAAACGAATTGGCCTAGATTTTACTGTCCTCAGCAGACAGATTAGACGTGAAACGTTTCTCTTTATCCTGACATTCCTTCATGATTCCATTGTTGAAACTTGAGGCTTCTCAAAGTTTAGACAAGTATTGATACCGGTGACGGCTAGAAACTTCGGGTAGGGGGACCAACTAATATTAATATTAAAAATGAAATACAATATATTAAGTTAATGTATAAATTCAATTACATTTTAATATTCAAAAAACAAAATAACATAATATAAGTACATCAATATATCATAATATTTTGAGATTGTTGCATAATAGCTTCATTACTAATATTTCTAAAAGAAAATATTGAGGGAAATGTACAAAATTTTAAGGAGCTTAAAGAAAATGTATAAAATTTATACTGGAGCAAAAGATAATGTACAAAATTTTCAAAAAGAGAAAAAAATTACCAGTACTCAAAAAGTTTTTTTTTTTTTTTAAATTAACAAATGAAAAAGGAGAAAAGAAGAATGAATGGATTAAAGATTTGTTTCATTTTTCATATTTTTTTTAAATATTTTTTAAGGTTATAAATTACATTACCAAATACCCCTATTTGTTTTTTCAAAAATTGAGAGGGGCCCAATGACCCCCTTGGCCCCCCATCTAGCTTCATCACTGACTGATACCCTCATTAAGCAAAATATGTTTTGAGTTTAACTCATTTGAATAATTGTCTACTTTTAATCTGGTTGAAATCCAGTCTCATTAAGCTGGTTTAACTCAGCATGTTTGTATTATTTGCAGGGGCGCTGTGCTGGCTTGTGCTCTTCCATGGCTCAGAAGTTTACTTCTCCAGCATGCAGGCAGTATAATGTCCCAAGAATCTTCTTTGGCTGCACTAAACTCTTTATATCAGGTTAGAGAATGATTTAATTTAAAATTGATAAATAGATACGGAGAATCTTTTAAGAAGAAATACAGATTATTATCATGAAACTAGCCAGTTTATGTTTGTCATGGCAAAGGGTGCCGATGCTTGTATGTCTAGATAACCGAAATGTTCAGATCTTTCTCATTCCATTTTATTTTAGATTGGCCTCATTCTATAGGTTTACCGTTGATACTGGTCCCAAATGTTTCATGTTTCTCATCCACGTCCAGTTTATATTAAATATTTAAATGTCCAAGATTCATCCCTGAAAAAGTTGTAAATTTAACTGTCATCCTATATGATTTCATTTTAACCCTTTTTGTCCCTTGTCGACTATTTTCAGAAATTGTAGTGACATTCAGAAGAAAATTTCAGCTACAAGGTTTATTGTGTTTGACTCTTTATACTACATCTATGATTCTGGCTTGGAAGGTTGTGGGTCATAGCCATCACTTTTCTAAGTTCACCTTTATTTGAGGCACCACTTTTCTGAAGCCACCCCATTATTAAACATGACGCCGTGATTGTGACTATAATTTAGCATGCCATGAGCTGGATGACATTATGATCGATAGACTCAAAGCAAGCATCTGAAATATTAGTTGTTCAATAAAACTTATAACAGATGACAAGATTTTTAGTATAGCTAGTCAAACTAGGGTTGGCACGAAGGTTAGGTGCGATTGGATATGTAAGTATTTTCATTTTCATTTTCGTTTCCACTAGAGAATTTTTTTTTCACCGAAAACATGCAATCGCTTATGAAAATTTTCGGAAAATACACTGCTCACTCCGTTTCACTTCATCTCTTACCAATTACATCCGCACACTTTTTCAACAAGAATTAATCTTTATTACACATTTTCCGACAAATTTTACTACATACATTTCTCTACCATCAACCATTTCCAATCATTATTTTACTATTTCTATATCAAATCAACTTTCATCATTACTTTTTCATCTTATATCCAATCACATTCTCATATTCATCTTTGTTTTTTTTTTTTTAAATTTATTTACCACTATTCTCTATAGAAAGAAAAATTTTCAAATGAAAGATATCCAATTCTTGCTATTTAATGATTGTTTATGTTGAACACCAACATATACTTATTTTGAGATGGCCAACAAGGACGGATTAGCAGTTGTCCATTTAAAGACACTTTATCATTTTGATACCTCCCTCTTTTGCTGGAAACTGCAGATTATTACTGTTTCAGAATAAAGCAATGTAAATTATATTGAATGGGAAATTATCTGTGCAGCTCATAGAATCTAGAGTCTCAAATTTCAACCACGCTCTTCAACTATCAAATTCGAGACACATTTGACTGTACTTAGTATTCTTTTCTTCATCAAACACCAAAGTATTTAAAAATGAAAAAAAATAATAATAAATAATCTTTTGACGGAACCAATGCAGCGACCATTTTCAAATATGAGAAGCTAAAGAATAGATGAGTTTTAGTAAACATGGTCCAGGAACTCCTCTTCGTTAAATACTTATATCAAACAGCTAGTATGCAACGCATTTAATTGTACACCAAAACACACTTCTTTTAAGCAAAAGCCTTAGTAATCAAAATCCATTATCAGTCAATTAAGTTTTAAGCAAAGTACTAGTCATGATTTACCCACCATCTCTGTTACATGATTACACTAATATCCATCAAACAAGCCAATAATTGAAAATTTTTACTCCATCAGCTAGGGTAGGTTCATATTTACCCACCATCCCTGTTACACGATTACACTAATATCCATCAATCTAAACCAAAGAATTCCTGAATCTAATCAAGTATTGAGTTCATTTCAATAAACAGAACTCTATCTCTTTTTCTTCTGTCTCATTATTCTTTACTCAGCCCCACATTTACTTGCATATGACATTGCATGTTTTCTAAGGCATATCAAGTACAAGAACAAATAAAAAAATTGTCACTTTGAGTGAGATTACCTGGCGTCACGGAACCCAGTCAATACTAAATAAAGTGTTCTTGGGATGGGCGTTGCTGAAAGCGTGAGCACATCAATAGAATTTTTAAATGAAGCAATCTTCTCTTTTTGTTTTACACCAACCTGCAAAGAAAAAAGGGATACAAAACATTCACATGTCTTTCCAAAAATTTTAATTCTAGAAGTTTTACATATGCAAAAATCATCAAATGATTGCAAAATAAATGAAACCTACTAACCCCTCGCCAAACCACCAGCTCTCCATCGCGACCTATTTTTTGAGAGTGTCTTTTTCTTCCAATTTTTCCACTAAAATTGAGAAAGTTCAGTTATTTTGCCCAAATAAACCTTCAAAATTTATCGATAAACCATGTCTTTGAAACGAAAAAGACCATCATTTCATATCGATTTGCACTCTTTTATAAATAAGTGGGAACAATGTTATGATGAGCAGGGCTGTAAGAACATGATATTACTCAAATTTGTTTGAATTTTTATCGAATCTCAAACATTCGTTTGAATTGGTTTGATTCATCAAATCGAGCTTGAATTGCCTTTAGTCAAGTTAAACACGAGTGGTTTCATATTTTGCCATATATTTTGTAATTTTTTTCACTAATCAAAGCGAGCTTAAACCAAGCTTCACATCTTATCAAAGCAACAAATTTCAATCGCATAACATGTGGGGTTTTAGTACTTAGTACCCGCTATTTTTTCCGGAGCACGCTTAGATTTGACGTTTTGATGGCATTCATTATACTGGAATTGGTAACACGCTAAAAACAGGAAAACCATACTCTTTTTGGTTACATGACAAATCTTACAATATATGTCTAATAATTAACATACACATGATAACTGCCCACATTATTAAACCACTAATATTAACATACACAATTAGAACATCCTGTAAAGTACTTCAATTATTACAAAAACAGTGAATAGACAAATAAGGAACTTGTGGGCACAACACACACTATATATAGACTTAAGTATAACTAATTATCAGGATTTATTTTGCCCTTTTTGTTGTGATTCTTGACAGCATTAACAGCAGATTTGACAGCTTTCTCCCCAACCTCAGCAATTTTCTTGCCCATCATTGTAGAAACTGTTGAATTTTCCACCCCATGTGGTAAATACTATTCATTTGGTAGGCACCAACCAACCAACACCACCAAGTCTTCAATGGTTGGTTGCCAAACTTTGTTGACAAAGTTTGTTCACATGTTGGAATTGGGCATGGAAAATGCCTATAAAAGGGCTTCATCCTTGAATGCAAAATCACACCAAGCAATTAGCATTTTAGCAATTGCAAGAGAAGAGAGAAAATAGAGAGTAGAGAGTGTATCTATAAGTGTGTGTTTTGAGTGAAGAAAAGAGAGAAAAAAATTAGTAGTAATTTTTCATTCTCACCCAAAATAGCATTCCTATTTTCTCGGGTATTCCAAGTTGAGTAACTTGAGATAATTTGTGTATCCCCTTTTTTAGGGAGAAATATTGTAAGCCTACTATACATTTAGTGGAGGATTTATCTGGACTACGGTCTCGTGGTTTTTCCCAATTTGGGTTTCCACGTAAAAATTCTTGTGTCATATTTTTTATCGTCTTGCACTATTATTCTTGGTTTGGTTCCCATTTTTAATCCAAATTTAGGTGGGAAAAGATTTTACTATTTCCTTTGTGTTTCGTGTCATTTATTTTGACACTCTTTCCCAACAAGTGGTATCGAGCCACGTTGTTGCGGATTAAAAAATGGAGGAATCGACGTCTCTGTGGTGGGATGTTCAAACTTAACGGATCCAACTACAATATTTGGAAGCCGAGTATGTTGGATCTTCTCTCTACCGCAAGGATCTTTATTTGCCCTTGAAAGGTGATATTTGCCAAACCAAAAGATAAAGTGATGACGAGTGGAAAATCCTACACGTAAAAACCGTAGGATATATCCGGCGTTTCCTTGAGCATAGCATTTTCCATCATTTTGCTAATGAGGAAAAGGTCGATGTTCTATGGAAAAATATTGAAACCATGTTTGAGAGGAAAAATGCCTCGAACAAAGCTTCTATTATCGTAAAATTGTTCGGCTCGGATACACGGAAGGTGCGAACATGACGGAGCACCTAAATGCGTATCGTGTCGATAAATCAATCTACCACAATGAAAATATCCTCGATGATGAAGTAATTGCTTTATTGTTTGCCACCGTTCGTTACTGGGACACGCTTGGGACACGCTTGTGGTGTCGAATCGATACTTCGGCCGAATGGTGAACCGACTATGCAAATGGTCAAAGATTGTCTTCTTAATGAAGAGTCCGGAAGAAAGGAGTTAGAATATTCTTCTCGAGTCAAAAGCCTTAGTAGCCGAAAATGACAAACGGGGAAGGAGCAAGTTTAGAGGTTCTCAAAATAAAAGAGACAAATCCAGGGAGATCCAAATCCAAGGACTTCAAATGTCATTATTGTGGTGGTCCAAATCACTATGAGAGAGATTGTAGAAAGAAGAAAAAGAGATCAAAAGAATGGAAATAATGAAAACAAGATCGATGACAAAGACACATCACCAAGTAGCTTGATGGTGATGTTGTCATCATTTGTGATGATGCTTGTATCGATTCCGCATGCCAAAGACGAATCGGATTATTGATTCGGGAGCTTCATATCATATCACACCTCATCGTGATATGTTTACATCATACACCGTGGTAGCTTTGGCAAAGTCGAATGGCCAACCATGGTGTGACGGAGGTCGTTGGCATAGGTAACATCATATTGAACACCGATACGAGAAGCGGGACTTCGTGCTCAATGATGTCGGACATATTCCGACATTCGCTCAATATTATTTCCAGCGCAAGCTTGACGATCTTTGGCTATGACAATCACTTTGGTGAAGGAAAATGGAAGCTCACCAAAGCTCTCTCATTGTTGCTAAGGGACGAAGCGAGAATTCTCAGACGATGCAAGCCAAATTATCCAATGGAGAGGTAAATGCATTGATAAAAGTTCCTCCATTGAGCTATGGCATAAAAGGCTCGGACATCTAAGTCGGAAGGGCTTGGAAGTTCGACCGAAAGAAACTTCTCCCGAGAGGTAACCAAGATGCCCCTACAAACTTGTGTTGATTGTTTAATTGGAAAACAACACAGAGTTGCTTTCAAGAGTTTTTCACCTTCAAGAAAATCTCATCCACTAGATCCGTGCATACCGATTTATGCTACATGAAAGATAAAAGTCTTGGTGGTGCAATATATTTTGTAACATTTATTGATGATTTCTCTAGAAAAGTCCGTGTTTTGCTTTGAAATCTAAAGATCAAGTTCGGGTATCTTTAAGAATTTTCAAGCAAGTGTTGAAAGAGAAACAGGAAAGAAGGTCAAGCGAGTTCGTCGACAATGGTGGTGAATACCAGGGGACCATTTGAGCAACATTGCAGGGATCATGGAATCAAGCTTGAGAAGAGTGTTCCAAAAACTCCTCAACATAATGGTGTAGAGAAAGAATGAACAGACAATTTGTGAACGAGTCAAATGTATGCTATCACATTCCAATCGCTAAATCCTTTTTTGGTGAAGCAATGAGGATCATAGCTTGATCTAATCAACCTTTCTCCATCGCTCCCCTCTCGGGTGGCGACATTCCGGATAGAGTTTGGACTGAAAAGATGTTTCCTACAAACACTTGAGAGTGTTTGGTCAGCAGGCGTTCGTGCATATTCCAAAAGATGAACGATCCAAGCTTGATGACAAGACCAAGTCATGCATCTTCTTGGCTATGGCCATGAAGAATTTGGCTACAGGTTATGGGACCTCGAAGAAAGTTATCGAAGCGGGGATATTGTATTCCTTGAGGATCGACGATTGAAGATGCCGGGGACAGATTGAGAAATCAATCAAACCAATATGTTCCCGATGACGTAGATCCGCTTTCTTCTCCTAGAAATCGAGAATCATGGGGAGGTGTGCAAGATCAACACCATGATACAACCGTGATGTCCTCCGGTTCCCACCACCGAGAAGATGCGGCTAGAAGGTCCACCGACAAAGACAACCTTCTACGGATATAGCCCACATGAGTATGTAATGCTCACTGACGGGGAGAACCACAAAGTTTTGAAGAAGCCATATCACATGATCGGAAGGATATGTGGATGGAGGCCATGAAAGAAGAGATGAACTCTTTGCGAAAATTACACCTATGACCAAAAGGTGAAGCTACCGAAAGGTAAACGACTAAAAAATAAATGGGTGTACGGGTTGAAGATCAAGAGCAAAACTTGCAACCAAGGTATAAAGCTAGCTGGTTGTGAAGGGTTTCATCGGAAGAAGCGGTGTTGATTTCGAAGAAATTTTCTCACCATGGTGAAGATGTCCTCAATCGAGTTGTTCTTGGGATAGCCGCCTTGGACTGGAGATCGAACAACTTGATGTGAAGATCGCATTTCTTCATGGAGATTTGAATGAAGAAATCTATATGGAGCAACCGGAAGGGTTCAAAGTCAAAGGTAAGGAGAACTTGGTATGCGAGGTTGAAGAAGAGCTTGTACGCTTAAAACAAGCTCCAAGACAATGGTACAAGAAGTTTGACTCCTTCATGACCGACCATGACTACAACAGACGATTCCGATCACCGTGTATTCTTTAAGAAATTCAATAATGATTTTATCATACTATTATTGTATGTGGATGACATGCTAATTGTAGGTCATGATGCCAAGATTGAGAAGATTGAGAAGTCAAGAAAGAACTTGGCAAGTCTTTTTGCGATGAAAGACTTAGACCTTAAGCAAATCCTTGGGATGAAAATCTCAAGAGACAGACAAGCGAGAAGCTCACGGTTATCTCAAGAAAAGTACGTTGAGAAAGTTCTTGAGAGATTCAATATGAGCAAGTCAAAACCAAGTCAGTCTCCACTTGCGGGTCACTTCAAGCTAAGCGCGCGCAATGTCCCACAAGTGAGGAAGATAAAGCGAGAAATGCAAAAGGTACCATATGCTTCGTCTGCAGTTGGCGCTTGATGTATGCTATGGTATGTACTAGACTGATATTGCTCATGCGATTGGTGTTGTTAGCCGTTTTCTCTCTAATCCAGGAAAGATCACCGTCTGCAGTGAAATGGATATTTCGGTATTGAGAGGTACATCTAAATATTGTCTAAAATTTGGTGATGACCAAACTGTATTAGACGGATTCTGAGATGCGGATATGGTCGTGATGTTGATTCCGAAGTCCACATCCGGATACCGATGAGATTTGCGGGGGGAGCTATCTCTTGGCAATCGAAACATCAAAAATGCGTGGCATTATCCACAACCGAAGCCGAATATATTTCTTTGTGACTAAGCTTGCAAGGAGATGTTGTGGTTGAAGAAGTTTCTACAGAATTAGACTTGAAGCGGGAAAAATACACGCTCTCTTTGTGATGATCGGAGCGCAATTCACTGAGTAAGAATTCTTCATTCCACTCAAGGTCAAAACACATTGATGTGAGATACCATTGGATTCGAGATGTGCTTGATGAAAAACTCGATGCAATCGAGAAAGTTCACACAGATGAAAATGGTGCGGATATCTTTGACAAAGTCTTTACCAAGAGATAAGTTTGAAGTTTGCGAACCAAAGCAGATTGGTTGATTCCCCACATGAGGTGGAGGGGGAGAATTGTTGAATTTTCCACCCCATGTGGTAAATACTATTCATTTGGTAGGCACCAACCAACCAACACCACCAAGTCTTCAATGGTTGGTTGCCAAACTTTGTTGACAAAGTTTGTTCACATGTTGAATTGGGCATGGAAAATGCCTATAAAAGGGCTTCATCCTTGAATGCAAAATCACACCAAGCAATTAGCATTTTAGCAATTGCAAGAGAAGAGAGAAAATAGAGAGTAGAGAGTGTATCTATAAGTGTGTGTTTTGAGTGAAGAAAAAGAGAGAAAAATTAGTAGTAATTTTTCATTCTCACCCAAAATAGCATTCCTATTTTCTCGGGTATTCCAAGTTGAGTAACTTGAGATAATTTGTGTATCCCCTATTTTTAGGGAGAAATATTGTAAGCCTACTATACATTTAGTGGAGGATTTATCTGGACTACGGTCTCGTGGTTTTTCCCAATTTGGGTTTCCACGTAAAAATTCTTGTGTCATATTTTTTATCGTCTTGCACTATTATTCTTGGTTTGGTTCCCATTTTTAATCCAGCTAGGTGGGAAAAGATTTTACTATTTCCGCTGTGTCGGTGTCATTTATTTTGACACTCTTTCCCAACAGAAACATGTTCCCTATCTTTAGGAAACACACTTCCCTTCTTACCAAATTTTGTTCCATTTTTGTTGCTGCTCTCTCCATAGTTGGAATCCATAATCTTGCCAAAGATTTAGTAGTAGTGTGTGTTTTTGTGTGTGTTGTGTGTCTTTTTTTTTTTTCTTTTTCTGTGATGTATATTTTAAGAAATGTGGAATGGTACTATTTATAGAGTTTGAGGGGTTATGTTTTTTCTCTCTCTAAATTAACCCTTTTTTTACTTTGATGTTACATGTAATTTGCTCCAAATTTCTAAGTGTTTTCAAGGAAGAAAATTGGATTTTGTTTGTGTATTGGTGTGTGCATGTGTGTAGGTTTATACATTGGCCATGCATTGTTTTCAAGTTAGAACACACGTTTATTCTTGTGCATTTCTTCATTATTTGTTTAATTATATGAAATTTCCTTGTGTTATCTTGTGAAATTCATTTTGTTTGACATAAGAATTTAGAGACTACAGACCAACACCTAGTGAGTGCATTTGTGTGTTTGTGTGTGTTGCCGACTAATTCGTGCATGGGGGGGTGGGGTGGGGTGGGGTGGGGGGGTTTAAACTTTAAACATGGTACATTGGAAGACCAGAAAAGCAAATTATGGTCATAATCACCAAAGAGTTCGTGTTGAAGTTTGGAATTTGGACCACACTTTTTTTTATAATCAAAATATTAAATGATTGGTTTAGGCAATCATGTTAATCATTAATTAATAATTACGCGGAATGTTATGGAAATCAAGATCAACCAAAATGATGCTCCCATTTTCACCTATTATATTGATTACTCCCAAAAATTACTTCTTCTCGCCGATCACCTTTCCTGCATTTAAAACCACCACGAAACCTCGCACAAGGGGGCCGGGGGGGCTCCCGGCCCTCTCCGATGCTTAAGTCAGTATTGTGAGAAGGAAGCAAAGACTAGAGAGAGAAAAAGCAATGTAACAGTAAAAATGAGATTAGGTTAGAATAAACCTGGGCTTGGGCCTTTTATACCTTAGCTTGGATTAGGGTTTCCGTAAAATCCGGGATTCCGTTACGATTTGGTGTCGAGTCATCATTATATTAGGATCGGATCTCATTAAAAACCCTAATTTCACGCCCGTAATACTGGACCTCCGATCTCTCGTAATGTGCCGGCTCTTTGTGTTGATACAAAACCTTTTAAATCTTACAAGGCATCTCCACCTACATCTCATACGCCGAACCGACCTATTCTTCTAGTCATGCTCAACTTTAACACGTCCACAACAGTCGGCTCAACACTCGCTAACTCTATACAGTCGGCTCATCACAACAACTTGAACTTGGGCCTCGACAGCCGCCCAAGTAGACAAGCCCTATACCAATCTCTCGCTATAAGCTCCACGGATCGCCCATTATTTAACACAACAAACCATCCTAAGGCTATGGGCCTCATCACTTCGGTCCAATGCCAGGTATCACTAGGTCGGTCCAATGTCCTGGGCCTATCAGGTCGGCCCAGACAATCATTTGCCCTTATCAATTCCTCCCCCCAACTATGGGTTGGTCTGCACCTCAACCATAGTTGCTCATAGACCGAACTGACCTAACATTTAGGTTCTGTGCTTTTCACTTTCCCGCCGACTCTTGGCATTTGAAATTCCTGCCGCCCTTTGGCCTTTCGAGTACCTGACACACGGATTTGATTGATAAGACGTCCTTTCGCCCCTCGACGCCCTCGTGAGACCGTCCAATCATCTCCTCGAAAATCGAGGCACCCTTTGTCTTCTCTCCCCCCTTATAAAAGCCACACTCTTCCTCCATTTCTCATTTTTCTTTCTTTCGCCAAATCTTTCCCAAAGAAATATTCATCTTCTCCTATGCGATTCTCCCCCGATTCGGTAGGCTTCCCAAAGTTTCACGGTCCGCACCATCTTCCTCCCTCAACCTCCTATTTCTAATCGTAAGTAAACCTTTCTTCTCCAGCTTTTCTTTTCCTTTAAATATGGCATCCTCTTTCCTCACACTCAACACCGTCGGCGCGGTTGTCGCCGACTTAAAACGGTGGGCGATGACGACTCTGTTCCTCCGCCCTTTTTCCTCACCGGTGTCCGCCATCGGACCCGACGCGATCGAATCTAGCTCCGATTCAGTGTCGTGATTCTCGACTCGATAGAGATCCGAGCTCCGTGCTCGGTCCCTTACTCCGTATATCCTCATGATTTTAAGGGGACCACCTTATCACCCCAATCTTCAAACCCTTAAAAGAACCTCCCAAATTCGTCCCTCTTTCAAACTCTATCTTCCCAAAGCTGACTCACGACCGACCTAACCGACCTCCACCCAATGCCCTATCCTTCTTCGTAGGTCGGATAGAGGCGGCCTCCGATTTCCCATCCATCCATTCATGGCCGGGTATCCGAGTTCTCCCGGGTGCCTTTAAATCAACTAGCCCCGAACTCGTTCCGTATCCTAGCCGGCTTCATTATTTTGACTAAGTATTTAGACATAGAACCCACTTTAGATCCGTTTTTCCCTATTCCAAATAAAGAGCTCAAACACCAAGGGCCTTTTTTACATCACCTCCCGAGGTGATGCTCAGTTTCTAAGCAAGTATCCTTCCTCCAACAAATTCTGGAAGGACAAATATTTTTTCATTTCCTCCCCCCGAGCTTGGGGATTCCCTATTGCTTGGACCTGGACCCTTCCACTTCAACACAAACACAACCCTAGAGATCGATCTCCCGACCTCCAGGCTCAGATAAATAAACTCACTTTGGTTAAGTATGACCTCTCTCGCCTTATAACCACTTCTCTCTTGTACTACTTTGAGCTGAGCCCCATCGTGGCTCCCTTACCTTGCGACATTGGTAATTGTCTTTTTTTTTTTTGCAATTGATCTATTTTACTCTTTACTCATTAGCTAATCTTTCCTCTTTGTGCAGATATGTTCATGGCACAGATGGTCGCTGAGCTGGATGATGAGGAGCAAGTCCTTGCTCCTGGCTCACAACCTCCTTCATCCAGTGTTGCCGCTCCACGCCCTGGAGGTCAGCCTCCTCCACTTCGGCGACCAGACACAATTGCCGCAGTGATGGCCGATCTTCTCGGACCAGGAGCTCAACCTTCTATCCGACCTCCCTCCCCAAGAGGCCGGGCTGTCGGCACACTTCAGAGAGGCGCCAAGAGGGCGAAGAACACCCCACCTCCTGCTGCTCTCTCTATCTCTCGCACTCGCCTTATTTCTAGCTTCACCGCAAGTGTACGGTGTAGTTTATAGAATAGGGTAAGCAAGGTCGTATCCACAGAGACTAATAAATTTATGCGCTAAGTATTGAACCAAAATAGTCTTATTTTTATTTAGACGATCAAAATTTGATGATTGTTGTGGAGGTAAAGACAAGAATAACCACAAGAATACAAGATACTAAGAATAATGGAATTATCAAGAGAATGAAATGGATTCCCTGGATTATGGTTTCAATTAATATTCCTCTTGTTGTCCGATTTAATCAAAGCCAAAGTTATTATCAATACACCTATAAGACGATCACAACGGTATTTTATCCTCCCTCTCGAGATGTATATAAAGTGTAGATTGAAATATCTATGCTAGATCTCTACTCAACATAAGATACACAACTCCCAAATGCACAAAAGATCAAATGTCCTCACAAAATCTACAAACCTCTCGATTCATGCAAATATTCGTGTCAAGTACTCAAGATCTAATATTGAAACTCATCTCTCGAATTATGAATCAATATATCAAACAAGTTAAATCATTGGCCAAGTGATAAAACAAGAATAAGCTCAAAGTACTCAAATAGACTTCAAGACAATAACTTCAACTAAGATTAAAACATTCAACAAGAGTTCAATTAATCTACTTCCAAAACCCGAAATCACAAGAAGTTTAGCTACTCATTAAAAATAAACAACTCATAGACAAATTGTTCATATTCATGACAAGCTAAAATGAAAGATTAAAGCACAAAGAATGAGAAAACTTAGGGAAATGGATAATCTCTCGATTTATCTTCAATCCTCAAGCTCCGATTCGACCCGATTCTTCTCTTGATTCTTCCTTGATGAAGTTGAGCTATTTCTTGTGTTCTTGGGTCTTTTCCGGACCTCTCCTCCCCGGTGTGCGCCCCGAAGTGGTATTTATACCCTTTTGGAAGTCTAGTCAATTTGTTTGTCATTTTTGGAGTTTTTCGCAAGCACGCACGGGTCGTGCGCCCACGCACGGGCTACCCGTGCGCCATTTCGTAGAAAACACCTGGTCTCTCAGTAGCACGCACGGGTCGTGCGCCAACGCACGGTCTACCCGTGCGCCATCCCATAGAAAACATCCGATCTGCAGTAGGGCGCACGGGTGGTCCACGCACGGGTTACCCGTGCGCCACCCAAACGTCCGAATTTGTTTGCAGGGTCTTCAGAAGAGTTGTAGCCCTCTCTTAGCTTTCCATAGCCACTTGAATCACCTCAATATCAATTTTGTAGAGAGAGTTATGACCAAAATACTAAACCCTGTCGGTCTTTGGAAATTCCATACGCGTTTGGATGTTCCTTGAGATAAATCTCCTTGTTGTTTGATCATCCATGCTTCTTTTGACACACGACTCATCACTATGACTCTAGACTCCACATAGTTGGCTTCTAATTAGGTGTAATCGCTCGATTCTTGATGATTCTAGGTAGCAATGCTCGTATTTGTCACAAAATCACTCCAAATATCGTTAAATTCCTACAAAACAAGCAAGCGTAATATCTTTTTCCACAAAGAGCGAATATATACCATTTCATACACGTTATTGCATGTTTAATCACCATTTTAGTCATATTTATACCTCAAAATACATGCAAAACTACACCTATCAAAATCCCCAAACTTAAACTGTTGGTCCCGGCCAACGCTTTTAAAAACTAGACAACACATGATTGGGAGTAATGAAAAGTACAACGCACAACAACTCCATAAAATTCGCATTGTTTATCGTAGGTTTCAAGCAACGAATAAACCAAGCCTCAAACATCTAACATAGAGCACACATCAAATAAACCATGGTAAATGCTAAGAATCACTTCTCTCAAGATCAAGTGTATACTCTCATCTCACATGAATATAGGACGTGTTTACGCTCAATTCAATTCAATGTTGAAGAATTACCATAAGCTTGCAAATCGTCTCATATCTCCGCCACTAGAATATATGCAATTTGTGAATCAAAAAGGACTTTTTCTTTTGGTTATAATGAAGGCTCTTTGGTTAGGGTAGGAAAATATGGATAGAGTGACTCAAACTCGAGCGTATAGACCGATGAGCATATAAATCATCTACATTAAAGCTCAATATGCTACTAAATTCTTCTCTCATTTTCATCAACTCTTCTTATCTCCATCCCCTTTCTTTTGTAAACATTATCACCTCACATTACAATTCCTAGCCTCCAAGTTCATTCAATGAAAACTCACATCATAAAATCGATTTTTGTTTTCGACTCTTTTATGAATTTTCAACATTTCTTTTCTCCTCCTTTTCTTCCTCATTTGTTCCCATCAACCAATTTTGCACAATTATCCAATTTTTCAATTCCAACTCATTCAACCTCATTCATTCCCTTTACTCAATGTTATACGCTCAAGTGTAGGGTAACAAATATATCAAGTTAAGGCTTGAATTGTTGCTATCAAGAAATTAGGCAATAGGCTCAAGTTGGCTAACTAGGGATTTCAATATCATCATTAGGTAAGCAAAAGGCTTGAAGGCTAACAAAAACACCTTTGATCATTTTCACACCGTCGCATACAACATGTGACCTTGACAGAGATACCGAGCAAGTTCTAGAATTCTAACAACATGAATGATACACTCAAATCAATTAACAAAACGCATATGATGAAAGCAAAGAAAGGCTCAAAAGCTCACAAAGCTTGCAAATACGTAATTCAAAGCATCAAACCATGGTTTCAATATCCACATGCTCAATATCATC
Organism: Rehmannia glutinosa; assembly: GCA_016081115.2. Taxonomy (NCBI): domain Eukaryota; kingdom Viridiplantae; phylum Streptophyta; class Magnoliopsida; order Lamiales; family Orobanchaceae; genus Rehmannia; species Rehmannia glutinosa. Next base: position 4,624,944 of record CM071928.1, on the reverse strand, counting down.
TATTCATGGCTCAATCAACTCATACTCAACACCCAATCCAAACAATACAAAATTTTCAAAATAGAGTACGAGAATCTCAATGTCGGTCAACTCACTCTCTAAACTCTATGAAAGCAATAAACGTGCTAAAGTCAGAACGTGCTTCTAATGCAATGCAACCTAAAATGCTCTACATGCAACTATATGAAAACACACAAAAATACAAATTTTTTTTAAATCCACACATTTCATATCAAAATAACTATCTCTCCCCCCAAACTTAAATGAAATTATATCGCACGTAAGAGAAGATAAAATTTCAATATAAAACTGTGTGGATTTACCTCGATTCATCATTCTTTGTGCGGGTGGTGGCCCTCCTTGCATCTCCTCATATCGCTAGACTTCTTCCTTCAACCATCACTTCAAATTTTGTACCTTAATATTATCTCCGCTGAAGGACGCACGGGTCGTGCGCCTTGCACACGGGTCACCCGTGCGTGATGCCGTACAACAACACTCAGGTTTTTTTTTTTTTTTACAAAAAGAAAACAAACAAAAACAAAAATCACAACACAAACCGTTGGGTTGCCTCCCAACAAGCGCTAAATTTAAAGTCTTTAGCCGGACTTTTGTTTTACTCAACCGGGATCCAAAAACAAGTGTCGATCATGCCACGCCTTCGTATTTTCCAACAATATAGGTGATCCTTCAGTGTATGTAAGATGTGGATGATTAAGGATCACAATGTTGATGGTCTTTTGGAAATCAAGAAATGTGCTCCTAATGATGAAAAATGGTTTATCAATCATAGTAAAGATATTTCTATCTTTACTCACATTAAATATCATGAAGTCTGTAGAACATGTGAATTGATCACCATTTTCAAACATTGTTCCTTCAAGTGTATGCTTCTTAAAATTTGATACATCTGTAGTGAAGCTTACATCTAGAGTGCACATATTTTTATCAATATGAGGATCTTCAATTGAGTGAGAGATAGAAATACTCCCTGATTTAATTTGACGTGGCTCGTATTCGCACCACTCATTTGATGAATGGCACTACATTGTTCCTTCGAGTTGGCTTCAGTGGTGCTTGAAAATTGGCTCTTTTGGTATTGCTCACTAACAATTGTAACTAATTGGCCCATTTGAGTCTCAAGATTTTTTATCGAACTAGCCAATTGCAACTCCATCATGTCCATCCTAACCTCTTGTGCATCGAGCCGGTTCCTTGTCTCACTTATAAATGAAGTCGTTTGATTCATGAATGAAATGAGGGCTTCTTCTAAAGATGGTTTTGCCTTTGCATTTGTAAACCCATTCGTTACATTGAAGCTTGATGGTGTTGGAGTCACATTCTCCGTGTGAGCATATGAAAAATCTTCGTAATTCCCCCAATTTGGATAATAGTACGTAGGAGTAGGATTATTCCAATAACTGTAAGAATTCCAGTTATTGAAATAATTGGCATTCTCCATCCGAGCAGGTGTTCGTGCACTACCTATACCAACTCAAAGAAACAAATCAAACATTGTAGAGGTAGAATTTACAAAAGAAAAATGAAATAAAATAAAACAAAATGTCTAAATTAAGAATAATTCTATCTATCGCAATATTAGCACCAAAAATTGTATTAGTCCCCGGCAACGGCGCCAAAAACTTGTTCGCCTTATTTCTAGCTTCACCGCAAGTGTACGGTGTAGTTTATAGAATAGGGTAAGCAAGGTCGTATCCACAGAGACTAATAAATTTATGCGCTAAGTATTGAACCAAAATAGTCTTATTTTTATTTAGACGATCAAAATTTGATGATTGTTGTGGAGGTAAAGACAAGAATAACCACAAGAATACAAGATACTAAGAATAATGGAATTATCAAGAGAATGAAATGGATTCCCGGATTATGGTTTCAATTAATATTCCTCTTGTTGTCCGATTTAATCAAAGCCAAAGTTATTATCAATACACCTATAAGACGATCACAACGGTATTTTATCCTCCCTCTCGAGATGTATATAAAGTGTAGATTGAAATATCTATGCTAGCATCTCTACTCAACATAAGATACACAACTCCCAAATGCACAAAAGATCAAATGTCCTCACAAAAATCTACAAACCTCTCGATTCATGCAAATATTCGTGTCAAGTACTCAAGATCTAATATTGAAACTCATCTCTCGAATTATGAATCAATATATCAAACATGTTAAATCATTGGCCAAGTGATAAAACAAGAATAAGCTCAAAGTACTCAAATAGGCTTCAAGATAATAACTTCAACTAAGATTAAAACATCCAACAAGAGTTCATTAATCTACTTCCAAAACCCGGAAATCACAAGAAGTTTAGCTACTCATTAAACATAAACAACTCATAGACAAATTGTTCATATTCATGACAAGCTAAAATGAAAGATTAAAGCACAAAGAATGAGAAAACTTAGGGAAATGGATAATCTCTCGATTTATCTTCAATCCTCAAGCTCCGATTCGACCCGATTCTTCTCTTGATTCTTCCTTGATGAAGTTGAGCTATTTATTGTGTTCTTGGGTCTTTTCCAGACCTTTCCCCCCCTGGTGTGCGCCCCAAGAAGTGGTATTTATACCCTTTTGGAAGTCTAGGTCAATTTGTCATTTTTGGAGTTTTTGAGTTTTCACGCACGCACGGTCGTGCGCCACGCACGGCTACCCGTGCGCCATTTCGTAGAAAACACCCAGTCTCTGTAGCACGCACGGGTCGTGCGCCAACGCACGGTCTACCCGTGCGCCATCCCATAGAAAACATCCAGTCTCTGTAGGGCGCACGGGTCGTGCGTCCACGCACGGGTTACCCGTGCGCCACCCAAACGTCCGAATTTGTTTGTAGGGTCTTCAGAAGAGTTGTAGCCCTCTCTCTTAGCTTTCCATAGCCACTTGAATCACCTCAATATCAATTTTGTAGAGAGAGTTATGGCCAAAATACTAAACCCTGTCAGTGCTGGAAATTCCATACGCGTTTGGATGTTCCTTGAGATAAATCTCCTTGTTGTTTGATCATCCATGCTTCTTTTGACACACGACTCATCACTATGACTCTAGACTCCACATAGTTGGCTTCTAATTAGGTGTAATCGCTCGATTCTTGATGATTCTAGGTAGCAATGCTCGTATTTGTCACAAAATCACTCCAAATATCGTTAAATTCCTACAAAACAAGCAAGCGTAATATCTTTTTCCACAAAGAGCGAATATATACCATTTCATACACGTTATTGCATGTTTAATCACCATTTTAGTCATATTTATACCTCAAAATACATGCAAAACTACACCTATCAAAATCCCCAAACTTAAATCAAGGCTAGTCCCGGCCAACGCTTTTAAAACTAGACAACACATGATTGGGAGTAATGAAAAGTACAACGCACAACAACTCCATAAAATTCGCATTGTTTATCGTAGGTTTCAAGCAACGAATAAACCAAGCCTCAAACATCTAACATAGAGCACACATCAAATAAACCATGGTAAATGCTAAGAATCACTTCTCTCAAGATCAAGTGTATAGCTCGAGCTGAGCTCCAAATACTTGTCAGTTTTTATCTTTTCCACTTTCCGAACTCATAATGTAGGGCAGCGTATCATTTCATTCAAAACGAGTAGATTGATTACATCGAATATTTCTCTATTCTAGGAATGATATTTTTTGAAATTACAACTGTTCCAAGCCCTCGGGAGTTTTCGACCTCCGATCTCTTCCACGTGACGCCCCTCCCCGCTAGTACCTTGACCACCCGAAGTGGCCCTTCCCAATTTGCATCCAATTTCCTTTGTTTTTGCTAGCATCCGACCTTCTCAAAACTAGATCTCCGACACGGAAGGCCCTTTTCTTTACTTTCTTGTCATAAGCCGCTTTAATCATTCCTCGTGTCTTTTCCATCTCGCAAAAATGCCATTTCCTTTTCTCATTTATCGTATCCAATGCCTCCCGAATCAACATTTCATTAATATTTTCATCAAAATTAAACTCGATGTGTTTCCATCCCGATCTCCGCTTTATGACAAAGATCCATACCATACACTAGGCCAACGAGCCTCGCCAGATGCCTCTTTCGGATTAGTTCGATAAGCCTGCACACCGAATCGAGCTCCCGAACCCACGCTCCTCCCGCTTCTCTAGCCGAGCTTTCAATCCTTGGACAAGAATTCTATTAGTCACTTCCACTGTCCATTAGCTGCGGGGTGAGCCACCGAAGTGAAGTTTTGCTTGATCTTCATTTCCTCACACCAAGCTCGGATTTACGCCCCGCGAATCAGTCCCCATTATCGATATCAAGGCACGAGGCACTCCATACCGACACACTATATTTTGCCAAATAAATTTCATTATCGCATCTTCATTTATCTTAGCAAAGAGGTTTACTCCACCCACTTGCTAAAATAGTCGATTGCCACAATCAAGAATTTCCTCCGACTGAAGTCGGAGGAAAAGGACCCACAATGTCAATTCCCCATTTTGCAAACGGACATGCCGAGCTCATCGTCATGAGTTCTTCCCGCTTAGCCGGTCGATGTACCAAAGGCGCATGGATCGACATTTTCACATGCTCTCACCAACTTCTCTCGCTTTCCTTTCGTAAGGCCAAAAATACCCCGCCCCTAAGGACTTTTGTCATCAAAATTCTTGCTCCCATGTGATTTCCACAACAACCTTCATGTATCTCTCTCGAGCACATATGTGCCCTCTTCTCCACTCAAACACCTCAAAGAAAGGCATAGAAGCCTCTCTTATATAACTTATCCCCGATAATGCAAAAACGTGTCGTTCGAATTTTCGATCAGAGCCGCTTCACGCCTATCTTTGGTAAGACCCCTTCTTTTAGGTAAGCTATGATAGCCGACCTCCAATCCTCTTTTTCCTCAATCTCTCCGACTTCCAACCCCAAAGTCTGTTTTCTTTGCTACCAAAAGTGTGATCTGCTTAGCTTGATTCTCCAAGGCCGAATCGCCAATTTTGCCGAAAATCCGCTCGACCATTTTCTTCCCTCGGGACCTGATATATCTTAATTTCCTTCACTCTTCCTTTCTAAAGCTCGGTATGCTTCAACATACCTCTTCATCCTTTCTTCCCTCACCTCGAACTCTCCCATAACTTGTTTATGGGACGAGCCGAGAGTCCATGTAAATTACCATCCTCACCCCCATCTCAATAGCCATTTGCATTCCTCTCATGAATGCCTCATACTCTGCCTCATTGTTCGATAGCTTGAATTCCAACCTCACAAAGAAAGTCATTTTCGATTCCTCCGGGGCCGATCAAAACAATACCAAAGACCACATCCCGAACTCCCTCAACCATCCACATAAATCACCCAAGCTCCTTCATCGCTATCATCTCTAGTTGATTCTTGAACAAAATCGCCAAAGCCTGGGCTTTGATGGCCGATCTGTTCTCAAATCCAATATCATACTCACTCATTCGATAGCCCACTTCACTAGCCTCCCCGCTACCTCAGGTTTACTTATCACATTTCTCAACGGAAGATTAGTTCGAACGATTACCTTATGCGAAAGGAAATACGACCGAAGTCTCCTCGCAGTCACCACCAAGGCCAAACCCGCCTTCTCTATCTCCCCATATCGCAGCTCGGCGTTCCTCAAAACTTTACTGACATAGTACACCGGCCTCTGAACTGATCTCTCCTCCCTGATCAAGACCGTGCTAACCCCTTGCTCCCCAGGCAACAACTTAGTTAGCAATGATAGATCTGCCAAGTAATTTTTCAAGTCCTCGAAAGCCTTTTGGCACTCTTCATCCCAAACAAACTTTTTGGCTTTCCTCAAGACCTTAAAGAAGGGCAAACTTCTCTCTGCAAGTCGTGAAATAAAGCGATTCAACGCTGCTAGCCGACCTGTTAAACATTGCACATCTTTGGCATCCCGAGGTGGTGCCATCTCTCTAATGGCCCTGACCTTTTCTGGGTTGGCCTCTATTCCTTTCTCCGTTACCATGTACCCCGAAACTTTCCCGACTGACCCCAAAGGCACACTTCTTGGGGTTCACCATCCTATACTTCCTCCGGGGTGTCAAACGTTTCAGCCAGGTCATGCACATGATCCATAGCTTTTATACTCTTAACCAACATATCGTCTACGTACACTTCCATGTTCCTGCCGAGCTGCTCCCCAAACATCTTATCCACCAACCTTTGGTATGTGGCTCCCGCATTCTTTAATCCAAACGACATTACTACATAGCGGAAGGTACCAAAAGAGGTGGTGAAGCATACCCTCTTTTGGTCTTCTTCGCTGCCCGATCCGTGATATCCCCGTGATGCATCCATCATGCTAAGCGGTTCACATCCCGACGTCGAATCCACCAAATTTGATCAATTCGAGGCAATGGGTAATAATCTTTAGGGCAAGCACGATTCAAATCCTAAAGTCCACACACATGCGCCAATCGTCCCTCCGTTTTGGAACCAATACGCATTAGATAGCCATTCTCGAAATTGGATTTCTTTAATGTGCCTACTTTCAACAACTTTTGCACCTCCGCCTAATTATAGCATCCTTCTTAGGACCGGTTCCTCTTCTTTTTTGCTTAACCGCTTATATGATGGATTAACATTAAGCCTATGTTCAACGATGCTTGGATCTATTCCCACCAGGTCTTCCGCTGTCAAGCAAATACATCCACATTATTCCTTAAAAACTCCACCACTCATCCCTTAATTCACCAAATAACTCTTTTCCGACCTTAGTGACCTTATCGGGGTCACCGGAACTAGCTCGACCATCATCATTTCATCATTGGGCTGGACATGCTCCACTAGTTCGTCCAACCTAACCAACTTGTCTTTGTTTCTATCATCATCAAAAGCGCTCCCTCTTTCTCGCTTCTTCCGAATACTTTCTACGTACAATTTTCTAGCCATATACCGATCACCATCGACTTCCCTACTTTCTCTCCCACAGAAATTTCATTTTTAGATGGTATACCGACACCACGCTTGGAAGGCATTTAGTGCTTGGTCTACCCAACATGACATTATAAGAGGGGGGTGCCTCGACTATCAAAAACCGAATCATTCTAATTTTACGATTAGGCTCCTTACCCAAAGAGACAGGCAAAGTAATCATACCTATTGGTTGGATCATCCCTCCAAATGAATCCGACCAACGCCGTGTCCACCGCTCCAAGCCGACACGGAGATCCATCTTCCTATAGCAATCATAGAATAGAATATCCACTGAACTCCCAAGATCCACAAATACCATTGCACATCATAATTAGAGATCGTCATTGTGATCACAAGGGCATCGGGCCGTGAGGTGTCACAATACCCTCGCAATCCTCCGTCCAAATTGGATATTCGGCCCTTGACCGACTGTTTCCACCTTCAATCGCTCTTGCACCCGATCTGTGCGTGCCGCTCTCACATAATTTTTCCGAGCTCGCCTCGAATCTCCTTCCGCCGCCCTCCAACAATCATCTGATGACCTCACGACGAGGTGGGGGGGAGGTGGAGGTAGCTCCTCCTCTCCCCCTACGCTCCGGCTCCCGCCGAGGTTGATGATATCCCCGGTTATCCCTCTTATACTCCCCTTTTTTTCTCCTTTTTGTCAATGTACACAAATTCCCTGAGGTGACCTGCTTGAATGAGCCGTTCGATCTCATCCCTCAGGTGTGTGCACCGGTCAGTTGTGTGCCCATACTCATTGTGAAATCTACAAAACTCCTTACATTTCGCTTTTTATCGGTGCCTCTGCGTGCGCTTTTTGGCCATCTCGGTCGGGATGCCTCTCAATAGCTATAAGCACTTCGCCCTGAGGAACAGCCAAAGGCGTATACTTCTCAAACCTCGGCCTTCTCCCCATTGCCTCAGACCTCGGCTTCTTCTGAGGTACTTTGTCTTCCCGATCTTCCCTCCTGTCTCTTCTCTTCTCTCCTTCCTCTCTTTTCATTTTTCTCGCCTCTTCCAGGTTTATATATTTCTCCGCCCGAGCTAACAACTCGTCAAATGTCTTAGCAGGCTCTATCACTAATGATTCAAAGAACTCCCCATCCCTCAGGCCCTGAGCTAGGGCATTGGCCAAAATTTCTGGACTAGCTGACGACACCTCCAACTTTGCCGCTGTAAACCTCTGGATATAACTCAAGTCCTTCCTTCTCTCTGTTTGATACTAAACAGGTCGTGGGCGCCTTTTGTACTTACGGCAAACTCGAAACTGATTAAGGAAAGCCGAGCTAAAGTCATCAAAATTCCGAATGGAGCCTGGAGCCACCAAGGCTAAACCATTCTTTGCCGAGTTCGTCAAAGTGGTAGGAAAAACTCTACACATCACGCCGTCCGTGAATCTGTGTAGTAGAGCCGCGTTCTCAAAATGGCAAAGATGGTCCCACGGATCTGTGGTACCATCATATTCGAAGCTCAGAGCTCGGTATGAGGCCGGAAGCTCGTCTGCCATCACCTCTTCCGAGAAGGGTGTCCCCCGCCTCACCCGAACTGCAGCCGCTCCTGGTACTCCAGCCACCCTCCGACGAATATCTCGTACCTCACGGTGAAGGTCATCCATCCGTTCTGACCAATCTTGGTCATCAGTAGACACATGCTCCGCCCTTGATGAATGTACTTCCTCCGCCATAGTCGGCCGCCGACCTCTTTCTCCTACCTCCGGAGGGACCATAGGAGGGGGGACCACCGGAGGGAGGACCACAGGAGGAGGAGGGACCACCGGTGGAGCTGGTGGTGGAAGCATCTCCCTCAAGCGTCTCTCCACCGTCTGCTCCACAGCTCTAGTGATGAAGCCACCCAATTGTTCAAAGAACATTGGACTCAAATCTATACTCCCCCCAGATATAGGCGTCTGTCCATCCGCTCCCGTCCTCTGCACCCGCTGCCCTCCGCCATTCACCGGGGGTGGTGGGGGCGGAGGTGGAACATCCTCCTGCGTGATTACGCCCGGAGTATCTCCCAGCGGCGTACGGTTCAAATCATCTTCCAAACTTCTCCTAACCTCCTCCATAGCCAAAGCTCGAATCTCACGTCTCTGCTCAATGTTTCCCACAGACGGCGCCACTTGATTACTCCCAAAACTTACTTCTTCCCGCCGATCACCTTTCCAGACGAAAACCACCACGAAACCTCGCACAAAGGGGGGGAGGGGGCTCCGCGTACCTCTCCCGATGCTTAAGTCGATATTGTGAGAAGGAAGCAAAGACTAGAGAGAGAAAAAAAGCAATGTAATAAAAAAGATTAGGTTAGAATAAACCTGGCTTGGGCCTTTTATACCTTAGCTCGGATTAGGGTTTCCGTAAAAAATCCGGGATTCCGCTACGATTTGGTGTCGAGTCATCATTAGATTAGGATCGGATCTCATTAAAAACCCTAATTTCACGCCCGTAATACTGCACCTCCGATCTCTCGAGCAATGTGCCTGCTCTTTGTGTTGATACAAAACCTTTTAAATCTTACAAGGCATCTCTAGCCTTATACATCTCATACGCCGAACCGACCTATTCTTCTAAGGTCATGCTCAACTTTAATACGTCCACAACAAAGGTCGGCTCAACATCGCTAACTCTATACATCTGGTCGGCTCATCACAACAACAACTTGAACTTGGGCGCCTTGACAGGCGCCCAAGTAAGCCCTATACGATCTCTGCTATAAGCCTCCACGGATCGGCCCATTATTTAACACAACAAACCATCCTAAGGCTATGGGCCTCATCACTTCGGTCCAATGCCAGGTATCACCAGGTCGGTCCAATGTCCCGGGCCTATCAGGTCGGCCCAGACAATCATTTGCCCTTATCATATATATAATCTTACCATTCTTTTTTCATTATTTGTTTTAATGTAATATTAATTAATTAGTGATAATTAGTTCAATGTTCAACAATTTATTTGTAGGGATCTGTCATCACAAATTACAGAGAAATTGCCACACTTGTCCAATATTGTTGTATTATTCTTTCAAAACATTATATATATATATATATATATATATAAAACTTCATTCCCTACAAAGATTAATATTGGAGAATCGCGTGATCTTATTTCTTCTTAAAGGCAAAGTATGCTAATTTAAATATAAATTAATGCATATAATTCTGAAAGTTAATTAAGTTATCACAAAAGTAAAACATTTTTTTGTATATTGAATTTTCTGCTAATTAATTCAACGTAATTTCATGGAAGAAGAGTACCCTTTGCTCATGATTTTCCTGTTGATTATATGTTCTTGAAAAAAAATGGAATTGTGTTTGGGTATGTCTTTATGTGTGTTTATTTATTTATTTTTTATGTTTTTATTTGAAGTTATAATAGGATACCAACATTGTGTGTGCGTGTGGACGTGTTAACACACGTTGCGGACTAATTCTTTTTTCAATCATATGGTACAATAAACATGAAGACAACAACGGTCCAAATCTAATTAATTTTACTTTTTTTCAGTCATGGTATAAAAGGTTGACTTACGTAACCTCAATAATTAGCCATTACCTGGAATAATCGGGTTTAGGGTCATTTTCACCTGCAGTCATCTAATTAATCTTAGCATTTTCTCAAGTTTCAACTAATTATTGACAGATTCTGGTACGTATTAAATCGTTGAAAATGCATATGTTTATGAACTATTAAAAATACGCAAGCGAGTTTTATTTTAAGGGTTAATTACAAAAAGTGCCCCTGAAGTTTGATTTAATTACAAAAAAAACCAAGCTAACTTTCAAAATTACAAAAATATCCCCGAGGTTTAATTTGTCTAACATTTAAATCCATCATAAGCAAAAAAATATTTCAAGATCCCCCTTCATATTTACAAAAATATTGCAGTTTACTCTTTAATTTTAATACTGAATCAAATCTCAGGGGTACTTTCTGTAATTTTAAAAATTAGCTGGTTTTTTTTTTTTTGTAATTAGGTGAAATCTCAGGGGTATTTTTTGTAATTATCCCTTATTTTAATTGGTAAAATTGAAGTACTAATTTCACAAATTTTCAATCGACTCATGAAAGATGTAGAGGAATTTATATTTGTTGTTAGATGTTGTACTAAAGTATTGTTGATTTGTTGTTAGTTGCGCTATAGTTTCCAGTGCGCACTAGATAAACTCTTGACTTGACGTTGTAAAGCCTGCAAAATATGCTAGATAAACCACACTAGCCAAATTTTATATGATATGATTTTTGATCCATTGTTTAGTTGTTATATATGTAATGGTAGGATTTTTGATCCATTATTTAGTTGTTATATATATAATGGTAGGTTGTGATTTGTGAATAGATGACTCTTGATTCATTGTTCGCTGATAATTACAATGATAAATTTAATTACTTTACTAAAACAAAAAATGAAGTACAAAAATTACAAAAAAGAGGACAAAAATATTAATGGTCTATCTTGATCCGACATGTGGGCTCTGTTAGTTAATACGTGTATCATACACGTACAGTATCCGTACGTATAAATAATTGAAAAATATATCCGTTTTCCGTACAGATTCTGAAGCGGCGTTAAATACTTCGTACTTTATTTAGATTGTGATGATACATATGGTTATGCCTATGTTTACCGATTTGCATCCAATGGAAATCTAATTTGGAAATAAAAATATGCCGAAAATTAAATTGCAAATGTATTTGCTCTTTCAGTTTCAATTTAGAACCAATACATGTATATTACTAACAAGGGAAAATTAGAAAATTGGTCCTCTAAGTTGGCCTATTTGAAAATTAGTCATCTAAGTTATGAAATTTCAGACTTTTGGTCCTCTAAGTTGGCCTGTTTGAAAATTAGTCCTCTAAGTTATAAAATTCCAGAAATTTCGTCCGATTTTGACCAAAAATTTTTCAATCCACCGAAATTTGCTGACTAAGATCTAAAACGGTGTCGTACGAGCACAATTCTCTTTCAAGAGTATGTAAAACATCACATTCCACGCCTGGCAACCAACAAATCATCTTCTCGGATTATCAATCGTCCAAGAAGTCCGTACTTGTGTGTGGAAATTTTCAAACAGGCCAACTTAGAGGACCAAAAGTCTGAAATTTCGTAACTTAGAGGACTAATTTTCAAATAGGTCAACTTAGAGGACCAAAAGTCTGAACAGGCCAACTTAGAGGACCAATTTTCTAATTTTCCCTTACTAACAATATACTTAGTTATTAACATATCTATTGATTTTAGCATGACACAGTTCAACTGAGAGATCAGATTCGTGACTCTGAGCGCCAAACTGATATCGACGGTGATAGAATTTGATGCCTTAAACCTTTAAACAAATCAGATTCTTATGGTGTTGTATATTAATGTTGTAACACTGGACCAAACAACACAAGTGCACAACGAAATAAAAATAACATGGGGATTTTTTACGTGCTTAGATTCCTCAATTTTAATGCACAAGGCCACACCCATAGAAGAAACAATCTGATGGCTCAAAAGCTACCTTTAAAACCGTAGGCAAGTGCACCTATCGTTTTATAGTAAAGCTAAGCGAGTATCGAGTGTCATTCCCACGAGGACTATGATTACTAGTAATTACCGTCTTTTTATTATCTAGCTTACAAATTAAATCAAATAGTTTGTTGCAAAATAAAATAAAACAAAAGCAAATAAAAGTGGAAGAGGCAACTAAGAACACGAAAGATATCAGATACACTCGGATTGGAAGATGTTGGATATAAATGTGCTTGAATGTGAATCCCTCTAGAGCGTCTTTGTGATTTTACCAAAATAAATACAACCATAACCCTTAAGTCTTAACCATCCCTTAACATATTTTCATGCTTCATGGACCGTAGGCATTCCTAAATTAAGTTAAACCCTTTCTCAAGGCGAAAAACTCCTAACCTCAAGTTGATTAATCAAATCTCTTTCTAGTTAAAACCCCAAGATTGCATTAACGATTTGTGAATTCCCATATTAGGTTTGACCCTAATCCGGAAGATTTATGTCGTCCTATATCTAGGATTGCATGCAACTCCTTTCACTTATATTGGTTCTATTTCACCATGAATCTCTCGATTTCCGGTGAAAAATAAACTTCAAATCAATATTGCGCATATACCAATTCGAATAAACAAGCATAACATAAGTGACTCGCATAAAAACATAAGAAAATATATTAAAACATTCAAACCAATGATCACAAATAAGTTCTAGGGTTCATCACATTCAAACACTAGCGATTTAACTCATGATGGATTTGAGAATGAAAACAACAATTAAACAAGAAGTTTCTTTCGAAATCAACATGAATACTTGAAGTTAAAACTTCCAAAACCAACATAAGACTCCTGTTGGAAGTATGATGATGAAGTGGTGGAGTTCATCTTCTTCTCCGAGCGATCTTCAATCCTTGTGCCTTAGCGCCTCTCCATGGTGATCCAAGCCTTCTAACTCTCTTCCTCACTACAATATGTGTTTCCCCTCTCCAAAATATGAACTTTCATCCCTATAATCTGATTTCTATGTATATTAATGAATGAATATTACATGAATGATTTTCCAACTCAAACTCTTGGCTTTTATAAGCACCATCTTGTGAAATACCATATTAACAAATGCCCCATTTCCATGCTTGTTAGTTGAATCATTGTGTGCACATTCATGGTTGAGTTGGTTGAATCATTGTATACACATGATGATTGAGGGAATATGGGGACATGTTGCAGCAAAATTGGGTGTTAAAGGTGTATAAAAGTGGTCAAAAGGCTTGGTAGGTGAGTTTTCCATAATTTTCACATGGAAAAGTTGCAAAAAGGGGTCCCGGACACGCCCGTGTCGGGCAGCACGGCCAGGCCGTGCTGCACAAAATTTGCTGGAGATACGCCTGACACGGCCGTGTTGTACGACACGGCCAGGCCGTGTTCGGGTCTGTTTTGTGCGATTTTTCCTCCTCTTTTGATCCCCTTCAACATGGTCGTGTTGTCCGACACCCCCGCCCGTGTTGGACCAAAAGGCCCCGAAATGACGCGTTTGGCTTGGAATTTCGAGCGTTTTTGCATCCTTAAACTCCCGGTATGTTTTGACATGAATCCATGGTCCGAAATTCACCAAAATTAGCCCCGAATGGTCAACCTACACCAATAAAAGCACCCCACAAAAGAGTATAAACAATGTACAATCAAAAACTAATGAAACTAACAACAAAATAACTCAATTTCTACTCAAATACACACATAAAACATGCATAAAAATACACTTATCAAACCACCTCCAACTTTGAACTTTGCTTGTCCTCAAGAAAAACATAAAACCATAATGAGGGATTCAATACATCACAACACACAATGAATATATTTTTCTCAACACTTTGAATATAAGTAGTCAAATTCGTAGCCTTCTCAACACAAATTAGCCATTAAGTAAAAACATAATTTTGCAAAGCGATCGATCAAAAAAGACCGTAATATCGGTAGGCATTATCCAGGACTTGAAATCATCACTCCACGATATCGATAGTTATGAATAACTTCAATTCAGTAACACCATGAAAATATAAGAATTCAATAGATCATTGTAGTTAGCCTACTAGTCATATAACCAAGCTTCTTGAACTTTATTGGAATGAGAAGTCAAGGAGTATTCATTCTCCACTTTTTTTTTTCGTTTTTTTCGTTTTTTTTTTTTTTGGGACCTCCCGAGGCATGCTTCCACTAGGTTTATATTTTGAATTTCTGTACAAACACTCCTAGGGTGGTTTCCCATACTCATATTAGTGTCGCCGTTTTACGTAAAAGACAAACATGGGGCTCATGAATGCTCCTAGTTACTAAGCAACAACAAATAGAGGAGAATAACCTCGATTGGTCCGTTTTTTTCTTTTTTTTTTTTTTTTTTTTTACAAGCTTGGTTTAACAACTAGTTAACCACTACTAAATCATGAGTTCTCGGACTTTTATAGCGCTAAGAATCGTCACATATGTCTTAACAAATCAAGTATCGTAGTGTTAGAAGTCTCGTCTAAATTCAACCCACATCCATGTCAATCTATTCAAGACAATCAATTGCTTTGCATTTAAAAAAAACAAATTATAAAGCTAATTTATGCGTAATTGGGCCAAGTTATTGACTAACAAATATTCAATTTGTTTCCTTGAAAAATCATATCTTCCATAAAAAAAAAAATTAAAAATAAATAGCAAACACACAAACATTCCAAAGAAAAATTCTAACAAGCATGCAATCACATCCACCTCCAACTTAAAGATTCACATTGTCCTCAATGTGAAAGAAAGAGATGAACATACAAACAAAAACACACAAAAACAACAAACTAAAAAGAAAAGAAAAAAAAAAAAAGAAACGACCTTCTATCATGAGAGTGAAATCGATTTGGAGAGATCATTGGGTTGTTCAATCTTGGGTCTTCACGGGCATATGCATACCTAATAAGAATTTGCAACAAAAACTCGAATACCATGAAAGCTCAAATTTTCTCAAGTAAGATAGAGATGATACCAACACCCACCAAAATATCCAATTATTGACTCTTGACTCCTAACAACTTATGAAAAATAGAAAACAATGAACTATCGGGTTACCTCCCGATCAGCGCTTTTTTATAGTCGTATAGTTGGACTACATCACCTTATTGTGGAAGTTTGCCGCACGAATTGGTCACAATATTACCAAGTAAAGTTCCCAGTTCCACGAGAAGCTCAATCGCCCAAATAAGAAGAAAAAAAAATAGAAAAATAATAATAAAAAAATTGACTAGATTAATAAAAATAAGGCGTTCCTAATATCACAATCCCGACAACGGCGCCAAAACTTGATGGCTCAAAAGCTACCTTTAAAACCGTAGGCAAGTGCACCTATCGTTTTATAGTAAAGCTAAGCGAGTATCGAGTGTCATTCCCACGAGGACTATGATTACTAGTAATTACCGTCTTTTTATTATCTAGCTTACAAATTCGTCAAATAGTTTGTTGCAAAATAAAATAAAACAAAAGCAAATAAAAGTGGAAGAGGCAACTAAGAACACGAAAGATATCGATACACTCGGATTGGAAGATGTTGGATATAAATGTGCTTGAATGTGAATCCCTCTAGACGTCTTTGTGATTTTACCAAAATAAATACAACCATAACCCTTAAGTCTTAACCATCCCTTAACATATTTTCATGCTTCATGGACCGTAGGCATTCCTAAATTAAGTTAAACCACTTTCTCAAGGCGAAAAACTCCTAACCTCAAGTTGATTAATCAAATCTCTTTCTAGTTAAAACCCCCAAGATTGCATTAACGATTTGTGAATTCCCATATTAGGTTTGACCCTAATCCGGAAGATTTATGTCGTCTATATCTAGGATTGCATGCAACTCCTTTCACTTATATTGTTCTATTTCACCATGAATCTCGATTTCCCGGTGAAAAATAAACTTCAAATCAATATTGCGCATATACCAATTCGAATAAACAAGCATAACATAAGTGACTCGCATAAAAACATAAGAAAATATATTAAAACATTCAAACCAATGATCACAAATAAGTTCTAGGGTTCATCACATTCAAACACTAGCGATTTAACTCATGATGGATTTGAGAATGAAAACAACAATTAAACAAGAAGTTTCTTTCAAATCAACATGAATACTTGAAGTTAAAACTTCCAAAACCAACATAAGACTCCCCTTGTTGGAAGTATGATGATGAAGTGGTGGAGTTCATCTTCTTCTCCGAGCGATCTTCAATCCTTGTGCCTTAGCGCCTCTCCATGGTGATCCAAGCCTTCTAACTCTCTTCCTCACTACAATATGTGTTTCCCCTCTCCAAAATATGAACTTTCATCCCTATAATCTGATTTCTATGTATATCAATGAATGAATATTACATGAATGATTTTCCAACTCAAACTCTTGCTTTTATAAGCACCATCTTGTGAAATACCATATTAACAAATGCCCCATTTCCATGCTTGTTAGTTGAATCATTGTGTGCACATTCATGGTTGAGTTGGTTGAATCATTGTATACACATGATGATTGAGGGAATATGGGGACATGTTGCAAAAAAATTGGGTGTTAAAGGTGTATAAAAGTGGTCAAAAGGCTTGGTAGGTGAGTTTTCCATAATTTTCACATGGAAAAGTTGCAAAAGGGTCCTGGACACGCCAGTGTCGGGCGGCCGACGGCCAGGCCGTCTTTGCATAAAATTTGCTGGAGATCGCCGACACGGCCGTGTCGAACACGCCAGGCCGTGTTGTGCGACACGGCCGTGTTATGCGACACGCCCAGGCCGTGTTCGGTCTGTTTTTGTGCGATTTTTCCTCCTCTTTTGATCCCCTTCAACATGGCCGTGTTGTCCGACACCGCCACTGCCGTGTTGGACCAAAAACCCCGAAATGACGCGTTTGGCTTGGAATTTCGAGCGTTTTGCATCCTTAAACTCCCGGTATGTTTTGACATGAATCCATGGTCCGAAATTCACCAAAATTAGCCCCAATGGTCAACCTACACCAATAAAAGCACCCCACAAAGTAGTATAAACAATGTACAATCAAAAACTAATGAAACTAACAACAAAATAACTCAATTTCTACTCAAATACACACATAAAACATGCATAAAAATACACTTATCACAATCCAATATTAGAAAACAAACAGTTATTACAAATACGACTGGATTTACGTAAAGCATAAAGACTCCATCTTTATCTTATACACCACACTCGTATAAAACTAATATTCTTGATCGATTCTTCCAAAAACCTCAATCTTGTGGAATCCATCCAACTTCAAATCCCTTGAGCGGTTGAGTCAATCCACACCATAGATCTTCACCGTCTTCTCCCTAAGACTAGAATTATAACACAAATATTTCTTGAAGAAGAACAATAAGCTCAAAAGTATTTTTCTTGATAGTCGTCTTCAAACGTTGAGTTCCATTTTATAGAGACTGAAAAACCAATCTTCACAAGGCAGGGCGATTCTTTCTTGGCTGAAAGCAATTGATGCAGATTTCCAGCTAGAAGATAGACAACTATAAAAGGCAAACAACAAGAGATAAAATCTTTCCTTATGGGTAAGAACAAATACATAAGGAAGGAGTTTAAATGGCAATTTAAATAGGCTGAATATATCAAGATACACAATCACAGATTATCAACCCAGATTTGCGCAGAAGGTGTTGCACTGCAGTGTTACAATACTGGATTTTGCACTGTGCAGATAAACACAAAATTGTCAATCATCATATATAACATTAATACCGAATGGAATAGCGGTCACCTTTTGGATAATCTTTGAGATTGGCGATAGAGTATGTGATCAAATTCTTGGACGCTGCCCAGGTGGATGTATACGTGGGCTTGGGAATGGACCCAAATTTCCTTCTACTTTTGTAGATGCATCATCGAGACCGACGAATGCACAACTAAAGAAGGAGTTTGTTAGAACTCAGACCAAATTGCAAACACTCGAATCAAAACTAGAAATAATGTAACAAGCATTTGAGAGTGTACCTTCAGGAGTAATGAAATCGTTCTTCCAGCAACACCCATCTTCCTCAGCTCCGCCACCTCCACCGTCGAACTCTGAGTCGTAGATAATATTTTCTCGCATCTCTAATCATCAAAGTAGCTTTGGGAGTGAAACATGGGTGTAGGTCCCAAGGGGTGTAAGTGTAAGGTTTAGAAGGGGGGGTTGAATAAACCTTACCAAATTTTCGATTTAGTCCTTTTAAATATACAAAGTTGATTCTACACACAGTGTGTCCTTGATGGATAATCGATTTAGTCAATCAAGAGTTAGTCTCTCAACAGACTCAATCGAATGTTGATGGAATAACTCACCGTTGATTCTAAATTAACTCAACTTGTTGTTTTGTTTTCAGCGGAAGACTTAACACCCTTAAGTTTGATTAAGCAAGAGTTTAGTGCTAGGTTTAGTACTAGTATTATCAAGTGGATAGCAAATTTATCGTGATATAAGCGAGTTAAAAATGCAGGAATTAAAGTCTTTGAAATGTAAATGACACAATGAAATTTTTATAGAGGTTCGAAGATGGGATAATTCTTCTACTCCTCTCTTCTCCAACTCCCTGGAGGAATCCACTAAGTAATGATCGGTTTACAAAGTGGTAACAGTCCAGGATACAAGTCTTGATCACACAAACACTTGATCCTTTGGGACTCGATGAGACGCCTTGATCACTCGGTTGGCTTTCTCTTACGACTCGGCTTCTTCACAGTGGCAGTACGCTACTACAAACTCACTTGCTCAAGCTCTTTGGATTTGATCACGAAGCCCTCCAAAAGCTTAAAACTTGGTTCGACATTGAACCTTCCTACAATCCTTCGTGGAATGTAGACCCCTTTTCTTCAAAAGTTTCCTCTTCAACGATTGAAGTTCTCTTTCCTTCACAGTGAGTGTTGGATTGATGTACTTCGTAATGTAGTTTGAGGATTAATCTTGAATGATTTGAGAGTATTTATGGTTATAGTTTAATTGATTTCTTGAATGTTCGTGGTTCGTGTAACCTTCTCTCGTAGTCATTCCTCACCTTTTATAGTGATCTTTCAAAAATTTGCCCGTTGAGGAGAAAGGCTTATTTTTGAAAGTCACTTGCGATCGTTTTGTCTTGTTGCGATCCTTAGAATTGCCATTTCCTCGTATGAATTGTTCTTTCACCTTTTCGAGTTCGACACGATGTAGTGCTTCCCATTGTTCATTCCTTTTGCACGCTTAGGGACCGAGCACTCCGAGAAAGGTGGTATGGAGATATTACTTGTTTAAGTAAATCTCTTGATTTACGGCAACGGATCTTTTCGCTTATCTCGACTTGACTACATTTCCTTGCTTTCCCCCAGGTGACTTAGAGTCGAACTTCCAATCATCGGATGACTCTTTTGTCACTTCAACTTGAGACTTGGCTTTTCTCGATTTGACCGATACTCCACTTGGTCGCATCTCACCGCTTCTTTAGTAGAGTTCCCGTCTACTCTTTCTTTGCCATACTCACTGTCTCACGTGAGTCTTCCTTCCGTCTTGATTGTCTTCGCATGTTAGGGCGTGGTGACTTAACTCGGCAGCGCTCTAATTGTTACAATGCATTTTACAACAAGAATTGGGGTGCCAACTTTCTATTCTAAGTTTTACATGGCATTCATCAAAATCTAAACAATAAAATTCCTAACAATTTCCCCCTTTTTGATGATGCCAAAACTTAAACCATTCAAAAATGCAAACAACAAAGATACATACAGATAGTGTATTGACATAGAATGTATGTGCGAATCAATTCTTTTATTGATCATATCATTCTTGTTTTTTTACACAATCAAGTTTACAAGGTGTATCGTAGTACATATTTGCCTACACGAAAAATAAAGAATTTATAACTTTATTACGTACAGACTTACATTGTATGTATTTACATAATAAAATACACGAAGGGTTGGACAAAGAACACTTCATCTCCTTCGTTGTCTCTCTTCTTTCATCTTGTTCAAGATCTTTCTTCTCTTTTTCTCGCCGTCACCGCTTCTTTTTCTTTTCATATGCCTTCCTCGGCAGCCTTCATCTCTTCTTATTCTTTCATGTCTCTCCTCCCATAGCCGAGTTTGTCTCTTGTTTTCTTCTTCTAGTCTTTTTACATACTCGGCGTTAGTTTTAGCCACTTGCAAATTTGCTACTTGGTCAAGCCCAGCCCAAGAGATCCCTCATTTCTTTCCGGATCCACATATTCAATGTTTTGGGCGGAGGCCTGGTCCAAGCTTCTTCCTCCACTACGCTTCTTCCTCTACCTCGGGCGTATCTTCAGTCTTGGGTCTTCTTTTCCAAATGAGTGACCCGGAGGAGTGACCAGAGTGAGAGGACTTGCCGGTGGTCTGTCGCTGGCCGTCCGCTTTCTTCACATAACGTGAGACCCTTTTCCCGAGATAAGTCCCAAGCTTGAGCCATAGACATGTTTGCAAAGTATCCCCCGATTCGAGCGTTTTTAAATTCATCAACCGATCGTGGCTCTGTCTCCGACATCCGAGATGGCATAAGTGTCTCTGCTCTTTGGAATACCTCCGTGTTCTTTCAAGATGTTCATAATTCGGGCATCCATTCTTCCTTCCACTTCCTTCATCCCCTCGCTTCAATTGTTTTTCTCTTATCGGCCGGGATATAGCAGTGTTGGAGTGGCGAGTCACTGAGAGTTTGCCGCTTATAATGTCACCGTGACAGGACCTTGTTGGGGTTTGTGCAATCATCAAGGTCACATCTCGCCGATTTCCCCTCAACAAGCTTTCCTTTCTTTTGTTTCAAAACTTCCTCACCGATTTTCCCTTCTCACTTTGCTCCTTTCTTTTTCACTTGATTTTAGCGCTTTAAGGTATTTCTCTTCCCCTTTTTGGCATCATCAAAGGATAGAGAACCCTGGGAACATCTTTGTCCGCAAGCGGAAGTCGAGCCTGCGATAGTCGAAGTTCGCTTCAAGTCTCGCGTTGTGCAAAGACGAAATTCGGATCGAGTAGCGTTGGACTCTGTGAAATCGCTTCATCTCAACCATGAGAAGGCTGAATTTTCTAGTCATGTGTTCTTCCAAACGCCGTAGATCATTCGTATTTTGCTCACGCAGTGCTTTATCTCGGCGAAGATGAGCTTCATGCATGTGCTCAATATGTTCTCTCACTTCGTTTTGCATCGATTTTCGGCTCTCATACCGCGACTTGTTGAACAATGTCCTCAAGAATCTAACTTGTTCCACACGCATTGTTTCTTCTTTGTTGCCACCATTCCCTTATTCTCGACCGTTATGCCTCTCAAGTTGGGTAAGGTTGGCATCTCTCGTTGTCCATTCGCATGTCCAAAGAGGCCTCGATGCCTCTCCATCCGTTCAATCTCAACAAATAGTGCCTTGAACACTTCTCGAACTTCATTAACTGATTGCGGTGATGGCCATCTGACATCAAAGATCAAAGCATAAGTACCGAACAATGGTACGAAGAAAAAACGGGAGCTGGTGCAGTGATAGCGTCTTGCGTTCATTCTCGACTCTTCATGGAGGTCGGTACCTCCAGGGAAAAAGGAAAAGATTCTATAAAAGATTCATCACCGCCAAGGATTTGTTCGATGATGAGCGGTGCGCGTGAAGTTCTTTTTTTAGGAATCGATCTGTTGCGACTGAGGAGCTGCGCGGTGGTCTCTTGTTGGGTCTTGTTGTGAAGTGGACCCGCTTGCTTGAGCCTCAAATGTCTCTCAACCCGTTGGTCTCAAATGATTTTTCCATTTGAGTAGACCGGTCCTCGGCACTTTATCGGAAGCGTCATCGGACGATGATGAGATTTCCATTGGTGGCTCATCATCAAAGTTAAAGGTTTGACGAGTAGTCTTGGGATCGACTTGCTCGTGCTTGGAACATCCGCACCGAGTCTTTTGGATTTGCACGGGGGGATGACTCGACCTTCTTCATCGCCCCGATCCCGGAAAAGGTTACATCGAGATTATCCTGGGAATCATGAAATGCGCTTATCTCCTTCTCGGATGGGTCGATAATAGCGGGAGGGATGTTCTCTACTTGACCTCTTTTACCCCGGAAGTCTCAACCTCCCGTGGGCCTTCGATCCTCCAATGTCTCTCTTGCAATGCGAGGCACTTGGTCCTCCCTTTCGACAATATCACCGTCTTAGGGTCTTCTCGTGGTGGCATCCATTGAGTCTCAACCCCATGGATTGCACTTTCATCGCCCCAGTGTTAACTCCCGTGGTTGTTCCTTCCCGTGCCTCGATTGCATCAACAGCGTCATTAGCTTCGTAGCGATTTGTCACCTCGGTGAGGCAGTCTCAACTCGCTCGAGCTTCGTTGATGGCAACTTGTTGTTCTTCTTGTGTTTGTATTTTCTCTCCTTCGCCTCCTTGATTCGTTGTGGAGTCATCTACAAAGATCCTCCGACCTTGCTGCAGTGGAGTGAGTTTCCCCCCGGGCGCACCACTGAGTGACTTGGAATGGGTCACTCGTCTCCAAACTCCCGGCTGTTTCGATTGAATGTTCAGCCGTTGGGGCAGGTGGTAAAACACCTTCAATAAGGGTTGGCTCGACCGGGTCCCCATTGTCCTAGTTTCATCGTCCAGTCCCTTATTGCTTCTTCCGAGTGAGTGGGAAGTGGTGGCAGAATAACAACGATGGCGATTTGTCAACCACTCCCATTGGATCAATTTCCACCGCGTGTTCTGGAGGACTCTCCTGGTCCCTCCATCAATCTTTGCTCATGAAGGATTCTCGATTCATGCAATGCTTGCTTTGCATTTGCAACTCTTACGTAGCGTGAAGATTCTCCTGATCCTCATCACATCGGAGAAGACATCAAGGAGAGGATGTGTGTGTTCGTGTGCGGGAGATAGGGCGGATGCTTGCCTTCTCGCGTGCCTCGCCTTTCTTCAGCTTGCTTTTCTCTCTCCTTTTCCTTGAAAATCTGCAGGATGTCTATGCGCTTGTCTTCATCAAGTCTTTGGGAGCACAGTGTTTAGTCCAAGGAAATTTAGCGCTTCCTCTTCTTCTTCTATAAACTCGGTCGTTGGAACTGTTCCTTGACTTACTCAACTTCCATTTCCTCCACTCACGCAGACGATTTTGGATGTCCTGGGTAAGGTGGAGATAGGATCATTACATCACTATCCGCTCTAAAGGGTTCTTCTTGTGTTTCACCAGTGTGAACTACAATTGTGTCTTGAGTTGCCTCTGCTGATCGCCTTCAAAGACTTTGGTGTTTCATCAACTACATCTGAGACTCTATTTCTCCAGCATCTCCAGATATCTGCTCTAGCCGAGTGGTGACTCACTGGTTTCTCCACTCGGAGCGCTTGATAATTCGTCTTCGTCTCTGGTAGTTTGTACCAGGGATTTCTGGTTCGAGACGGTGTCCTCTGAGTCTTGGGCGGCGGGGGCCGTGCTGTGTATTTTTCTTGAGGAGCAGGCCGTCGTGGCTTCTCGGTTCTCCTCTTTTTGACGATCGGAGAAGGTATTTGTGAGTCCTTCTCGACCGCTGCTGCAGGGCAGAGACATCTTCTGCTGGGCGGTGACTCTCTTCTTTGGGCAAGAAGCATGTTTGGTTTTCTTTCTTTGCAGGGGCAGCGTGCTCTTCTTAGCAGTGCAGGGGCAGCTTTCTTCTTGGTTGGAGAGGAAACAGATTGTATCTTCGAGGGTCACCGATTCCCCTCACTTGTGTCGCTCTCTCTTGGCGTAAGCTCTCTTCGTGTGCCGAGAGATTTGCTCTGAACATCCTCTTGTTAACATGGAATGCTTTCCCATGTCTAAGAGGGACTCCTTTCACCTCCATCAGTCGGCCAATCACTAGGCCATATCCTAGGGATCCTCCAAATGTGCCATCTTCCTTGAAGGATTTGTTCCCACGTTCGGCAGAGTAGTCTGCAGACAAACTCAACCCAGTTTATCTTCTTTTTCTCGCGATGATTGCAGCCATTACAATCGCTTTGCCTTTGACAGTTGGTCAAAGCCGCCAAATTTGATGTCGATACATTTGGCAACTATGTCCAACAACTTGTGATAATCCTCCTTCACCAGTCTCTTGTTTGCGGTATACACTATTTTATCAAAGAAAAGTCGGGCTTGGCTATTTCTTTCCAAGCATCGGCCAGGTTTACATCGCCTTAAATCTCTCGATGCTCCTTCACCGGTAGTGAGCAATGTTCGCCAAATCTTGCGAGATAGTCACCGCTTTCCGTGAATGATGACTTTATTCCTTCATCGTGAATCTCGGCATTCACGTAGAATTGCGACCTCCTCCACATATGTCATCGGGTATTCTAACGCCGAAACGGTTTGCATCGGACGTTTCTAACTTTTCAGCGATTTTCTTCACTAGGGTGTCGCCGGACCCCTGTTTCACCATTCCGTCGAAATCCACCGTAGAGCCGGTGTGGATTTGCTTTCCTAACTTGGTAAAGTCATAAGTTGGTGCCATTTTTCAGATTATATCGAAGAAAAACTCGTAAATTGATTTGAAGATAGATAGGGTTTTAGAGAATTTTTGCCTTTGCTTTTGAGAGAAAGAAATGAAAAGTTTTAGAAGTGTGAGAGAAAATCTGACGAAAATGGTTTAAATATAGTTTATGAAAGGAAGTGCGGGTGGTTTTGAAATGTGATCGAAATCAACGGCTTAGATTTTGCACGCCTATTTAGCATTTAATGTCTCGTATTTAATGCGGCAAAGATTTATATCCAATCATAAGCTTGGTGTGCGCTTTATGTCCGTACACATCATCATTATCCGACGTATTTCTTAAAACATTTCCGCTTAGTCAAAACGACCGTTTTTGTCACTTTGCTTATAAGTGACTCGGCTTATTCTTTAGGCGATTTAACTCTACTTCTCACAGTTCTCTTAGTGACTCAATATCACCGACTTTGTAGTCAGTCTTTTCCGATATTAATCGATTTCTTCGAAATGATTTCTGTTTCGACTCTTTTTCACCTCCTTTTCTTCCATTTCTTTTCTTTGATTCTTCGTGTGTCACCTTCACCAATTAACCCCAACTCATGTTTGAGTTCTTCAAATCTTGACTCACATAATGGTTTTGTGAAGATGTCGGCCTAGTTGTTTATCGCTTGAGATATATTCCAGGATGATGTCCTTCTTTTCAACATGATCTCTTATGAAGTGATATCCGACATCAATGTGCTTTGTTCTTGAATGCAACACATGATTTTGAGTGATTGCAATTGCACTTGTGTTATCACACATGATTGGAATTTCTTTTTCCTCAACTTCATAGTCTCTCACCGCCTCATCCATAGGACTTGGGCACAACAATTTGCCGCGCCTATGTATTCTGTCACCGTAGAGGTGGCTATTGAATTTTGCTTCTTGCTAAACCAGAAATTAGCCGGTTTCTAGCATTTGACATGTGCCTCGAAGTGCTCTTCCTGTCCACTCGCATCCAAGATAGTCGAATCAATAGCCAATTAGCTTGAATCCTCTTTCCTTTGGATACCATAGCCTACTTCGCTTCCTTTCAAGTATCTCAAAAGATTTTCTTAGCGTTGTCATATGGCTCTCTTTTGGAGCAGATTGAAATCTTGCACATACACCTACAAAGAAAGGTGATGTCCGCCTCGCTTGCCGTGTGAGATAGAGCAATGATCCAATAAGTGCTCAGATCTTGTTTGATCTATTGTGCTTGCCATCCGCATCCATGTCCATTTTGACCGATGTGTTCATTGGTATTTTTACGTAAGACTTCTCCTCCATACCAAACTTCTTCATTAAATCTCTCGTGTATTTTGTTTGACTTATGAAGGTTCCATCCTTCACTGTTTCACTTGGAGTCCAAGGAAGAATGTCAACTCTCCCATCATGCTCATTTCAAATTTACTTTGCATGAGGTTTGAAAACTTTTCACACACTCTTTGTTTGTGGAACCAAAAATGATGTCATCCACATATATTTGAACAAGCAAGATACTCTTTTTTGTCTTGAATTAAAAAGTGTTCTATCTACTTTTCCTTTTGTGAATCCATTTTCGGTTAGGAATTGTGACAAAGTATCATACCATGCTCGGGTGTCCTGTTTCAATCCATATAGAGCTTTCTTGAGTTTGTATACCTTATCTCCAAGAGTCTTCCGCTCAAATCCTGGAGGTTGTTCAACATACACTTCTTCTTCCAATAAACCATTTAGAAATGCACTTTTACATCCATCCGATATACAATGAAATCCTTGTGAGTCGCAGGCAAAAACATCCTTATAGCTTCCAATCTTGCTACAGGGGCAAATGTTTCATCAAAATCTATCCCTTCTTCTTGGCAATATCCTTTGGCTACTAGTCTTGCTTTGTTTCTTACCACGTAACCTTCCTCGTTCATCTTATTTCAACACCCATTTGGTGCCAATAACATTTTGATGTATGGGTCTTTGCACTAATTCCCATACTTTATTTCTTTCAAACTGATTCACTCTTCTTGCATAGCTTGAATCCAATGTGTGTCGCCCAATGCTTGTGACACGTCTTTGGGCTCTATTTGTGAGATGAAGCATGTGAACATGGCTTGTTGAGTTCGATCTTGTTTTGACACCTTCTCTTATATCTCCAATGACAAGTTCGGTGGATGGTCTCTTAGCCATCTTACATCAGGTTGGAGTAAGTTAGTTGGATTCATCGACTTGCAAAACCGTGTTGCTTTGGGTCACTCTCTCGTACTCACTTAGTTGCAAATTTTCCTACTGCTTTTGAGATTCACTATCTCATCTTCTTCTCAATTGGTGATTCCAAATTTCTTCAAAGATAGGGACTCTTCGTATGGTTGGATGATTCAAACTTATCACCGACTCTTCAATGTCTTCTCCATTTACATTTGGCTCATCGAATACTACATGAATGGATTCTTCGAACCATAGTTCTTTTGTTGAGTATCCTCAGAGGCTTTGCTTTCACCGAGTATCCTAAGAAGATACCTTCATCGCCTTTAGCATCAAAAGCCTTTAGGTTGTCTTTTGCCATTGTTGTGGATGAAGCATTTACATCCAAATATTCTCAAATATGCAACATTTGGTTTTCTTCCACCCGATCTCATAGGAGTCTTTGTTAGTCGTCTATTTATCATACATCTGTTTTGGGTGTAGCAAGTCAGTGTTGATTCTTGACCAAAATCTTTTTGTAACCCCGCTTGACCTAACATGGTCCTTGTCGCTTTTTGAGGTTATGTTCCTTCTTTCCGCAACTCCATTCTCACGCGGAGTTCTTTGTCACGATTCATGACCAATACCATTTTCAATACAATATCGAGTTATTATTCCATTGACAAATTCATTCCTTCCTCGTCGATCTTATTTTGATAATGGTTTGACTCTTTCTCGTTTTAAATCCTCTTCATCGGCCGCGGGTAGTTTTTGTAGAGTTTCTTTCTTCTTGCACATGAATATTGTCCATGTATATCTGTAGTAGTCATCTACTACCACCAAGGTGTATTTCTTTCCACTTATCTTTGTGGCCGGTTCCACTGGGCCAAATAGATCCATATGGGGTTAGATGCAATATTCTTGTTGAGGATGGGCATGTCTTTTCTTTGAATGACGACTTGATTTGTTTTCCCTTCGACATGCGTCACATATACTCTCCTTCTTGTATACTCGAGTCCTGGAAGTCCTTCTACAAGATTACTTCCGCAAGCTTGTTAATCGTTTTGAAATTCGGATGACTCGGCTTTTTTGTGCCACGAACTTGATTCACCAGTGTGCTTTTGCTAGTAGACATGTGCTTTGGGTGTTGCGGTTGACCAATCCACTACATACATATTTTTCTTGCACATCCTTGCAAAGACAACTTCATTTGATTCAATATCTTTGATTTGGCATATACCCATGTTGAATCCAACATTGTAGCCCTTGTCACGAGTTGATGATGCTCGATAAATTGAAGTTGAGTCCTTCAACATATGCAACATCTCATGATCTCTAATCCATTCCTCTTGATGGATCCACGCCTCTTATTTCGCCAGAGCTTCATTTCCTCCAAATATGACTTTTGCTCCTTTAACTTCCTTGAATTTTGACAGATTTTTCTTATTTCTGTCATATGTCCGGGAATGTACCACTATCCATGTACCAGTTCCTTGCACTCACTGCCTTGAACCCGCAATCAAGGAAATTAAGTTTTAGGTACCCATACTTGTCCGGGTCCCGAGGGGTTAGAATTGTAAGATGATCCAACCAACCTATAGCCAAATGATTTGACTCTAAGGGGTTGCCATCTATCGCTGCCATAATCATAATTAATCCTGGCAAATTGCTTGGGGATTCTAGGTTCATACAACCTGTCTCTTTTGTCAGTATGCCTGCATATGTGTTTTAGCAATTGCCTTCCTTGGGTAATTGTGGTGTCTTTGATCGTAGTGCCTAGGTGCATCTGTGTCTTTGATGAAAGCTCTTATGCTTTTGGAATGGCCTTTCTTGAGTTCTGTGCCTTTGCCATTTGGGCTTATATTCCATAAGTCTATTCTGATAGTTCACATTATTCCAATCAGCTTGGCTTGGATATTTTCTACCATTTCCATCATATGTATTTCTTTTATGGGTTTTCTGGGGTTTTTGGTAGCTCGCTTCCTTTTGCGTAGTATTTTTGCTTTGGAGTTTGGCTTTGAGGAACTCATTGAATCTCTTCTCACTTTGTATCCTTTCAAATAAGCGCACTCAACCGGCAAGTTTTCCTTTTCCTTTATAACCAAGGCCAGCTTTGCTTGTTATTGTGCTTTGGAGTGAATGTGTGTGCAACATTTAGAGTTTTGGAATTTTCGGACTCTTCATGGCTTGAAGATCCTTTTTCTAAAATTACTCTTGAGGTTTGACATAGCACGGAGGGAATTAAATCCTAAGCCCGTCTTGTCTCCACATTCTCTTTTGACTCATAATAAGATCATCCAATGATTTAGATGCCTTAGTGAATGAGGCAATAACATTCTTGAGGTCATTCTCCTCTTTTCTATAGCAGCAATTTCTCGCTTTATTAATTTAGCATTTTCAAATTTTTAAACTTTCATTCTCATCACTATTTGACTTAGAGTACTCGGCTCCTTAGTCGGCTTGGAGTTTTGACCTTTGAGTAGTCACATTCTCCTCATTCAATAGTGTGTGTGAGGATTTAATGTGTTCAAAATCTTTCATCATTTTGCCTAATGAATCATAAAGATCGGTGGGTGATGAAGTGTGTGTGTCACAAATACTATCACTAGTGTCTGAGTTTGATGAGTTAGAGTGTACCTCATCTTCTTGGTCGAGTTGATCTTGTTCCTTGGCCATCAAGCCAGATCGGGGCTTCTTCTTCGTGAGTCACTTGAGTAGTCATCTTCACTCGCTCTCTCACTTGACTTCGACTGTTTTTAAGCTTCTCTCTATGACCATCATTGCCTTTTTCTTTTCTTGTCTTCTTTCTCTCAAGACCTTTCTTTCTTCTTCATCCCCGTATTTGTTGACTACAGGATATGGACAAATCAATGGCATAGTGACCTGGTTGTCTACAGTTCCAAAGATAGATATTCAACCTTTGATCGACTCTTTCCATTCTTGGATTGTCACCCTTTGATACTCAACTTTTTGATGATCTGTTCTCTTGGTTGGCCTATCTTCCCTTGATTTGGAGGAGTCAGTGTCTTCCGGAAGATTCACCCTTTCTCTCTTGTAGTTCTTATTAAAGAACTTGTTGAATCTTTTAACCATCGTTTATTTTTCTTACAGGTCAATGACTTCTTTGACCTCGGCTCTCTTCCCATCTTTGACAATTAGAGCAATTTGTTTTGGGTACAACCTGTCTCTTCCTCGGTCTTTTTTCTTCTCACCAAACTCGTAGGCTTTGAGGTCCGAGAATAACCCATGGTTGGATGTCTTTGATAGGTCCATGGAATGTCTCAAAGTGCCATGACCTTCATTTCCCATTCAAAAAGACTTTTTTAGATCTTCATACACATTTCCTTCGTGTATATTCCTTTCCAAGTCAGATAACTCATTTGTGATTTCGTGAACCGAGCATCTAGTTGATCCAGGTTCTCTCCCGAGATCATTTTGAAGTTCTCAAATTTCTCAGATACCACCGATAATTTGTTTTCTTTGATTTGCTATGAGCCTTCACAAATCAATGTCGGCTTTGTCCTGATTTCTTTAGCCGTTTTGCATGATTTGACTTTATTGAACATGGCTTTGTCCAAGGTTTTGTAAAGGATGTCCTTGGCTACATTGTCCAGGTTATATCTTTTTCTCATCATTTGTCCACTAAGTTCTTGGTTTTCAACCATGACAGTCCTGGGAGCAACATCTTCTTTTCTCCTTCACCGCAGAACTCTTCGTACAATCAGTGTTTCACCTTTAAGATTTGCAGAGGCCCATCTTCTATCACTATCCACATCTCATCATGTAATGTTTGATAGATGAGCTCAGATACGAATTTTCCAATCATCAAATTCTTCAATAGTGAACATAGGGATGCGTGTCAAATTTGCTTCCATGATAATAACTTTTAATGATAAAAAGAGTTTCGAGAGTTTAAGTACTAAAGCGGACTTTGAAAAGTTTGGAGATCTAGTTCAAGAACTGGTGCGGAGGTTCAATGAACCAACCGCTCCGATACCACTTGTAGGTCCCAAGGGGTGTAAGTGTAAGGTTTAGAAGGGGGGTTGAATAAACCTTACCAAATTTTCGATTTAGTCCTTTTAAATATACGAGTTGATTCTACATAGTCAGTGTCCTTGATGGACAAACGATTTAGTCAATCGGTAGAGTTAGTCTCTCAACAGACTCAATCGAGCCGTTGATGGAATAACTCACCGTTGATTCTAAATTAACTCAATCGTGGTTTTTTTTTTTTGGAAGACTTAACACCCTTAAGTTTGATTAAGCAAGAGTTTAGTGCTAGGTTTAGTACTAGTATTATCAAGTGGATAGCAAATTTATCACAGATATAAGCGATTAAAAATGCGGGAATTAAAGTCTTTGAAATGTAAATGACACAATGAAATTTTTATAGAGGTTCAAGATGGGGTAATTCTTCTACTCCTCTCTTCTCCAACTCCCGGAGTAATCCACTAAGTAATGATCGGTTTACAAAGTGGTAGCAGAAGATGATACAAGTCTTGATCACACAAATGACTTGATCCTTTGGGACTCGATGAGACGCCTTGATCACTCACCGTGGCTTCTCTTACGACTCGGCCTTCTTCACAGGCGTGCCTTTGCTACTACACTCACTTGCTCAAGCTCTTTGGATTTGATCACGAAGCCCTCCAAAAGCTTAAAACTTGTTCGACCTTGAACCTTCCTACAATCCTTCGTGGAATGTAGACCCCTTTTCTTCAAAAGTTTCCTCTTCAACTCGATTGAAGTTCTCTTTCCTTCACAGTGAGTGTTGGATTGATGTACTTAAGTAATGTAGGCTTGAGGATTAATCTTGAATGATTTGAGAGTATTTCTCGGTTATAGTTTAATTGATTTCTTGAATGTTCGTGGTTCGTAACCTTCTCTCGTAGTCATTCCTCACCTTTATAGTGATCTTTCAAAAATTTGCCCGTTGAGGAGAAAGGCTTATTTTTGAAAGTCACTTGCGATCGTTGGCTTGTCTTGTTGCGATCCTTGGAATTGCCATTTCCTCGTATGAATTGTTCTTTCACCTTTTCGTAGTTACGACACGATGTAGTGCTTCCCATTAGTTCATTCCTTTTGCACGCTTCGGGACCGAGCACTCCGAAAAAGGTGGTATGGAGATATTACTTGTTTAAGTAAATCTCTTGATTTACGTGCAATGGATCTTTACGCTTATCTCGACTTGACCGCATTTCCTTGCTTTCCCAGTGACTTAGAGTCGCCTTCCAATCATTGGATGACTCTTCCGTCACTTCAACTTGAGACTTGGCTTTTCTCGAGTTGACTTGATTGATACTCCACTTGGCCGCATCTCACCGCTTCTTTAGTAGAGTTCCCGTCTACTCTTCTTTGCCATACTCAAATGTCTCACAACAGTCTTCCTTCCGTCTTGATTGTCTTCTTGCATGTTAGGGCGTAGGGCCGATTTAACTCGGCTTTGCCGGCTCTAATTGTTACAATGCATTTTACAACAAGAATTGGGGTGCCAACTTTCTATTCTAAGTTTTACATGGCATTCATCAAAATCTAAACAATAAAATTCCTAACAATGGGTTATCTTATTTTTCTTAGATGTTTTTGTTGCAACACTTGTAATGAAAGGTAACTAAACTAACACGTTTTTTATCTTTCAGGGTGACTAGTGACTAACAGTATTGTGCACGGTTTTTATCTTTTTATCCCTCATTTCTTGTTGGTTTTGTGCTTGAAGCTCTAATGATAAAATTAAAATTTTATTTCTGGTTAGAATGAGTGTTCTATTATTTGTAGTGCTTATTCTTGTTTTTATATACTTAATGATATTGTTGGATTGTGTTGTGGTTGTTGTTGCAATTAGTTGATTATGATTATATTGTGAAAAAAGGTTTAATACTGGTTTAATATAAATAAACAAAAATAGAAAAAAAGTATTAAAATTGTTTGGCCGCTAAATTTGGACTTTTTTAAAATGCAAAAAGTTAATAATTTGCGGCGAAAGTCTAAATTTAATGGTTGTTACATTTAGCAACAAATTGTATGGTTTTGTCACGAATGTTTTATTTTAGACAAAAAACTGTGTAATGTGTTAGCGGCGATTTCTTCATGTTAGCGACAAAATATTTTGTTACTAACGTTTTGCGGTAAAATAAATTTCAATCGCCGCTTAAATGTTTGAGACGGTGTTTTGCCGCAAAAAATATTTTGCAAAACTTGTTATGTTAGCAAAATGAATATTTTTATTGCTAAAAAACAAGTTTGTTGTAGTGAATTATTATCTATAATTCTTTTCGTGGAAACGGGGAGATGACAGAAAAGAGAATGTAATTGAAGACAACTTAATTCTAATTAATGTGGTTTGGTAAAGAGATTAGACAAATTAGTATTTTTAGTTTTGACTTTTTCATACAGGAAAAACTTGACTTAGACAAACCACTTCATTTAATTAGCAGTTACCTGGAATAATCAAATTCAGGGTCAATGAAAATGATGCCCTATAGTTATTTTCACCTTTTTTTTTCTATTTCCTTCTGTTTTTTTCTTAACAATTTCTTTTGTCTTAAAAATAGAGAGAATTCATATTCATAGGCTTAATTGCAATTTTAGTCATGTAAATATAAGGAGATGACATATTTAGTCCTATAATTATTGTGTGTGGCAATTTATTGGGTCATGTATATCCAAAGAGGTGCATGGTATATTTGGTAATGTAAGTATCATATGTAGCAATTTAGGTTCCCAAAAATTTTATTTTCTGTGCAATTTTGGTCCCAACTGGCCAAGTCACATTTCACCTTTTCAGGATCAAAATTGCACAAATTTAGAACTTATAGGACCAAAATTGCTTAAAAATCATGATTTATGGGACAAACATTGCTACATAGCATATTTACATGACCAACTATGCCAATTGTTTATACTTATGGGACCAAAATTGCTACACAATAATTACAGGACTCTAAATATGCCATCTCCTTGTATTTACATGACCAAAAATGCAATTAAGCCATATTTATACTATTTAAAATATTTGAACAAAAGCTCTCTACTCAATATAAATTTCCAGCATCAAATTAATTAGTAAATTTGTTTGTAAGTTTTTTCATGTAATTTCTGGATGATTAAACCGATCATGAATGTACAAATTATGAAATGTTTATCCTTCCAAGACCTAACTTTTTGCCTATATATAACTCCATACAAATGAAATGAGATTTACATCTTAAAAACTCCCCAATTTATCACCACATTTGAAAATTAGCTCATGACATGCAAAGATTTAAAAAAAAAAAAAAAAAAACTCAGATAGAAATAATTAATCTGCCATATATTTCATTTCACATATACATTGAACATGCCCATAACAAGCACGGACTTACAGAATAAATCAAACAACATGCGAATTATACAACAAATATATATTCTATCATACATAATAATACACTACACCACAAAAACATCAAACTAAAAAAAACAAAAAAAAAAAAACAGTAATGAATTAAATAATGGAAGTACACTACAACAACAACAAAACAACAACAACAAACTAAGCCTTAATCCCACTACGTGGGGTCGGCTATACGGATCATATCGCGCCATCGTTTACGGTCATAAGCCATATTTTCGTTTATTTCTAGGTATAACATGTCATGTTTAATAGCTTTTTCCAAGTCTTTTTAGGTCTACCTCTCCTCTTTTGATTTGTGTGAGTGATTCTCTACCTTCTAAACGTCGCACGTGTGCATCTAAAGGTCTCCTATAAACATGTCCAAACCATCTTAATCGTGTTTCTCTAATTTTCTCGTCTATTGGTGCTACTCCCACTTTGTTTCTAATGTGTTCATTTCTTATTCTATCTAATCTAGTGTGTCCGCACATCCATCTTAGCATTCTCATCTCTCGCTACCCTCATTTTTTGTTCGTGTTCATATTTAGTCGCCCAACATTCTCGCTCCATAAAGCATTGCGGGTCTTATGGCCGTTTTATAAAATTTTCCTTTCAATTTTAATGGTATTTTACGGTCACAAAGGATAGAAGATGCACTCCTCCATTTATTCCAACCCGCCGGATCCTATGTGTGACATCTTTATTGATTTCTCCGTTCTCTTCAATTATAGATCCTAAGTATTTAAAACTCTTTGTTATACTCACTTCATGTCCATCAATTTTAACATTCGTCTCATTGTTCCTGTTGTTTTTACTAAAGTGGCATTCCATGTATTCTGTTTTAGCCCTACTTATAGTAAAACCTTTTGATTCTAGTGCTTCTCTCCAAACTTCCAATTTTGCATTTACTCCTTCCCTTGTTTCATCAATTAAAACTATATCGTCCGCAAATAACATACATTCGGGGATGGAATTTTGTAAGTGTTTAGTGATTTCATCAATTATTAGGATAAAAAGGTACGGGCTTAGAGCGGATCCCGATGCAAACCTATAGTGTTTGGGAATTCACTAGATATTCTGTTGGTGTCCCTGATACATGTTGTTATACCATCATACATATCTTTTATGGCATCTATGTAGGCTATTTTTATTCCTCTTTTTTCCAATACGCGCCACATTATATCACGGTTGACTCTATCGTATGCCTTTTCAAGATCAATAAAAACCATATGTAAATCTTGTTTTCTCTCATTATATTGTTCACATAATCGTCTAATTAAGTGTATAGCTTCAATTGTGGATCTTCCTGGCATGAAGCCAAATTGATTATCTAATAATGGAAGTACACTACATAATTAAATTGATCTATTACATGAATTAACAAAACAATTAATATTATTAACCAGGTGATACTTTGGACTTGTTTTTATGATCCTTAGCAGCATCAGCAACAGATTTGCCAGCTTTTCCGAAACCCTCAGCTATTTTCTTGACAACCTTTGTCGACACTTTTTCGCCTTTTTCGGAAAAACACTTCCATTATTCTTCCCATTACTGCTGCTCCCTCCATTGTTAGAATTCATTTTTTTTTCGCTTTTGTAATTATATAATTTCTTCTGCTTTTGATATATGTTTTATGATGGTGTGTTGTTCATGAAAGGGTTATTATGCATGGTATTTATAAGGACTAGGGATTGCCCTTGCTCGTTAATTTCGTTCTTAACGATGTAATTTTGCTGATAGTTCTATGTTATTTCTTGGAAATTAAACATGATATATAGACCCCATTGTCTTAATTTTCAACTGTGGATGTTTAATTAAGACAACAAAATGGTTTGTGTATGTGTGTGTTCTTGGGCTAATATTGTCTTTGAATATTGTGTTTCCATTGGTGTTGCCATGCAAATATATATAAGAGTATTTTCTTTAAATTTTAAGTAGGTGTAGTACGTACGTAAGTTTGTGAAATATTGAAAATGTAAACAGCAACACTTGGCGTGTGGGTCTGTTCGTGGTTACGTGTTTGTTGATTTCATTTTCATGCATTAATGCAAAAATAGTACAATCTCCGTGTTTTTTTTTTTTGAATTAATATGAAAATATATAAAAAAGAATGAACATGTACATCCACTGATCATGGACCTACTGTTTCACCCCTAGAGCTTCGTACGTGGAGAAGGTGAATTGTGAGATGTGATTTAACGAGTCAGGGTCCTGAGCTGTTTTAGACTGAGTCACCACACAATTAGAAATCTTTCTCAACCTGTTAACAGACGAATTCGAACCTCCACTCTACGGGTGCCAACGAGCGGACATCACATCACTCAGGTGATCTTTTGCACCAGTTGATGAGTTATGCCGGGGGCAATATATGAAAATATATAGTATATATACAAGGTTGACTTAGGAACCACTAGCTTGTAGCTCAAGTGGTATTACTAACCCTTTATAAGGGTGTTAACCAGGGTTCGAACTCTGTATCTTTCAGTTTATTTTAAATAAAACCACTAGCTTGTAGCTCAATTAGTATCACTAACCCTTTATACGCTTTTATATGATTTTGTGTCAAATGTTTTTACATCAAAACAATGTCCCTGTAGGTTGTCCTAATACTCCCGATTGGTCTAAAATGTTTTTACTATTTTTCGGAGTATCTCTTGGAGTTTATTTTCGATATAAAATTGGACAATACTTATGTTTCAGGCTCGACCGGTCGCCCTATAGGGCAACCCGTACCTGTGTTGAGTTTTGGAACAGAAAAAGGGACGGAGGGAAAACCAAGGGGGGCGGCCGGTCGACCCGGAGGTCGACCGGACCGGTGCCTGAAGCCCTCCCCGAAGAACAGATTCATCTGTTTCCCTATTTTGTCATGATCGACGGTCCAACATGAGGGGGCGACGGTCGCACTGCCCCTGCGACCGGTCCCCCCGTAAAAATTGCGAGTTTTCAATTTCAACTTATCTCTGCACGACCGGTCGAACCCCTATTTTGACAGCAAACTATCCGTTGAGTTTGCAGATAGCTTTTCCTTAATTTGAGGGGTTGATTTCTAACAGCTCTTTTCTTCAATTGTCTTGGTATTTTTTACAGAATTCATGTCCCCAAGAGAAGCCTATCATGTACAAAACATCTTCTATAAATAGATGAAGAATTGAAGCAACACAACAAGAGAGAAAACTACAACACAACAAGATACACTCAAGAATACACTTGTTCTTACATTGTCTTATTTCTTGTTGTAATTTGCCTAGCTATTCACTTTCACATCCTTGAGGTCTAGGCTATTCTTGATTACACTTGCACTAAATTGTATTATTCATTATCGGGTTGTAATCTTGAATTTGTGGTCGTCATTCAAACACAAGATATCCTTGTGAGTGTTCTTGTGGTAAGAACACACTTGGGTGAACTAGGTGTTAGGTGTAAGAAGATTGTGGTAATCTTCTTGTTGAGGTGTTGAAGAATTTGATATTCTTCAAGGTTGAAGATTGTGGTAATCTTCACAAGGTGCCGTTGGAGATTGTGGTAATCTTCAAGAGAGATTGTGGTAATCTCAAAGGTGGTGTTGAAGAAGAGTGTGGTGCTCTTCAAGGTGTTGTAAGTTGAATTTGTATTAATTTTGGTAATTAATAAAATTCTTTTTCCTTTTGAAATCCATCCCGGATATACTGGGGTGGTAGTAGATTAGGCCCTAGGTGGGTTGAACTACTATAAATCAACGCGTGTTGTTTACATTCCGCACCTTTATTATTGTGTTTGAGCATTCGGTTAGAAAAAGAGGGCGAAATCGAAAAGATGGAGATAATCTATTCACCGGAGTGAAATTTGTGTGCAAATTTGAAGGGACGAAAAATGGACAAAATAAGCCAAAATGACTAAATCGGAAAGCGAACCATTTTTAACCAAAAAATCGATCGGCGACCCAGGTCCAGGGCATGGGCGGCCGGTCGAGCTAGTGGACGACGGTCGGCCTGCCGCTGCGACCATTGTTTTTTCGATTCTTTTTGAAATCCGAAATTTGATCCAAAAATCCGATTTTTCGCCCCTAAATTTTAAAAACGTGCAAAATGCAAACGTAGACCTCATTCAATATACATTATGTCATAATCAAGCTCGAAATGAGGTAAAATACTCAGCGGTTAACGATTAAAAAGTCCGCGAGTTATCCTTGAGACGGAATTAAACACATCTCAAGTTTTTGTTAAAAACTCAATCCCCCTTTTTTTTAAAAAAATAATATCCGATCTCAATATGTTTAGTTCGATTATGACGAACTATATTTTGAATACGGAAAATCGTATAATAAATATCGGACTTGTTATCCCGAAAACTAAGAACGTTTTAAAACTATGGATATACAAGTAATAAGAAGAAGTACCTTTCAAATATTTGAAAATTTCTTTTAACGGCACTTTAATGAGATTCGTTGGGATAGTTTTTGAAATCGAACATATAGACATAAGGCATATGGAATGTCGAGTCTATAGGAATAATACAAGAAAACATACCTCGAATTTGTTTGTCTGCCGATATGTCTTTCTCAACCTTTGTCAAACTTTAGCCATAGAGGTTGAGATAGTTCTTCTTTCTTCAATGCTTAACTCCTTCAAGAGTTCTTTTGAAATATAACCGTCTTCTTGGCATTGAGTAATTTGAATTTCAATGATCAAATTTGAGCTCCCCTCATCATGATCATCTCAAGTTCACCTAGTATCAACTTAGAAAACCATATCTTGCACAAATGTTCATTAGTAGCACAAAAAATATTCTCATAAATATGCACAAGCAAACAATCTTACCCTTTTTTCAAAAACAAAGAGAGTAGTATCAATTTTACCTCTTGTAAAATCATTTAGCAAAAATAGCTAAGTCTATCATACCATACATGGGGTACTTGTTTTGAACCATACAAGGCCTTTTATAAAAATCATTTGGCCTAGAAAAATTTTAAACCCCAGGAGGTTGTTTTACATAGACTTCTTCTTGAATAAAACCGTTGAGAAAATTGGATTTAACATCCATTTGATAAAGCTTGAAATTTTCTTAAAACAGGAATGTGCAAGTAAAATGCAAATAGCTACTAAGTGTGCTATGAGTGCAAATGTTAAATCAAAATCAATTACCTTCTTCTTGAAAATACCTTCGAGCTACTAACCTCGCCTTAGTTCGACCAATGTTGCCTTTGTCATCGAGTTTGTTCCGGAATACCCTTTTTGTCTTCTTCATCACTATCATCATAGGGCATCCAATTGATCTAAGGTGTTCATAATAGAACATTTACATCCAAATATTTTGAGGCAACTAATATTTGGAGTACTTCATCTACACAACTTAACAAACTCATTAACGGCAATGCTTATATAAGCAAGAAAACATAGCCCAAGTGTAAAAATATGTCTCAATCATTAATCACAAAATATCTTGCATAAGAGCATGGTAGAAATAGACACTATATATATAGACCATGAAGCAAGAAACACATACTATGCATTTAGAAGATCATCAAGAATCTAATAAATCATGCAAGCTCAAATAAGCTTAAGAAAGCTACAAAAGGTCTCTTTTGAAATTTTAAAATCCGATAGCATATAGTTGAGACCTCATTTAAAAGAAGTATTTGAACAAGAGTTGACAAAGCACATATGTTCAATCAAATATCAAATAGTGTCTTTCAAAAAAAAATCTAAAAAAAAAACTCTTAATGGCACTTGTATGAGACACTATGAAAGACAAGCACATAGACACATGGCAATATATATATCGAGTCTATAAAAGTAAGAATAATACAAGTAAACGTACCTCGATAATTTATGCCTTTCTTGACAAATAATGACGTAAATGGCCATTTGCGAAAATATATAAATCCTACACAATTCTTAAAACAAATCTAGCACAAATCATAATGATAAAAGTGTAGGCTAAGAGATATCACAAGTAAGCTTATGCCATAAAAATCCATAAGAGATGATAACACACTTTGGTTTACAAAAGTGCACAAGAGTTTTGAAAACATCATATAAGGTCTTCTTATTAAAAGCACAAACATATATTGAAGATCTTAATTAAAAAATAAAATCTTTGAAAACTCATTTTGCAATTAAGACACAAATAAAAGCATGCATAATAACAAAATAAAATGCATATTTAAATAGGGAGATACGGGTTACCAATTACGCCATTTCTATGGGTTGTGCCGTTCCCATTGTTGATGATATCTTCCCCTTGAGAAGTCACTTTGTTGATGATGACTTCTTTGATTGCTCCATTTCCAAGATTTGTTACCTTCCCATTGTTGATAGTCTCTTCTTCTTTGAAAGTCATCTTGATGATATCTTTGCCATTTCCAAGGATTATGTTCTTCCCATTTTTGATTATATCCTCTTCTTGGAAATTGGCTTTGAAAATGTTTTCTCCTTTGATCAAGTGAAATGGTCATTTGATGTCTTCTTGGCGGTATGTTTCTTCGATTATTAGTCCACCGGGTACCTAATATGACATTGTGTTGTGGTACCCTCAAGTGCTTGGGTCCTTTGGGATTAGTCTTGAGACTTTTAGGTCTCCAACAATAATAAGAGCTATTTCTAGCCCGACATGTATTTACCGTATGACCCTTCTTATCGCAATAAAAGCAAGTAACATCACTAATATGCATAGGAACTCGATTCTTTTTCATATGCTTGACAATATTAGGCTCATGATCAAGTTCACTATTCAAATTATCACAACTATTAACATTCACAATATTGGGCAATTTATTGGTACTCAAGTTGGATTTTGATAAATTATTTTTCATTCAATTAATATTCTCAACAAGAGTACTATTTTATTTTTCAAGGTTTATAACCTTGTCAAGTGTGGTGGTGTGAGCACATGATAGTGATTCATAGGAAGTAAATAAACTATCCTTTTCATTTTTCAAAACATTGAATTCCCTTTTTCAAATTTTTGTACTTAACAAGTAAATTTTGGAATTCATTTTGAAGATCATCAAAATCATTTTGCAAATCACTATTATCATTTTGAATAACAATATCATAAGAAGTAGAGGGTTTAAGACATACCTCGTTTTCTTCTTCGATGCCCATAAAACAATATTCAACTTCTTCATAGTTGGAAGTTGTAAGAGGCTTGTTCCTTAGATTTGAGCTTGTATCCCTTTGAGAAGTAGATGCTTTTGTTTGACTCCTTTCATTTGCAAATACTCCATAGATGGCTTCTAATTTTTGCCATACTTCATGTGCCGATCAATTCTGCAATATGTTTATATTCCAAATTAGTAAATGAACAATACAAAATATTGAGAGCTTTACCGTTTAAGGAGATGATTTTCTTCTCTTCATCATTGAGCTCTTTGAATCTTTTGGAGGTGTGTGGTGTGTCTATCATCGGAATGGATTCTCCATTTATGACGATGTTCCAAATATCGAACCCGCAACCTTGTAAATAACATTCCATTCTTTCTTTCCAAAATATATAATTTTTGGAATCAAATAGAGGTGGCTTGGTGGTGGAGGTGCCGGATAGATGAGCTTCGTTCGTAGCCGATGATCGTTCCTCTTCACTCGCGATGTGAAACGAGCTTGACAAAGAGTTTGGCTCTGATACCACTTGTAAATCCAAGTGGCTACAGTATGGACGTCGGGGATGATAATTTCCAATTAATTGTTTTCCTCTCCGTTTGACCACCTTAATTAATTTGCCTCTGAGTTTAAGGTTTTCTGTATTTATTTTTCATATGCAAAAATTAGGCTTTTATGGTTTCCATCTCATTGGAGAATTTCCAACTTTTTACTGTTTGGGCTAGATATGTAAATCATTTTTGTTTTACCAATCCTATTAGAAATATTCCATTTCCAAATTCCCGTTTACAATCTCAACTCTATATTCTCAATTCTTACAACTATATATATATATATATATATATATATATATATATATATATCTAATTTTCAACCTATACTACATTAGTGGGACCCACTACACCACTACATACTCAATTTTAATCTTATATTACATAATTGTGGCGTCCCACACTACTACATTACATCCACATAAATTATCATTTCTAAATTAAATATTCAATATGGGTTCCATCACTATCATTTTCATCCAATTATATATTATTATTTTTCTACAAACGTCACTCATGAGGTCCCATGGCTTATATATTATATAAAAATCATCATCTTATCACAATTTCCAATAACGAAATTCAAAATAATGAGAAAATGACATCTTTAGTCCCATAGGAATTGGCATGTTGCACCCGTAGTCCCATGTCTGCTTAATGGTCCCATACGAAGCAAAATCTTGCATATATAGTCCCACTGTTAGTTTTTTAACACCAACAATTGTCATCTCCGTTAAATGGTCAATTTGGAGGGAAAAATTAGGCCAGCCTTGTTTTTGGAGGCAAATAAGGTGCATTAGCAATTTTTCCTCATTTTTGCTGGGGAAAAACAGGTGCAAGCTCAAATTTCACTCATTTTTGCTCTAAAATCTTGAGAATAAAAATGAGTTCTTCCTCCTCTAATTATCTATGAGGCAAAAATAAGAAAAATTATTTTATAAATTTATATATTAGAAATTAATATCTGGATACATGGACATAAATCTGAAAAAAATTTTAAGAGTTTAAAAATCAACAATTAAAATTTAAATACACGAAAATAAATCTATAAAATGCAAAAATAAATTTCAAATGTTATTGAATAAATATAAAAAAATACTGAATTAATTCTAAAAATTTGAAATAATATTTAAAAGATTATTTCATATATCTAAAAATTATTGAATAAATTTTGAGAACTATTTGAATAAATCCAAGAACTATCAAAACAAAATCTAACCATTATTTGGCCAGTCTAACATTTATTAAAATTTAAATATTATTTGAAGTAATTTTGAAGTAAAAATTAAAATTTGAATAATAAATAAAGAATAAAAATATTTTAATAATGTAATTAAAATAAATTTTCAAATTTAGTTATATATAAAATTTTGATTTATTAACTAATTTTCAAATTTTTGTTTGTAAATTTAAATCATTTTAATAAAATTTAAAATTTTCAAAATAAATTTTAGATTACATATAAGGTTTAGATATTATTTTGGTAATATTTGGATTTACTCAAATAATTTTCAGAATCTATTCAATAATTTTAATTAGTTATTTTTAGATTTATTAAATAAACTTTGCAATTTCATATTTTAATTTCCCAGACTTATTTTTGTATATTTAAATTTATTATTGTTAATTTCTAAATTTCTTGAAATAATTATCAAATAAATTTCCAATTATTTTGATTTTAATTGTTAATTTATGTATTTGTAAAATATTTTTTAGACGTTTTTAAGCACATAAATAACTATTTTCACCATAAAAGCAATTAACAAACCTGTTCTTTGCCATTGCGGTAATTTCTTCAAATTTCAACTCTTGTGGGACTTTGAATGCTAACAAAATAAACTATGGGGCTAAGAATGCAAAGTATGGGACTACGGGTGCAACAGGCCAATTCCTGTGGGACCAACGGTGCAATTTTCTCAAAATAAAACACAGAGTTTGATTATCAACTAACGTGCACGTGAGAT
Source organism: Rehmannia glutinosa (assembly GCA_016081115.2). Taxonomy (NCBI): domain Eukaryota; kingdom Viridiplantae; phylum Streptophyta; class Magnoliopsida; order Lamiales; family Orobanchaceae; genus Rehmannia; species Rehmannia glutinosa. Next base: position 4,580,928 of record CM071928.1, on the reverse strand, counting down.
GCACGTGTAATACTCCGTTAGTTTTTTTACGGTCAAGGGACTCCATTTGTAATTTTTGACTCTTGTGGGACTTTGAATGCTAACAAAATAAACTATGGGACTAAGAATGCAAAGTATGGGACTATGGGTGCAACAAACCAATTCCTGTGGGACTAACAAAGCAATTTTCTCTCAAAATAATATTTCAAACCAAACATATTTCCAAATTTTAACCCTATAAATTTTACATCAAAATTTTTACAACCAAACATATTTTCACTTTTACAAAATTTTCAATAAAAAGTTGAGATTTTATCTCAGTGGGATGAAAATTGATTTTTATCATTGGAATGAAAACCATACAAGCCCTATGTTTCACTACAAGTCAATCTATATTTGACAGCATAATCATTTATAACTAAAAAAAGTTAAATTAAAATAATTGAACCAATGTTTGGTTTGCTTATATTTTGGAATAAAAATGACTTAATTTTCCTTTATAAGTTTCTAAGAACATAAGTATAAAATTTAGAGACTAGAACCAACACCTAGGGTGTGTGTTAATTTTACGTATTGCTGACTAATTCTTGCATGGGGGCTTAAGCATGGTACATTATATTAAGGCAAAAACTTATATGAGACGGTCTCACGGATATATTTTATGAGACGAATCCTACATGTATGTATGATTCCAACCCAAACCCAAACCAAACCCATAAAAGAAACCCATGATTTTTGTGTTTTGTAGGATCCGTCTCATGAAATTAAATCCATGTGACGGTCTCATATAAGACCACCTCTTATATTAATTGGATGATCAGAAAAGTAAATTATGGTCATAATCACCAGAGAGTTCGTGTCAAAGTTTGGGATTTGGACAATACTTTTTTAATAATCAAATAGTAAATGATTGATTTCGGCAAATCATTTAATTATTAATTAGTAATTACGCGGATAGTTATGGAATTCAAGATCAACCAAAATGATGCTCCCATTTTCACCTATCATCATCTTACTTTTTTTTTATCATTATTTGTTTTAATGTAATTTAGCTTGGCATGCATTAATTAGTGATAATTAGTTCAATATTTTAATGTACGTACTTTATTTGTGGATTTGTCAGAGAAATTGCCAGACTTGCCCATTATTAATGCACTAGTTTTTCTATTTTAAACATCCCAAAATATTATTTTATTTCCTAACGTATGGATGTTTTTTTTTTCCTGAAATCATATCATGGTAATGATTTAATTAACTCCATGCTCAAAACCTTTTGTAATTTAGCTTGGCAAAGTATGCTTATTTAAATATAAAGTAATATATATAATTCTGAAAGGTAATTTTTTTAGTACAATGGGGATAGTGTTGGAAATTAAACTTAATTTAGCCCAAGTAATATTGGGTTTGGAAGATTAATTTTGAGATAAAAGAAAAGAATGAAAGCCCAAGCCCAAATAGCCCAAGTTCTAGAATATATCTAGAAAAGTCTTATGAAAATATCTTAGATATTATATGTAGGAAAGCTTGTAGAATATTCTAGTGAAGTAGATATTTTGGAGGATGATTCTAGTGGATGAATTATAGCCATTAGATCAAATAAATCCTAGCCATTGGTTAGGAAGTTGTACTAGTATAAATAGGGGTGTCTTGATCATTTTGTAACAAGCCAAATTTGAGAAGAATCAATACAAGCAAATATTTCTCCACCAAAATCTCTCTTACATTTCTTAGCATAAATAACCTCCTCCTCCTACAAAAAGAAAATAATCCCTCTTTCAACTTCCAATTTCTAAATAACCCCTTTTTCTTCTAAACTTGAGATAACCCTCCTCCAACAGATAGTAGGGGAGGGGACACATGCACTTGTATGAGAACGAACTCGGGTCAATTATTCTTACAATACAGACTTTAAGACTGGAGTACAAGAGTTGATCCTAATTCTGAAAGTTAATTAAGTGATCACAAAAGTAATCATTTTTTTCATATTGAATTTTCTGCTAATTAGTTAATTCAACGTAATTTCAAGGAAGAAAACACCCTTTGCTCATGATTTTCCTGTTGATTTCTAGGGAAAAAAAAAAGGAATTGTGTTTGTGTATGTACATCTGTATGTGTGTTTATTTTTTATCTTTATTTTTTTATGTTTATTTGAAGTTATAATAGATTACCAACGTCGTGTGTGTGTGTGTTAACACGTTGCTGACTAATTGATCATATGCAAACAAAACAGAGAATAACAAACATGAAGACAACAAAGGTCCAAATTAAGATCTAATATTAACGTAGTATGCGTGTGGGAGATTTTATTACTTTTTCAATCATTTGGTATAAAAGGTTGACTTAGGAAAATCACTTCAATAATTAGTAATTACCTGGAATAATCGGTTAGGGTCAACACAAATTAGTTTTAGTCATTTTCACCTGCATGTCATCTAATCTATATAATACATAAAAGCAGGATAGCCTCTAATAATGGAAATTTCCCGCCAAAAATATGTTGCTAAATATGGTAAGTCATGTTTTATTTCATATTTTTAATTAATTTTGTTCTTAATTGCTATAAATCGTCATTTACAGCATTATGGTTATCATTTACTTTGTATCTGACTTGCCTGCAAAATAAATTTTAAGTTACATTGTAATTTTTTTAAACTTTTGTTTTTACAAAGCAATGCAGTTCAGTATTAATGGCTGGATCAAAATTCAAAGCAATACCTTTTAAAAAAATCTATTACTTAAATCAACTATAAAATCAGAAAATAAAAAATATCATAATATTTGTATTATAAATTTACACGCAGTTACAGTTTTTTGATGTTTCTACGTTCTTTTTATGTTATCTAATAGACAAAGAATGATGAATAAAGAATCCAATCCAGTGATATTCTTTACTAGACAAATAAATATCTTATATCTTCATTCCTTTAACAGAAAAATGAAAATTAAATTTATGTTAAGTACTTTTGAAAAGCCAATCCAACCATATTTTTAACAGAAAATATCTTAAATTATTCTGTTCCATTTTCCAAATCTGAGTCATTCAAGACTCGTTGGGCAACTAAAAGTCATTTAATTGTGATACAATACCGAAAATTACTGTTTAGTTTACGATCAAAACAATAAATGGAAATATACAACTGTAACCATAATGATGTTTTTGAAATACCATAATTTAAAAATTGCATTAGGAAGACAAAATCGTCCACTAAGCATGCAGTTTACAAGCAATATAAATTGACCCAACCAGTCTTTCAAATCTACCATTTGTTAGCCAAAACTATACTGCAGAAACAATTCAAATACACGAATACTCATCAGAATACATCTTTGTTAGCAACTGAACATAAGAAAAGAACTTTCTGAAAAATGGCATCTTTATTTAGTTTGGTAAAGGAATATTAATCAACCAAATTCAAAGTGGGCATTGGAACTTCGTTTATAAAGATTACGAGCAAGATCAATATTAGTACATCAAAAGGTGGGTTATATTAATTATTTATTTTGTTTTTTCCTTAAAGCATAATGCACATGCATTATTTTAAAAAATAATCTGCAACTCTAATTGTATAGGTTCACAGTCGTCTTTATCTGTTAGCAAATTAAAATTTCATTAGGAATATGAATTTAGTTAGGATTATGTGAGGAATACCAACAACATGATTTTTCTTTTCATAATTTTTTATTTTTTCCCTATATATTTAACAGATATACAATTATTTTAAAAAACAACTAATAAATAATATTTATTTTGCAGGAAATACATCATTTCGAATTACTGAAAGTTGTCATTTGCCACGACTTTCATCAATTACAGCCTTAAGTTTCTGCACGGTTGTTGATTTAACAACTAAGGAATATCCTATTAACTCTTTCAAATTTGATGACATATAGTAAAGATTTTAATGTAAATGTAATTTACATTTATTTGTTAAAATATTGGTCTATAAAAAGTTATATTATACTTTTATTTCTAATTTTATTTGGTTAAAATATAAAATATAAATAAGCTGTTTTGTTTTAAGCTATGATAGTTAATGAGTAAATATTAAAAATGGTTATTTATTATATTTTTAAATTTAAATTTATATTAGTAAAAAAATTATTAATGTGGTATTCTATAATTAAATTCTCTATGTATAATAATTTTTTTGTGTAATTATGATTTATTATTTTATTGTCTAATATATTTTTTATCTTTATCTTTTATTATTTATAATTTTCATATATTGCACTCACTAATATATTAATTTTTTGTATCTATTTTGTTTTGTTTTTGTCTTTTTTATTTTCTTTGTTATATATTTTGCTTAGTAAATAAATTTCAAATAAGACTATTTTAAGCTAAGATATATGAATCAAACAACAATTCAATAGAATTTTTATATTGTTTCATTATTATGTTAAATCAATGTGAATAATAATTTAAAAATTCATTGTTGAAATCTATCCTTGAACGCTAAAAGTATATGAAATTGATATGATTGAGTTGAATATATATTTTTAAAAAATGTCTATTAACAAAATTTTCATTAATTTGTTATCTATTGAGCTACAAAAATTTATATTTTTAATGTTCAATTTCTTTGGTTAAATTTAAAATCCGTTTCATATACTTTTAGCGTTCAAGGATAGATTAAAAATATAACCAAAGAAATTTTCATTAATTTATTATCTATTGAGCTATAAAAATTTATATTTTTAATGTTCAATTTCTTTGGTTAAATTTAAAATCCGTTTAGGATATTTTAATCTTTAAATAATAACTAAATATTAATTCCCACTTCCCATGAAAAAAATTAAGTTCCTGTTTTATTTAAAAGTAATTCGTTTGTTTTATTTATACAATAAGTTATTTTGTGTGTGCTTATGAATTACTTTTCTATTTTAATTTATATTTATCTATATTTTGTTTTTTACTATTTATTAAAATTCTAGACAATGCAATAACTAAAATATTAAAAAAAGTTATTAAAATATAATCCGTGCATCGCACGGGTGGACTGCTAGTTAATATAATCTCACATTTCCTTAAGTTTCAACTAATTATTGACAGATTCTGGTACGTCTTAATTCTTAAATCATTGAAATTTTGTATATTCTATACTATTTAATTAAATTTGAACAAAACCGCTAGTGAATCTTAGTTTATATAATTGGTAAAATTGAAGTCCTGATTTCACAAATATTTGATCGATCAACTCATGAAAATGTAGAGGAATATAATTTCCATTTGTTGTTAGATGTTGTACTATTGACTATAGTATTGTTGAAATGTTAATTAGTTGTGGTATAGTAAATGATTACGAACATTTTTTTTACCTATATAATCCACTAGTCTTTGGATATGCACCGGGTAAACTTTTCGACTTGATCGCCTGCAAACCACACGGTCCACACTAGGCAAGCCATGTACGACAGATACGATTGAATGGAATTTACTACGACTTTAGATCCATTGTTTAGTTAATGGTAGGTTGTGAATAGGTGACTCTTGATTCATTATTCGCTGGTAATTACATTGATAAATTTATTTACTTTACTAAAACTAAAAATGAAGAACAAAAATACCAAAAAAAATGACAAAATTTAATGGTCTATCTTGATATGAAAATTGAAATTAATTTCATCTAAAGTGATTTTACTTTATTGTCTTAATATCTCACATCGTTATTTTACTTAAAAGCACTGGCGGAGCTAGGGGCCAATTTGTGCCCCGGTCCCTTTTGACAAAATAGTAATTTCAGAAATTTAATTTTTAGATTTTAAAATGGTTTTTTCGAATTTTTAGGATGCCATGTAAGATTTAAATATTGTTTTCTAAATGAAAATTAAAAATTTTGAAAATAAAAATGCCACATCAGCTCAACAGGTTAAAACAACCTGCTATAGCAGGTGAGAGGACCAAATCTCAATTTTTTGTTGAGAAAAAGGACTATTTGTCAAAAGCGAGAAGAAAAAGGATGAAATCTCAAAGTGGTGGTAGATAAAAGACTAAATTTTTTTTTTTTGCCTATACATGTATGTACATTGCTTTATATAAGTTGAAAACCCTGAAAAACACATATTATTATATATCTATAATTAATCTTTTCGCAGAAACGGGAGATGACAAAGAATAGAATGTAAATGAAGACAGCTTAATTCTAATTAATGTGGTTTGGTAGAGAGATTAGACAAATTAGTATTTTGACTTTTAATAATTTTCTTACAGGAAACACTTGACTTAGACAAACCACTTCATTTAATTAGCAGTTACCTGCAGGAATAATCAAATTCAGGGTCAATGAAAATGATGCCCTATAGTTAAATCCACCTTCTTTTTTTTTTCCTTCTGTTTTTTTTTTGACAATTTTTTAGTCTTTTTTTTTAAAAATGAAATGAAGATATATAAAAAGAAAGTAAAAAGTCCTAATCACAAGCCGATCAGGTAGCAAATGAAAAACAATGCAAAAATTCAGGAAAAAAACCACAAAAATAACTTTAAACCGCAATTTGAGTAAAAATGCAAACATAGGGCGACCGGTCGCGCACAAATAAGATTAGAAAAAGAACACAACAACTTTTACACGGGTTGACCGGTCCAAGGGGGGTCGACCGGTCGCCCAATGGTGCGACCGGTCACCCTGACCAGTTTTAGGAGTTCTGTGGGTTCTTTTTTCATGAAATGCATTCCAGTGCCGTCGCCTCTTTGGTCGACCGGTCGACCTCCTCAATGAAATGTTGTCCGATTTTTATCAAAAAATAAACCTCAAGAAATACTCCGAAAAATTCGTAAAAATATTTTAAACCGATCGGGAGTATTTTAGGACAACATTATAAAAATAGTTTTGATAAAATAACACATTAACACAAAATCATCAAAAGTGTTGTCCGATATAAACTCCAATAAATACTCCGAAAAATAGTAAAAACATTTTAGACCAATCGGGAGTATTAGGACAACATTTAGAAACATGGTTTCAATGTAAGAACCCATTGACACAGAATCATTGAATGTGTTGTCCAATATTGTCGAAAATAAACTAGAAGAAATACTCCGGAAAATATTAAAACCATTTTAAATCATTTAGGAGTATTTGGACAACCTTTAGAAAAACATTGTTTTGGTATAAAAACAAAATCATCAAAATCATGATAAAACCATTTATCAAACAATCTCCCCCTTTTTGATGATTACAAACCAAAACAATTTTAACGAGGTCGATTTTGAAAACAAAACAATTTTACCGGTTAAAAAAGAACTATCCATTGTGAGTAACAACATTCCACGCAATATAATCACAAGGATGGGAGTAGAGATATTCAAACATATATAGCAAAAACTCCCCCTATCAATATGCACAACAAGAGTAATGTAAAAGCAATCAACCCACAAGCTAAAAGCTTGACTTTTACATATTTATCTTAAGTACAAGAGCTTATAAGCTCCCCCTGTCAACAAAACATCATTAGGCAAGTATATGAGTCCATCATACAACAATTGGACTAAGTATAATGCACAACTTATGACTTTAGGAAGCCATAGCTTATAGCTTCTTTAGTTTAGCTAAACTTAGCTTTTATGAGCTAAAGAGCTTATAACCTGTTTCTCCCCCTTTGGAATCATAAAAAAGAATGTTAGCACGATAAAAACATCATATGATCATATCAAAGTGCGCAACTAAACCGATGTATCGAGTTATTTGAACATTAAAGCTTATAGACCAATTAGGAGGAAAAAGTCAATCACACGACTTGTAGAAGCTTATGAAAACTCATTTGATTGGCAAGAACATGATCTCTATAAATACATAAGACATTTGAAATCAAGAGAATCATGTAGGTGATGAATTTTTCATTGAGACATTTTATCGAACACTTGGCGGGTGTCAAAAATTGAAGAAGATATATATAACCCTTGTAAATGTAATCAAGCCAAGTTTTTCATCACCAAATCAGTTTAAACACAATAAAATACATCATAAATAACAAGCTCATCACAGACATATACAAATTTTATCAAGACAATACATATAGGCCAAGTTCTCAGGTTCAACCCAATTGAGATAAGGAAGTAGAAATCTTACCATTTAATCGGTAAAGATGAGCAATGATGATGATAATCGAGCTAGGTAATCCCCAAAATATGAATTTTATGCAACAAAACACATTTGAAGTGAAATTTGTGTGCAATTTACGAAAGGGACGAATATAGAGTTAAAAAGGGCCAAAGTCTGAAACAGAATGCAATTTAAGCCAATAAATAGCTAAGGGCGACCGGTCACAGGCATGGGCGACCGGTCGAGCTAGTGGGAGATCGGTCGGCCCACCTCGCCTGGCGACCCATTACGTTACATTTTTTGAAAGTCCGAAATTTGATCCAAAATCGATTTTTCGCCCCTTAGTTTTAAAAACGTGCAAAAATGCAAACGTAGACCTCATTCAATATACATTATGTCATAATCAAGCTCGAAATGAGGTAAAATACTCGGCGGTGAGTGATTAAAAATTCCGCGAGTTATCCTTGAGACGAAATTTAAACACATCTCAAGTTTTTGTTAAAACATGCAATCCCTTAAAAAAAATATCGAATCTTAATATGTTTAGTTCGATTATGACGAACCATATTTTGAAAAATAAAATTTACACCGGACTTGTTATCCCGAAAAATAATAACGTTTTAAAACTTTGGATGAACAAGTCATAAGAAGAAGTGCCTTACAAGTATTTGAAAATTTCTTTTAACAGCACTTTAAAGAGATTATTTGGGATTGTTTTAAGTCGAGCATATAGACATAAGGCATATAGAATGTCGAGTCTAAGGAGTAATAAACGAATAAACATACCTCAAATTCGTTTGTCAATCAACATGCCTACCTCAACGTTTGTTAATTTTCACATTTGTGGCCATATAGGTTGAAATGGTTCTTTCTTCTTCAATGCCTCACTTCTTCTTTTGAGTGTGGAATATAATCACCTTCTTGGCATTGTTGAACTTGAATTCCAATGATCAAATTTGAGCTTCCCTCATCATGATCATCTTAGTTTCACCTTGCATTGACTTGAAAAAATATCTTGCACAAATATTCATTAGTAGCACCAAAAATATTATCAACATAAATTTGCACAAGTAAACAACCTTGCCCTTTTTCAAAACAAGAAGTGTAGTATCAACTTTACCTTTTGTAAAATTATTTTGCAAAAATAGCTAAGTCTATCAAACCATATACGAGGTACTTGTATCAACCGTACAAGGCCTTTTTATAAAAATCATTTGGCCTAAAAATTTTAAACTCCGATAGACTTCTATTTGAATAAAACCATATAGAAAATTGGATTTAACATCCATTTGGTAAAACTTAAAATTTTCTCAAAACAAGAATGGGCAAGTAAAGTGCAAATAACTTCTAAATGTGCTATGAGTGCAAATATTACATCAAAATCATTACCTTCTTTTTGACAATATCATTGAGCTACTAACCTTGTCTTGTTCATCAAACTTGTTGCGAAATATCACAAATTTCTGCAAAATCTTAACAAGATATTTTGCACACGAGCATAGTAATATCGAATAATAGATACACTATTTTAAGCACCACATACTATGCATCATCAAGAGTCTAATAAATCATTCAAGTTTAAATAAGCTTAAGAAAGCTACATAAGGTCTCTTTGGAAATTTGACAATAAGAGAGCACATAGTTGAGACCTCATAAGAATCATATGAACAAGAGGCTTGACATAAGTATCCAAAAATAGTGACATTTATATGTGCAATAAATTGCATAACTTAGTAGATCAATTTGTTTTATCAAAACAAAATATAATCCTTTACAAATCTTGGATAAAACAAGCTATGTCAAATAATGCCTTTTCAAAAAATAAAGAAAAATCTTTTAATGGCACTTATGTGAAATAACTTGAAAGACAAACACATAGGCATATGACAAAAACATATCGAGTCTATAGGATGAATGCCAATGATGAGCATACCTCGATAGTTCAATCATCTCTTGAAGAGGATGAGGAAAAATATATCCTACACATATCTCAAACAAGTATAGCACAAAACGAACATGATACAAGTGTAGTCTAAAAACAATAAAAGATATCATAAGTATGCTTTTGCCATAAAAACCCATAAGAGATTATAAAACAATTTAGTCTAAGCAAATACTCAAGAGTTTTAAAAACATCATGCAAGGTCTTCTTTTCAAAAATATTTAAAACCACAAATATATATATATATATATATTGAAGACCTTAGTTTTAAAATTATGAAAACTCGTTTTGCAATTTAGACACAAAAAAAACACATGCATAGAAAGATAAAATGCATATTTAAATAGGGAGATACGTTTTACCAATTTTGCCAATTCCATGGGTTGTGCCGTTCCCATTGTTGATGATATCTTCCCTTTTGAAATCTTCATGTTGATGGTGGTTTCTCCAATTGCTCCATTTCCAAGCATTGTGACCTTCCCATTTTCGAAAGTGTCTTTCTCTTGGAAAATCATCTTTTTGATGATGTCTTTGTCATTTCCAAGGATTTTATTCATCCCATTTTTTATTATTTCCTCTTCTTGGAAAATAACTTTGTTGAAGGTGTTTTCTCCTTTGATCAAATGAAATGATCATTTGATGTCTTCTTGGCGGTATGAATTTTCTTCGATTATTATTTCGCCGGGTACCTAATATAACATTGTTTTGTGGTACCCTCAAGTGCTTGGGTCCTTTGGGATTAGCTTTGAGACTTTTAGGTCTCCAATAATAATTTGAGCTATTTCTAGCCCGACAAGTATTTACGGCGTATCCCTTCTTACCGCAATAAAAGCAAGTAATATTACTAACATGCATAGGAACTCGATTCTTTTTCATATGCTTGACAATATTAGGCTCATGATCAAGTTCACTATTCAAATTATCACAACCATTAATATTCACAATATTGGGCAATTTATTGGTATTCAAGTTTGATTTTGATAAATCATTTTTCATGCAATTCATATCCTCAACAAGAGTACTATTTTGTTTTTCAAGGTTTCTAACCTTGTCAAGTGTGGTGGTGTGAGCATATGATAGTGATTCATAGGAAGTAAATAAACCATCCTTTTCATTTTTCAAAACATTGAATTCTTTTTTCAAATTTTTGTACTTAACAAGTAAATTTTGGAATTCATTTTGAATATCATCAAAATCATTTTGCAAATCACAATAATCATTTTGAATAACAATATCATAGGAAGTAGAGGGTTTAAGACATACCTCGTTTTCTTCTTCGATGCCCATAAAACATTGTTCGACTACTTCATAGTTGGAAGTTGTAGAAGGCTTGTTCCTTAGATTTGAAATTGTATCCCTTTGAGAAGTAGATGCTTTTGTTTGACTCCTTTCATTTGCAAATACTCCATAGATGGCTTCTAATTTTTGCCATACTTCATGTGCCGATCGAATTCCTACAATATGTTCATATTCCAAATTAGTAAGTGAACAATACAAAATATTGAGAGCTTTACCATTTAAGGAGATGATTTTCTTTTCTTCATCATTGAGCTCCTTGAGAGCTTTGGAGGTGTATGGTGTGTCTTTCATTGGAATGAATTCTCCATTGATGATGATGTTCCAAATATCGAACCCGCAATCTTGTAAATAACATTCCATTCTTTCTTTCCAAAATATATAATTTTTGGAATCAAATAGAGGTGGCTTGGTGGTGGAGGTGCCTGAAAGTTGAGCTTCGTTCGTAGCCGACGATCGTTCCTCTTCACTCGCGATGTGAAACGAGCTTGCCAAAGAGTTTGGCTCTGATACCACTTGTAAGTCCAAACGGCTACGATAATCTAGAGGAGGGTGAATAGATTATCTCCATCTTTTCGATTATGCCCTCTTTTTCAAACCGAAAGCTCAAAGATAATAATTAAGTTGCGGAATGTAAACAACACATGTCAATTTATAGAGGTTCAACCCACCTAGGGCCTAATCCTCTACCACCCCAGTATATCCGGGATGGATTTCAAAAAGAAAAAAAAGATTTTATTAATTACCAAAATTAATACAACACCAACTTACAACGACAACTTGAAGAGCACCACACTCTTCTTCAACACCACCTTTGAGATTACCACAATCTCTCTTGAAGATTACCACAATCTCCAACGGCACCTTGTGAAGATTACCACAATCTTCAACCTTGAAGAATACCAAATTCTTCAACACCTCAACAAGAAGATTACCAAAATCTTCTTATACCTAACACCTAGATCACCCAAGTGTGTTCTTACCACAAGAACACTCACAAGGATATCTTGTGTTGAATGATAACCCAAAAATTCAAGATTACAACTCGATAATGAATTATACAATTGAGTGCAAGTGTAATCAAGAATAGCCTAGACCTCAAGGATGTGAAAGTGATAAGCTAGACAAATTACAACAAGAATAATGACAATAGAAGACCAAGTGTTTGCTTGAGTATATCTTGTTGTGTTGTGTTGTTCTCTCTTGTATGTTGTGCTTCAAATCTTCCTTTATTTATGGGAGATGTCTTGTACATGATAGGCTCATCTTGGGGACTTGAATTCTGTAAAAAGATTGCAAGACAATTGAAGAAAAGAGCTGTTAGAAATTAACTCCATGATTTAAGGAAATGTTGTCTGCTGTCAAACGGTCAAAAATTTGCTGTCAAACATAGGGCGACCGGTCGCGCACAAATAAGATTAGAAAAAGAACACAGCAAATTTTACATGGGGTGACCGGTCCAAGGGGGCGTCGGTCGCCCCCAAGGTGACTGGCGCCCACCGTGGTGATTTGTCACCCCGACCGGCTTCTAGGAGTTCTGTTTCGTGAAATGCATTCCAAGGTACCGATCGCCTCTTTGGTCGAACGATCGACCTCCTAAATGAAATGTTGTCCGATTTTTATCAAAAATAAACCTCAAGAAATACTCCGAAAAATTTGTAAAAACATTTTAAACCGATCGGGAGTATTTAGGACAACATTAGAAAAATAGTTTTGATGAAGTAACACATTAAAAATCATCAAAAGTGTTGTCCGATATAAACTCCAATAAATACTCTGAAAAATAGTAAAAACATTTTAGACCAATCGGGAGTATTAGGACAACATTTAGAAACATAGTTTCAATATAAAAACCCATTGACAGAAAATCATTGAATGTGTTGTCCAATATTGTCGAAAATAAACTAGAAGAAATACTCCGAAAAATATTAAAACAATTTTAAATCATTTAGGAGTATTTGGACAACCTTTAAAAATACATTGTTTTGGTATAAAAACAAAATCATCAGAATCATGATAAAACTATTTATCAAACACTACCGTGCAACCATAAGTAGCATGATTGTGTCACCCTATGTTGTAAAACATAACACGATCATGTTTTGCTTTTAGGTGCCACTATCGTGCCATATTTTATAATATGTAGGGTGGTATGATAGTGCAACTTTAGCAAGGGTATATTTATTTGTACGGGTAAAATAAATATTTTTTTATAGCAATGGGTAGAAAAATTATTTGACTATCCAAAGAGGTAAAAAAAAATTACCCATTTGAGAATCATTGAAGTTAATCCCATGGGATTTTTAACCACGAGCTTGTAGCTCAAGTGGTATCGCTTACCCATTGTAAGAGTGTAGACTAGGTTTCGAACCCTGTATCTTTCAGTTTCTTTGAAATTTATCCCCTCCCCTCAACCACTACTTTCAACTTACTAAAAAAAATCCATAGGATTTTTAACTTTATTTTAATCATCCATCAATTTTAATTTTTTTTATAGAAAACTGGATATAAAAGTGAAATACTATTTTAAGATACTATAATGCCCTTCAGTTAAGTAATTATACTTTACGAAACTCCAACATCATCCCTAACTAGTAACAATTAAAACCCTCGTTGCCCCCTCTATTCTTCTTGCTCTTTGCAAAAATAATCTCTTCTCCCTATTCGCTTACTATATGAGGAGCAAATTATAGTTTCTTTTAATATTTTTTCTTTGCTTTTTTCAATTTCTCCCATTTGTGGGAGTTGGTTTCTACCTTTCGAGTCATGAGATTAATTTGCTCCCCTATGTGGGAGTTAGTTTGCTCTTTTATTTGTTTGCTTTTTTTCTTTTCTTTTTAGATCTATTCAGATATTAATAGACTCGTTCTTCTAGGGCCTCATTCGAGTTCTCCACAAGTTTATGATAGATCTGCAGATCAAAAAAGAGTCTAGTATGAATCGTCCAACCTTAAATGGAAGTGCAAGTAATCACTCATCCAACTAAGAATCATAACCCACTGAGTTTTAATTTGATGGTTTATGAGCGATGGCCAAGGGCCCCTAATTTTGGGGGGCCCACATTTATATATAGATATATGTTATATTGTAAATTTTGTAAATAAAATATTGGTTGGGCCATCTTAAAAAATTATTTAGAATGAGGCCCATATAAATATATTGATGGCTCAAAAGCTACCTTTAAAATCTTAGGCAAGTGTATCTATTGTTTTATAGAATAGATTGTTGAGTACCGAGTGTCATTCCCACGAGGATTGTAAGTATTAGTAATTACCGTCTTTTTGTTATCTAATCTAGCAATTTTCAGAGTTTTTTGTTGGTTTAAAAATGAAAAATAAAGAATTTGGAATAATTGCAACTTACAAAAGATCAAATAAAAGTAGTTGTAGGATAAGAAATCAAGAGGTAGAAATGTGTTTGGATGTAAATCCCTCTATAATGTTTTTGTGATTTAACAAAATAATGATACAACCAAAAATCCTTTAGCAAAAATCATCCTCTTTTAATAAAATCTCATGTTTCATGGACCATAGAAATTCCCGGTTTAAGTTAAACCCTCTATCGAGTGCGAATAACTCCTAACCTCAAGTTGATTAACTGAAATCTCTTTCTAGTTAAAACCCCCAAGATTGCATTATAACGATTTGTGAATTCCCATATTAGGTTTGACCCTAATCCAGAAGATTTATGTCGTCCTATATGTAGGATTGCATGCAACTTTTTACTTATATAGGTTCTATTTCACCATGAATTTCTCGATTTCCCGATGAAAAATAAACTTCAAATCAATATCGCGCATATACCAATTCGAATGAATTAAGCATAATATAAGTGAACCACACAAAACATGAAGATTTTATTAAAAACATGCAAGCCTTAATCACAAATCCATTCTAGAGTTCATTACATTCAAACACTAGAAAATTTAGCTACACATGGCTTTGATAAAAGAGTATACTACACAAGAAGATTTGAATAAAATGAACATGGTGTACTTAGCTCTTATTCAAGACCAATACAAGACTTTCTCCTTGGTTGATTGCAATGATGTTGAGCTCCAAGCCTTCTCCTCTAATGCTCTTCAACTTCTAACTCTACCTCTCTTTTTATCCTCTCAATATATTTTGCTTTGAAACTTAGAGTGAATGAATCAGTGAATATACAAAAATGAATGATTCCCCCAACTCATACTATTGACTTTTATAGACATCATTTTTTGTGCAAGAACACATTAATAATGTCATCTTTTGTTAAACAAATGCTCCAATTCATTGTTGGGTTGGTGAATTCTTGTATTCATATGATAATTGAGGAAATATGGGGACTTGTTGCAGCAAAATAGGGTGTTAAAGATGTACAAAAGTAGTCAAAAAGCTCGGTTGGTGAGTTTTCCATAATTTCCGCATGGAAAAGTTGCAGAAAAGTGCCCGGGACACGACCATATCGCCCGCCGACGGCCGTAAAGTCTTTGTTTTCTTCATCAGAGAGCCGGGTCGACACGGTCGTGCTCCCCAACACAACCAGACCGTGTTGGAGGCTGTTTTGTGCAAAATTTTCAAGTTTTTCGCTACCGATGGAACACGGCCGTGTTGCCCAACACCCCCTGCCCGTGTTGGACCTAAAAGGCCCCGAAACGACGCATTTAGCTTGGGATTTCGAGCGTTTTTGCATCCTTAAACCCCCTGGTATGTTTTGACACGAATCCATGGTCCGAAATTCACCAAAATTAGCCCCGAATGGTCAATCTACATCAATAAAAGCACATCGGAGTACTATGAACTATGTACAATCAAAAATTTACAAAACTAACAAAAAAATAACTCAAATTCTACTCAAATATACACATAAAACATGCATAAAAAGACCCTTATCATATATAATATTTATTTCGAAAAAAATATTTTTCTAAAAAAATACAAAAAAGTAGGATGGTCTTCCAATATATTCTCCAATCTCTATAATTATTTTTTAATTTTTTTATCTCTCATACAATTAGACTACAAAACATATTTCTCAACATAAAAAGGTTTTCAAAATTAAAAGTGATAAGTACTTGCATTCAGCTATGTCTCAAAAAATATTGAATGGATTAATAATTTTATACATTGAAAATGAGATATTGGAAAAACTTAATTTTGAAGACCTTATTGAAGATTTTGCTTCTCAAAATTCTAGAAGATCTAGATTTTTTAAATAATTATTTAATGTTTATTTTCTTATTTTTTTATCGTCGGTGGTGCAATCTTTCAAGTTTCAATACTTTGAATGATAAAAAATGAAAAATTGTTTGTGTAACATTCTTATTTTTATATCACTATAAAAACTTTTTTTTTTGGGCTAGGGGTCCCTTGCCCCAAAAGGTTAGGATTGACCCTGAGTTTATGATCTATTACATATGTCTAGTTTTGTGTTTTGTTTGTCTCCCCTTTTTGCTTGTTTGAAATGTAAAGTTTATTTGAGGTTTTTCCGAAATTTGTATATTGATTAATTCGCATTGATTAATAAAAGATATAAAAAAACAAGTAACAATTATTCTCTTTCTTATGTAGTTTTGGTCCTTTTGGACTTTGGGCTCAACTGAGTCAAATAAAGAGTGACCTCAGTTCTTTCTCAAAAAAAAGAAAAAAAAAAAGAGTGACCTCAGTTCTTTTTGAACAAAAAGTCTAATTAATTTCGACTTCATTTATTTCAAAAATAATAATAAATAAATAAAACGACTTCATTAGCTGGCTTCGCACTGTCTACCATTTTGATTTTTGAGATTATTCGTATCTTTTGGGGCCATCAATATAAAATTAAAAATACATCGAAACTCCCATTGGCTGTTGGGCTGTTGCAATACAAATACAATTGTTTTTTTAGTCATTCCCTACAAATCAAAATGTTTTTTTAACCATTTTTGGGTGTGAAAAATCTAATTTGCCTTTGAGCCAATTTAACTGCACAAAACACACATTCCTGTGACTCGAATTCGAGTCACTGTGACTCGAATTCGAGTTACAACAAACACAGTTATTTTTTTTTCCAAAAAACTTTGAATTCACATAACTTTTTTGTTTTAAATCCGTTTTGCATGTATAATATATCAAATTAATCCTCTTTTCGATATTTATAATTCAACACCCATATTGCATATTTAAAAATGAAAAATACAAGTTCAATTTCTTAAAAAAAGTTTGAAAAACAAGAGTAAGAAGATACATAGAGATAATTGATAAGTGAAAGAGAGAGAAATAACCCAAATATCAAACAAACATGCTAGAAGGATATGTATGTCATTTTACACCCCAAATTGGCTAAAAAAGATGTGTTTACAAAACATGGCTATTTTTAATCTTTACATTTTCTAAATGGTTATTTTGTACCATTACCACATACAAATATTTAGGTATGCAAATAAACCAAGCCGCCCGTAAGCTATTCGGAGCTCGACTCGATATAAATTCGTTCGAGTTTGTTTAATGAAGCTCGTTAAAATAAACGAACCAAACTCAAACTTAGAAATATTCAGATCATTAGCTCGTGAACATGCTCGTTAGTAAGCCCGTGAATAGGTTCGATAGTAAGCTCGTATAAATTAAACTAATAATTTAATTTTAATATTTCATATTTTTAATTAAGATAATATAAAATTATTTCAATAAACTTATTTTTTTGAATAAAATTATAAGTTTTAATAAATATATTACGAATTTTAAATATAAATATTTTATTTTTTGTAATAAATTAAAGAATAATTTAATTTTTAGTTAATATTTACTAAGCTCGTTTAGGTTTGATTAAACTCGAAAAAGTTCGTGAGTCATCATTATGTTCGATAAATTTGGGCTCGAGTTCGAATCGATAATAAACGAACCAAACTCAGACACTCAAAAGCTCGGCTCGGCTAGGTTTGATTCGATTGCAGTCTTACAACTAATTAATAATTAGCTTAATCTGAATAATCTTTTTTATTATTGCAAATCCCAATTAATTAATGTGATTTCGAAATTTTTTTATCGAATTTTCGTCTCCTTCAAAACAATTCCTTATTAGAAAAAATGACAATTGTTATTGGTGTAAGGGGTTGCGACACAAATAAACATAGGATCTTACATGGTAAGGTTGAAAATTCTTTTTTTTTATAATTAATTTAGTGTAGGTTATCTAAAATCTCAGAATCAGTCAAAAAGAACTTGACTATTCAATAGACTTATCCTCACGCAATCAAGTAGTTAAAAAATCAAGAAATAAATATGAGGATGTAAATATTAACAATTCATAGCACGCATATTTAATGCTTAATATGGGCATTTTGAGGGATTTTTGAAAACGTTAGCCCATTTTTAGCCTTGCATGTTGTCATGCCGTAACATTGGGGTATACAATTTTTAGTAGATTGTATTGAGAATAACTGTATACGTGGCTTCAGTTGACTGGTTTGTGAGTACGTGCATACGATCCTTCGAATGTTCAGACATGTCGACCTGGTTAAGTTTGGGGATCTTGTCGCTAGTCTTGGACTTAACGATGAAAAAGGGAATTGATCATCCTTACCCGAGCTAATCGGATATATGCTGGAGCCGCATTCCTAATGAGCCCAAGGCAAGGCGGAACCAGTGGTTATCCCGAATGATAGGCTAACCCCGGATGATTCGGAGCGCCATACGAATGACGAATGAGAGCCAAAATAGCTAGGCATGTAACAAGGTGCTAAAGTTTGTGTTAACACATGATTAGGGGATATTGATACAATCTTTCTTTTTTTTTATATATGTGGCACCCGTACTTAGAGTGTTAAAGTTGACTTTCCCAAAATTTGCCTCGGATCCGCCCAAAATTTTAGGGTATGTTTGGTTAGCATTTCCCAAAAGTAAACTTTCCCAATTTCTTCCCTCAATCACCAACCAAACATTACATTACGCTTCCCAATGCATTTCTCTACTAATACACACATTTCCCAATACATCACATCAAACTCCACTTCCCCCAATCACCTCCAAAAACTTCCCCCAATCACTCTCAATCACTAAACAAACATACCCTTATCGACTCACATATTTTGGTTTTCTAGAAGGGGTGAAGGGGGACACGTGGCACTCAGACAGCAATATTTTGGTTGGTTAATCCTATGATGTTACATATTACATCACCAACTTGGTACGGATAGACCCAATTTTAATTTATTAATTAATTATTTTAAGTGATTTTATATGGCCAATGTGATTGGACTAAGAGAAGTATCTTATACGACAGTCGCTCGGTGGACACGGATTGTATTTTTAGTGTAACAAGTGACAATTTTCGTGTCAAAAATAATAATTTATCTTAATACACTTAATTATTATGATATTCAATGTATCATTTTTTATACTAAAAATATCACTTTTAATATTAAAAGTATCACCGATCGCACTATACGATCGTCTTACACAAGTTTTTTCCTTAGGTCTTATCTTGAATGCCCTCATGCCTATGATGAAACAAATAAATCTTTAGAATTGATTAGATAATGCAAGTAGCATATTAGAGTTGACCTATTTGATGATGAATCTTTTCTGACAGATTTTGTTGTTTAGGTGTCACTAATTCAAACTATGAGAAAAAGCAATTGACTAAAAATTTGAGAATTCTTTATTGCAATGACAATGAGACATATTTAGTTAAACTTGAAATTCGTTTTATTAAACAAAATAAATTTGAGAAATATTATAAAAAAATTCGACAGGTTGTTAAAACATTAGATCACCCTCGAGCATGTTACAAGCTAACAAACTAGTATTTTGAGGAACAAATTCAAGAAAATCATGATAAGTCCTATATAATTAGTTATCCATTCCGAACTCAATTAATTTAAAAAATAATTTAAATTTATTATTGCCCCAATACCCCTTTAGCCACTCCATACCCGCAACAAGCAGGGTGTGATCGTGACAGATTGAATTTAACCGAACCCATTTAGTTTATTAATTTACATGTTATATTATGTTATATGAAAGTTCATTGGATATAATAATTGAAATAACAGTTTGACAATATTTCCAAGAAGAACAAAAACAGGGAAAGAAAAAATGAGAATTTTAAGGATAACAAAAATGTCACACTTATTAATTTTTAGAAAAAATTACTTAAAGCCCTTAAAACAAAATTGTACATATAAAATACTCATAGAATACTTTCAAGCCAAATAATTAGCTCAATCCACCTTTTCGTGTGGACGGAAACATGAACAATATTTTTTTTGCACTGAAATTATAAAAAATGTGATTTTTTTATACTAAATCGACATTGGCTTCATTAAATTTAATGATTTAAAGAATTGAGTTTTTATTGTTTTATTTTTTTGGGTTTTATTAATTAAAAAATTATATTCAGTTTCTTAAAATTAAAAATTAATGGATATAAAATATATTCAGTAAGAAAAAAAAACTTTATATAGAAAGAATCTAATTCTTCAATTTCTCAATCTAATAAGTAATAGGGGGCCCCTATTTGCACCATATTTTCTTATAAATACACCTCATCCATTTTATAAAATTATAACGACTTAAAATGACTATTTTGCCCATACTATCATAAATATTTTTCTAAATATATACACCCTATCTTTTTTTTCCAGAAAATTTTTCTTTCTTCCCTAGGGCTCAGGAGATAAATTTATTTTCCGCTATCGTGCTATTTTAATTGTAGCATTAAGTGCAAAAATGTGTAATTTTTGATAGATTGAAGGTTTTTATAGATTGAGTTCAAATTAGTGCTAAAAATATTGGGTTTTGTTGTTTCATATTTGTGCCTTTTTTCGCCATGTTTGAATAAGCACGATGGGCATTTTTTTCTCAAAAAAATGGTGGCACGATGGCCAATTTTTCTGAACAATAATAGCACGATCATACCACCTTTTTTTTGAAGTGTGGCACAATCGTGCTCAAAAAAAAGGGTAGCACGATCGCTATTTTTTCTAAAACAACGTGCCACCTTTTTTTGAAGTGTGGCACAATTGTGTCTTATTTAAAGTGTGGCATGTTTGGTATTTTTTTCTGAGAAAAATGGTGGCACGATCGTGCCTTATTTTAAAGTTTGGCATGATCACCATTTTTTCTTGAAAAAGATGGTGCCACCCCTTTTTTTAAGTGTGGCACGATCGTGCCCTTATTTTAAAGTGTGGCACGACCATGATCTGCCATGTACTAAAAGAAGTATGATCGTGCCATTTTTTTCCAGAAAAAAATGCCCACCGTGCTACTAAAAAATGACGAAAAAATGCGCGAACTTGAAACAAAAAACCCAAAATTTGTAACACTGTTTCGAACCCAACCTATAAAATATTCAATCTATCAAAAATGCCACATTTTCGCACTTAATGCTACAATTAAAATAGCACGATGCCGAAAAAATAAAAAAATTATCTCTTGAGCCTTAAGGAAGAAAAATTTTTATAAAGAAAAAAGATGGGATTTATTTAGAATTTTTTTATAGTAAGGGCATAGTAGTCATTGTAAGTTATTATAATTTTATAAAAATAAAAAGGGGGTGTATTTATAATAAAAGGGGGTGCAAATAGTGCCCCCTAAGTAATAAACCTGTATTTGTACTTTAATCTAAAGATTATTAGATATTATTTATGTAATTGTAAAGCTTACAGTATAATTTGTTAAATGAAAAGTAAATAGAACAATTTTTTTCTTTTTTTTGGCTGGAAAATGTATTTAGTAACTTTTGATGATATAATTCATTTTAAGAAATTTTAAAATTTTCTATTGCTTTTTAATGTTAATCAAAATGTCAACTTACATAAAATATTGTAATGCTAAACTTCAATATTATAAATTTATAATGAGAAGGTCTTATGTGAGACCGTTTCATTGATCTAAGTTCATGAGACGGATACTAAACACATACAAAAATATGGATTTTTTTTCATGGGTATGGGTTTGGGTCAAAATTCTATTTAAATATAGGATCCGTCTCATTATTATATCCATGAGACCGTCTCACACAAATTTTTGTGATTTAATAATTTATATGGGAGGTCTTTGTTAAGGGGTTGAATGCAAATAATCCCTGTTTTTTTGTTTTTTTTTTCATGTCGTGGTTTTTACCCTTTGTGAATGAGTGTTGGATATTTTAGACATTTTATAACTTATTCTACATAATTATTGATGTCAAACAAATTGTTGTAATCATACTCTCAAACTTAAATAACTAAATCCTATATTTTGATAAACACATTTATCAAATTGTTCGATTCTTATCAATAATTATTGTGATATTTAGTAGTAATAGCAATAATTATCATGACGAAAATTACTAAGTTTGAGGAGAAATGAAAGAACAAAAATGGAGTTAGACAGTAGACACTAATAAAATTGATAATTTATATGATCACACTGATGTAAGACTTGTGTCTTCTGTTTTTTTTTTTTTCCGACCCAAAGTATTTCATACCAGCTCAGGGCACATACCCAACTTCTTTGGGGCATCAGTTCTTCTCAAGGATGGTCTAGTGAGAAATCGAACTGGGTCTCGGGAGTCGAGTTGCAATTGCTACCGCTCAACCACCATAACAACCTCGGGATTATGTTTAAGTTTGCCTAATGAAATTTCTATTCTTCTCCCCCCCCCCAAAAAAAAATGTAACATTCAAATATATAATTAAATTAAATCTCAATTGCATAGAAATCAATTTAATAATTCATTCTTTTTAAAATGAATAATTCATAGAACCATAAATAACCAATCATCTAATTATAACATAATATATTATATATATGAAAAAGAATGTTAATCTTAAAATGAGGGGTGCTACCTTTCACCGGTGTTGGATTTCTCTCACTTATTACAAGCACACAAGGGGTAGGGTTTTGTGAGGGCTTAACGACGCCGTTTTTGTGAACAACGCCGCCTAGAATCCTCCGCCGCCGCTGTGTCTGCCCTCCGCCGTCTTAGAAAGTACATTAAGAGAACCAAATTATCTCGAGGTCCGAGGTGTCCATTAGGACGACCTCTTATATGAGCTGAGTTTATCTTAATTAGATTATGTTACGGGGATCATAACAGGATCCGGGATTCGCGGAAACCTTAATTAGGGAAAACTTGTAAATACCGTCTTACAGGTGCATTATAACCTTAATCACTATTTTTACTCTAATATTATTTTTTACATCTTTTCTTGTTGAGCACACTTCTGAATTGAGCGTCGGAGAGGGCACGCCGGAGCAATCTTCTGACCCCCCCTTTTTGTGCAGGTCTACGGCAGAGCTTGGACGGAAAGAGGTTTTAGGGAGGCGGAGTAATTTTGGGGTCAATCAATTGGCAGAGGCTTGCCCTCGAATAGAAATTTTTGACCGTGTTTGGAGCTCGACCCAAACCAAAACTCCAAACACCTCGAGCAAGCTTGGAGATTTGCCCTCGAATGGAAATTTTTGACTAAGTGTTTGGAGCCCGGCCAGAGCCAAAACTCCAAACACCTTGGGCAAGCTTTGAGGCTTGCCCTCAAATGAATATTTTTACTAAGTGTTTGGAGCTCGGCCAGAGCCCAAAACTCCAAACACCTCGGGCAAGCTTGGAGGCTTGCTCTCGAATAAATTTTTTTGACCAAATGTTTGGAGGTCGGCTCAAGCCAGCTCTCTCCGAAAATTTTACCAAGTGTTTAGAGCTTGGTCCGAACTAGTCTCCAAATATTTGACGGCAAAGAAGCCCAATGAGGAGCTCGGCTCGAGCCAACCTCCCAATGCTTGAAGGCAAAGAAGCCCAATAAGGGTTTAGAAAAGACTTGAGGAAAATGAGCGGGAATTTGAACCGAAAACCCTAAATTAGTTCAATTCGGGACTATGAACTATGGTCGAAGTGTGTGAAATATCCCTTCACCCATAGTTGGGGGGAGCAATTGATGAGGACTAAAATAGTCCGACCTCATGAACTGAAGTGAGTAAATGTACCGACCTCATGAGCTAAACTGAGTAATTGTGACATGAAAAATGGATGGATTTGTTGGTTGGGCCGACTTGTTCAAAAGAATCCGAGGTGTAGTCCTTGTTGTATAAATAATCAAACCAAGTGGAAATGACAGAGGTCCTGAGCCGAGCTCTTAGGAATTTGGATGGTTAACTTACACTTTGCAAGTTCGGATGTCTGATACATGGTGAGAGTGTGGTTTTAGAAAGTACATTAAGAGAACCAAATTATCTCGAGGTCCGAGGTGTCGATTAGGACGACCTCTTATATGAGCTGAGTTTATCTTAATTAGATTCTGTTACGGGAATCGTAGCAGAATCCGGGATTCGCGGAAACCCTAATTAGGGCATACTTATAAATACCGTCTTACAGGTGCATTCTAACCCTAATCACTATTTTTATTCTCATATTATTTTTTACATCTTTACTTGTTGAGCACACTTCTGACTTGAGCGTCGGAGAGGGCACGCGAAGCAACCTTCTGACCCCCTTTTTGTGCAGGTCTACGACGGAGCTTGGACGGAAAGAGGTTTTAGGGAGGCGGAGTAATTTTGGGATCAACCGCACCTAAAAAAGGGTTAATTACAAAAAGTACCCTTGAGGATTGACCTAATTATAAAAAAACCCAGCTAACTTTCAAAATGACAAAAAATATCCCCGAGGTTTAATTTGTCTAACATTTAAACCCATCATAAGCAAAAAATATTTCAAGATCCCCCTTCATATTTATAAAAATATTACAGTTACTCCTTAATTTTAACACCGAATCAAACATCAGGGGTACTTTCTGTAATTTTAAAAGTTAGTTGAGGTTTTTTTTAATTAGGTGAAACCTGAGGTTTCCTTTTTGTAATTATCCCCCAAAAAACAATGTAACATTCAAACCAGGTGGCTTAGCCCACCTGACCACTACAAGCAATTGTGGGGTGGAGGTCAGGGGTTCAAATCCCTGTTCCATCAAATTGCTCCCAGGCATATCTGCAAGTGGTGAAGATTTGGTAGGAACTCATCTTGAATAGCATCCGTGTGGGGTTCGATTCGGAGAGATATCATTATCGGTAGATTGGGGGGTCGAACATAATTGTTCTCCTTACCTGGGAGGATCTGGTTGTACGTCAGCAGACGTGTGCGGTTTACCTTGGCAGCAACAATGATGGGCTTAGGAGTGTTGTCTCCGAGCGTAGTCGGGGGCGTAGCGCAGTAAATGAGTTATAAAAAAAATGTAACATTCAAATTTATAATTAAATTAAATCCCAATTGCATAGAAATCAATTTAATACTTCATTTTTTTAAATCAATAATTCATAGTACCATAATAATCAATCATCTAATTATAATATATTCTATATAGTTAATCTTAAAACTGAGTGCTGCTTACCTTTGAGGCTTTGACCGGTGTTGGCTTTCTCACTTGTTAGTTGTTACAAGCACAAGGAGGAGTAGGGTTTTGAGAGGGCTTAACGGCGCCGTTTTTGTGAACAGCGCCGCCTAGAACCAACTCTCCGCCGCGCCGTATCTGCCCTCCGGCCATAGGTTCGCTTTTCCCCTTTCTTCCCTTCACTTTCGGGGGATTTTTTTGCTTTTTATTTTTCTTTTCCCTAATTTGATTGCTTGAGTGCAGGTATTATGGGAAAGAAGGATAAGTCTTCGAAAAGGAAAACTAGAGAGAGAGAAGCAGCCACTGCGGTTTTGCCTCATAAGAGTAAGCTTAGTGACGATATATTTCTTCTGATTGTTTAAATATGCCAGAAAATTATTAGGCATGGCTGGAATTGTGGCTTTAGCTGGTAGTATAATTATATGTTTGAAGAAAAACGTTATAGAAACGAAATGAAAAGCTTATTTGCAGTTGTTGAGCTATGTGGAGTTTAAAATGATTAAATCAAGTTCTTGTGTTTGATGCGATGTCGAAGCCTAATTTCCGAGTTTAAGTGGGTGTTGTACCTTGTTTATCTATTGCAGTATTGTGTTTATAACTTTGGATTTTGACTTAAAATTTTATTTTTTATCTCTTCAGTACTGTGTGGAAAAGTAGTTTGTTCCATCTATGAATTCTTATAATCCACCAATTTTATATTTTTTTTTTCATTTTTTCTGTTCCTTAGTTTATATTTTTCAAGGAGTACCAATAGATTCATTTTTTCCTTCCTTCCGTTTTTGTTGTGTTCAATTGTTTTCTGCTAACTGCTAATTCTTGGACATGGGAAAATGTTAATTTCTTAACATGAACTTTCTTTTTATTTTGGTAAGACAGTGTCCTACTTTACGTCGCCCTCATATATCTGAAATAGTAAGAACAAACTGCAATTTGACATGTTTTTAAATTTAGGGCTGATGTAAATACCCTAGGTGCTTCACAAACTTTTACCCATGTTTTAAGTTTCACGCATGAACTTTATAGACTCAAAGGAAGTGACTGGTCAAGTTATGGAAAAAAAAGCATGCCAGGTGCCCAGGTCTCCAAATATTCCTTAGAGATGTTGACTGAAAATTTCATTGTTATACATTGTTGATACTATCTTTCATTTCAAAATTGTTACTTGAGGTTCATGATATCCATATCCGATGAAGAAATCAAAATTGGGAATGCCATTCCGTTTTAAATATCTGGATCCAAACCTTATTACTTGTCAGTTCTTCTAAAAGAGACCTTCTGTATTTGTGGTTTTTCTTATAGATAGAACTATTCAACCAGAGAAAGTGTAATCATTTTATTTATAACTTTGAAGAAGTAATCTGGTTTTCTTGTCTCTTTAAGGTGTTGGAGATGAAGATGGAATTGTAGTGGATGACGTGAGTGAACCAACCATGGGGGAAAAACTTGCAAGCCTCAACTTGGAAGGAAATGACCAAGCCCCAAACCATGATGTTGTAGACCTTTCTTCTAATGCAAAGCCACCTAGTGCCGACTCAGTTTATATCTTACTTAAGCAAGCACTCCGAGCTGAGGATCGAGCACTTCTTATAGATTGTTTATACAGACAAGATGAGAAGGTTTTAATAGTTACACTGATTTTTAATGAGTGCTCTCTTTTCTCAACATTGTGTGTAAATTAGTTTGTTTGATGTAGAATAACATGATGCATCATTATATTGCAGGTAATTAGAAATTCACTATCACTGTTGAACCCTTCTGATGTCCTCCAGCTTTTACAGTCTCTCGTATCAATAATCCAGTTGAGGTAAGAAAACAAAGATTCTATTTATCCACCAGATGAAAACCTCAGAATGAGTTGAATGATATTAGTATGCAAGATTGGAAATCAAGCTAAATCTGCTACATGGTCTCTCATTTAGTTTCTTCCCCTGTTTTTAATGCAAAATGGGTCTAGCTAATGCAAATTCATAACTGGGTAATAATTCCTTCTTCAGTGTTAGTACACCTGGTTGGATGTTCTGTTGCTAAATGTCTTATAGAACATTATCTTAAACCTCAATATGTTGCAGCCCATGTTATTGGTACTTCAAATATGGATGTTACCTTGGGATGTAATTTGGTGTGAGATTTGAAGGGTGCAAGAGATAAACGAATTGGCCTAGATTTTACTGTCCTCAGCAGACAGATTAGACGTGAAACGTTTCTCTTTATCCTGACATTCCTTCATGATTCCATTGTTGAAACTTGAGGCTTCTCAAAGTTTAGACAAGTATTGATACCGGTGACGAAGCTAGAAACTTCGGGTAGGGGGATCAACTAATATTAATATTAAAAATGAAATACAATATATTAAGTTAATGTATAAATTCAATTACATTTTAATATTCAAAAACAAAATAACATAATATAAGTACATCAATATATCATAATATTTTGAGATTGTTGCATAATAGCTTCATTACTAATACTTCTAAAAGAAAATATTGAGGGAAATGTACAAAATTTTGGCGGAGCTTAAAGAAAATGTATAAAATTTATACTGGAGCAAAAGATAATGTACAAAATTTTCAAAAAGAGAAAAATTACCAGTACTCAAAAAGTTTTTTTTTTAATTAACAAATGAAAAAGGAGAAAAGAAGAATGAATGGATTAAAGATTTGTTTCATTTTTCATATTTTTTAAAATATTTTTAAGGTTATAAATTAGATTACCAAATACCCCTATTTGTTTTTTCAAAAATTGAGAGGGGCCCAATGACCCCCTTGTCCCCCCATCTAGCTTCGTCACTGACTGATACCCTCATTAAGCAAAATATGTTTTGAGTTTAACTCATTTGAATAAATTGTCTACTTTTAATCTGGTTGAAATCCAGTCTCATTAAACTGGTTTAACTCAGCATGTTTGTATTATTTGCAGGGGCGCTGTGCTGGCTTGTGCTCTTCCATGGCTCAGAAGTTTACTTCTCCAGCATGCAGGCAGTATAATGTCCCAAGAATCTTCTTTGGCTGCACTAAACTCTTTATATCAGGTTAGAGAATGATTTAATTTAAAATTGATAAATAGATACGGAGAATCTTTTAAGAAGAAATACAGATTATTATCATGAAACTAGCCAGTTTATGTTTGTCATGGCAAAGGGTGCCGATGCTTGTATGTCTAGATAACCGAAATGTTCAGATCTTTCTCATTCCATTTTATTTTAGATTGGCCTCATTCTATAGGTTTACCGTTGATACTGGTCCCAAATGTTTCATGTTTCTCATCCACGTCCAGTTTATATTAAATATTTAAATGTCCAAGATTCATCCCTGAAAAAGTTGTAAATTTAACTGTCATCCTATATGATTTCATTTTAACCCTTTTTGTCCCTTGTCGACTATTTTCAGAAATTGTAGTGACATTCAGAAGAAAATTTCAGCTACAAGGTTTATTGTGTTTGACTCTTTATACTACATCTATGATTCTGGCTTGGATAGGTTGTGGGTCATAGCCATCACTTTTCTAAGTTCACCTTTATTTGAGGCACCACTTTTCTGAAGCCACCCCATTATTAAACATGACGCCGTGATTGTGACTATAATTTAGCATGCCATGAGCTGGATGACATTATGATCGATAGACTCAAAGCAAGCATCTGAAATATTAGTTGTTCAATAAAACTTATAACAGATGACAAGATTTTTAGTATAGCTAGTCAAACTAGGGTTGGCACGAAGGTTAGGCTGCGATTGGATATGTAAGTATTTTCATTTTCATTTTCGTTTCCACTAGAGAATTTTTTTTTCACCGAACATGCAATTGCTTATGAAAATTTTCAGAAAATACACTGTTCACTCCGTTTCACTTCATCTCTTACCAATTACATCTGCACACTTTTTCAACAAGAATTAATCTTTATTACACATTTTCCGACAAATTTTACTACATACATTTCTCAGTCAACCATTTCCAATCATTATTTTACTATTTCTATATCAAATCAACTTTCATCATTACTTTTTCATCTTATATCCAATCACATTCTCATATTCATCTTTGTTTTTTTTTTAAAATTTATTTACCACTATTCTCTATAGAAAGAAAAAATTTCAAAATGAAAGCATATCCAGTTGCGCCCTTAATGATTGTTTATGTTGAACACCAACATATACTTATTTTGAGATGGCCAACAAGGACGGATTAGCAGTTGTCCATTTAAAGACACTTTATCATTTTGATACCTCCCTCTTTGGCTGGAAACTGCAGATTATTACTGTTTCAGAATAAAGCAATGTAAATTATATTGAATGGGAAATTATCTGTGCAGCTCATAGAATCTAGAGTCTCAACTTTCAACCACACTCTTCAACTATCAAGTTGCTTGGACTTGCTTTATGCGGAGGTGAGTGCACATTGCTGAACTATTTATATTTTCTTTTTAGATATGGAAGCTTTAAGTAGGATATCATTTTTCTGTGCAGACTGTTGATGATGAAGCAGAGGAGAATGATACGGTAACACCTGCAATATACGAGGACGATGATGAAAGTGATGATGAGGGAGTTGACGATTCCATGGAAGTTGAAAGTGTGCAGGATGGTGAAGAGCCTCAAGCCTATAGCGATATCAGTGATGACGAAGAGAATGGTAAAGTAAGCGACTAAATTGATTTGAATTCGTGCTGCCTGACATGTATGTAAGCCAATTTTGTGGAGATTTATTCCAGAAAGTGTAGAAATTTTTGAGTGACATGTGAACATGGTGCCTTGATTTCGCTTCCGTCTCTGTTTTAATCATTTTTTGTTTCCTTTTCATCTCCTGGTCCATTCTTGACATTTTTTTTTCTATTGAACTAGATTTATTATGTAGTATAAATTTCATGTAGTTCTCTACACTGCAGATGTGTGAATGAGTATGCAAAGCTACGTGACCGATGTTTTTGGTGCATTAACAGTAGCAGGTGATGAGTCAAAATGCGTCATCTTATGAGATTCTTGGTGCCATAATCCGTTTACAATCCACCATGTTGATAAGTTAGCATAACCCAACCATACTTTCGGATTCGGATCTTCTGCATTTAGCTTGTGTAAATTTCTTGTGAAGTTGGAGAGAGA
Source organism: Rehmannia glutinosa (assembly GCA_016081115.2). Taxonomy (NCBI): domain Eukaryota; kingdom Viridiplantae; phylum Streptophyta; class Magnoliopsida; order Lamiales; family Orobanchaceae; genus Rehmannia; species Rehmannia glutinosa. The sequence continues at coordinate 4,550,268 of CM071928.1, read as the reverse complement.
GACACAAATGCATCTACATATACTTGTATATACATTTTGTGTTGTATAGGTGTATGTATGTTTTTTTTTTTGAGAAAGTATAGGTGTATGTATGTTTATATATATATATATATTTGTCTCTCTCCAACTTCACAAGAAATTCACACAAACTAATGTAGAGCATCCATTTCCCCATATTTTCCTTTGTTTCTTTCCAAAGTAATCTATCTACAGGATTTGATTCAAAAGAGATTAATATATAAGTTTTAACTTCTGACATGTCTTTGAAACGAAAAAGACCATCATTTCATTTCGATTTGCACTCTTTTATAAATAAGTGGGAACAATGTTATGATGAGCAGGGCTGTAAGAACATGATATTACTCAAATTTGTTTGAATTTTTATCGAATCTCAAACATTCGTTTGAATTGGTTTGATTCATCAAATCGAGCTTGAATTGCCTTTAGTCAAGTTAAACACGACTGGTTTCATATTTCGCCATATATTTTGTAATTTTTTTCACTAATCAAAGCGAGCTTAAACCAAGCTTCACATCTTATCAAAGCAACAAATTTCAATTGCATAACATGTGGGGTTTTAGTACTTAGTACCTGCTATTTTTGCCCGAGCACGCTTAGATTTGACGTTTTGATGGCATTCATTATACTGGAATTGGTAACACGCTAAAAACAGGAAAACCATACTCTTTTTGGTTACATGACAAATCATGCAATATATGTCTAATAATTAACATACACATGATAACTGCCCACATTATTAAACCACTAATATTAACATACACAATTAGAACATCCTGTAAAGTACTTCAATTATTACAAAAACAGTGAATAGACAAATAAGGAACTAGTGGGCACAACACACACTATATATAGACTTAAGTAGTTAAGTATAACTAATTATCAGGATTTATTTTGCCCTTTTTGTTGTGATTCTTGACAGCATTAACAGCAGATTTGACAGCTTTCTCCCCAACCTCAGCAATTTTCTTGCCCATCATTGTAGAAACATGTTCCCTATCTTTAGGAAACACACTTCCCTTCTTACCAAATTTTGTTCCATTTTTGTTGCTGCTCTCTCCATAGTTGGAATCCATAATCTTGCCAAGATTTAGAAGTAGTGTGTGTTGTGTGTTTTTCTTTTTTCTTTTTCTGTGGTTTATATTTCAAGAAAAGTGGAATGGTACTATTTATAGAGTTTGAGGGGTTATGTTTTTTCTCTCTCTAAATTAACCCTTTTTTAACTTTGATGTTACATGTAATTTGCTCCAAATTTCTAAGTGTTTTCAAGGAAGAAAATTGGATTTTGTTTGTGTATTGGTGTGTGCATGTGTGTAGGTTTATACATTGGGCATGCATTTTTCAAGTTAGAACACATGTTTATTCTTGTGCATTTCTTCATTATTTATTTGATTATATGAAATTTCCTTGTTTTTATCTAGTGAAATTCATTTTGTTTTACATAAGAATTTAGAGACTAGAGTCTAGAGACCAACACCTAGTGTGTGTGTTTGTGTGTGTATGTGCTGCCGACTAATTCTTGCAGGGGGGTGGGTAGGGGGGCTTAAACATGGTACATTGGAAGACCAGAAAAGTAAATTATGGTCATTATAATCACCAAAGATTTTGTGTCGAAGTTTGGAATTTGGACCACACTTTTTTTTATAATCAAAATATTAAATGATTGGTTTAGGCAATCATGTTAATCATTAATTAATAATTACGCGGAATGTTACTCCCATTTTCACCTATTATATATAATCTTACCATTCTTTTTTTTCATTATTTGTTTTAATGTAATTTAGCTTGGCATTAATTAATTAGTGATAATTAGTTCAATATTTTAATGTACTTTTTGTGTAGGGATTTGTCATCACAAATTACAGAGAAATTGCCGGACTTGCCCATTATTACTAGTTTTTCAATATATATATATATATTATATTATATTAACTTCACCCCGACAAACATCAATGGATCAAGGGTTGGCCAATCTGGTCTTGGCCCACCCCTCTTTTTTCTAAAAAAAAAATTAATGCGAATAACTTTTAAAAAAAATCAGTGTTAATTTGTATAATTTTTGGGTTTTCTATCTGGTTCACCCAATTTTTGTGTATCGGTCCACCCTGTTAAGTTGTCCTTGCTCCGCCATTGCGTACAAAGATTAATATTGGATAATGTGATCTTATTTCTTCTTGAGAGCAAAGTATGCTTATTCAAATACAAAGTAATATATATAATTCTGAAAGTTAATTACGTTATCACAAAAGTAAACATTTTTGTTGTATATTGAGTTTTCTTCTAATCAATTCAACGTAATTTCAAGGAAGAAGAGCATCTTTTACTCATGATTTTCCTGTTGATTATGTTCTAGAAAAAAATGGAATTGTGCAATTGTGTATGTCTGTATATATGTGTGTTTATATTTTATTTTTAATTTTTATGTTAATTTGAAATTATTATGGGTACCAACATTTGTGTTTCTGTGTGGATGTGTTAACACACGTTGCTGACTAATTCATGAGCAAACGAAAACAGAGAATAATAAACATGAAGACAACAAAGGTCCATATCTAACTATTAACGTAGTATATATGCGTGTGGGAGATTTTATTACTTTTTTCAATCATTTGGTATAAAAGGTTGACTTACGCAAATCACTTCAATAATTAGCAATTACCAGGAATAATCGGGTTTAGGGTCAACACAAATTAGTTTTAGTCATTTTCACCTGCATGTCATCTAATTAATCTAATATTTTCTTAAGTTTCAACTAATTATCGCATAAGCTAAGTAAACATTTAATTAAATTTGAACAAAGCGCTAGTGAATCTTAGTTTATATAATTGGTAAATTTGAAATCCTAACTTCACAAATATTTGATCGATCAACTCATGAAAATGTAGAGGAATTTCTATTTGTTGTTAGATGTGTACTATAGTATTGTTGATTTGTTGTTGGTTGCGGTATATAACTACTGACATTTTCTTTACCTACAACTATTATTTTTTGGATAGCACTGGGCAAACTTTTGGGCTTGATCCCTGCAACCACACTAGCTTTTGATCAAGTGGAATTTACTACGGCTTTTGATCCATTGTTTAGTTGTTATATATGTAATGGAAGGTTGTGAATAGATGATTCATTGTTCACTGATAATTACAAATATAAATTTATTTACTTTACTAAAACAAAAACTGAAGTACAAAAATACCAAAAAAAGGACAAAAATTAATGGTTTATCTTGATCCGACATGTAGGTTTACTGGTTTAGATGAAAATTGAATGTCATGATCTAAAGTAATTTTACTTTATCCTCTTAATAGTCTCACATCATTATTTTACTTAGGGGTGGCAATTTGAGGCACGACACGATTGACCGACACAAACACAGCACGAAATTATAGGGTTTGGGTTGAGGCTTATCGGGTTCGGGTCGTTATCGGGCTGGCATAATAAGGCACGATAAAAATCGGGTTGTTATAGGGCTGGCACGATAAACACGATAAGGCACGATAAGACATGATAATTTTTTAATTATTAATAATTAATTATTTATATGGGTAATTTAATAATAATTGATTATTTTTACTTGGCTATTTTTATTAAAAATTTATTAGAATATATGTTTTAGGTATTAAATATAAAGAATATAAAAAAAATCATAAGTTTTATTTGTTAACGGGCCAAACGGGTTCACCTAAATAAATTTGATAATTTTTCTTATCGTGCTTATCGTGTCGTGCCGTGTTTTTCGTGCTTTTAGCGTGTCGTGTTCGGGCTTAAATTCCAGGCCCATTAAGCTTATCGTGTCGTGTTCGTGTTTGGGCTTATCGTGTCGTGTTGTTATCGTGCCGGCCCAATAACGGCCGGCACGAACGATTTGCCAACCCTAATTTTACTTAAAAGAATACTTAAGAAAAACAATTTAGGAAATAAAGTAATGTTCCAAAAAGGCAACAAGAACAATAAAATTAGATAAGAAAGTATATATGTGTGTATATTACTTAATATAAACTGAACCCTGAAAAACACAGGGATGACAAAAGGAGAATGTAAATGAAGACAACTTAATTCTAATTAATGTGGTTTGGTAGAGAGATTAAACAAATTAGTATTTTGACTTTTTCATACTGGAAAAACTTGACTTTGACAAACCACTTCATTTAATTAGCACTTACCTGGAATAATCAAAGTCAGGGTCAATGAAAATGATGCCGTATAGTCATTTTCACCTTTTTCCCCCTATTTTCTTCTCTTTTTTATTTAATTTTTTGACAATTTTTTTGTCTTAAAATTAGAGCTAATTCATATATATACTATTTAAAATAAATGAACAAAAGCTATATATCAACTCAATAAAAATTTCCAGCATCCATCAAATTAGTAAATTTGTTTAAGAATTTTCTGAATTATTAATATCTAATGTTTATCTATTACATGAAACAAACAATTAATTTTATTAATTAACCAGGTGATACTTTGGACTTGTTCTTGTGATCCTTAGCAGCATCAGCAACAGATTTGCCAGCTTTTCCCAAACCCTCAGCTATTTTCTTGACAACTTTTGTCGACACTTTTTCGCCTTTTTTCGGAAAAACACTCCCATTATTCTTCCCATTACTGCTGCTCCCTCCATTGTTAGAATTCATCTTTTTTCGCTTTCGTAATTATATTATAATTTCTTCTACTTTTGATATATGTTTTATGATGGTGGCATGTCATGAAAGGGTTATTATGCATAGTATTTATAAGGACTAGGGGTTGCCCTTGCTCATTAATTTCATTCTGAACGATGTAATTTTGCTGATAGTTCTATGTTATTTCATGGAAATTAAACATGATATAGACCCCATTGTCTTAATTTTCAACTGTGGATGTTTAATTAAGACAACAAATGGTTTGTGTATGTGTGTGTTCTTTGGGCTAATGTTTTTGAAGAATTATATAGGTACATATATATTGTGTTTCCATTGGTGCTGCCATGCAAATATAAGAGTATTTCTTTAAATTTTAAATTGGTGTGGTACGTAATTTTGTGAAATATTGAAAATGTAAACAGCACAGTTGGCGTGTGGGTCTGTTCGTGGACTTACGTGTTTGTTGATTTCATTTTCATGCATTAATGCAAAAATAGTACAATCTCCGTGTTTTTTTTTGAAGTAATATGAAAATATATATAAAAAGGATGAAACACATCCCTGAGGGACCCTACTGTTTCGCTCCTAGAGCTTCGTGGAGAAGGTGAATCGCGAGATATGGTTTAACGAGTCAGGGTACTGAGTTACTTTAGACCGAGTCACCACACAATTAGAAATCTTTCTCCAACCTGTTAACAAGGGCGGAGCCAGGACGATTTAGCAAGGTGGACCGATACACGAAAATGGGGTCGGACGGATAGAAAATCCAAGAAAACATAATATAAATTATAACTATTTTTTTTAAATTCTCACTAATTTTTTTTTTCCAAAAAAAGGGTTGGGCCCTGTATCCGCCATTGCCTATTAATTAACAGACGGAATCAAACCGCCACACTACGGGTACCAACGAGCGGACACCACATCAGTGATCTTTTGCACCAGTTGAGGAGTTATGCCGGGGGCAATATTATGAAAATATATAGTATATATACAAGGTTGACTTAGGCCGGCATAATCATGGATTTAAGTAATTAACTGAAAAATATTTAATCAATTCATGTTGATCATTATTTTTCATCTTATTCCTCTCTTTTTACAGATATATCGAATTTTAGAGTTTTGGTTTATATTGTTCTTAATATTGTCATAATTTGATTAATGATCATGGCTAATATATAAAATAATACATTGATCGTTTATTAGTATATATGGACGTCGGGGATGGTAATTTCCATTTAATTGTTTTCCTCTTCGTTTGACCACCTTAATTAATTTGTCTCTGAGTATAAGGTTTTCAGTATTTATTTTTCATATGCGAAAATTAGGCTTGTATGGTTTCCATCTCATTGGAGAATTTCCAATTTTTTACTGTTTGAGATATATGTAAATTATTTTTGTTTTACACAATTCTATTAGAAATATTCCATTTCCAAATTCTCATTTTACAATCTCAACTCTATATTCTCAATTCTCACAGCTATATATATCTAATTTTCAACCTATACTACATTAGTGGGACCCATTACACCACAACATACTCAATTTTAATATTATATTACATAATTATGACATCCCACGCTACTAAAAGTACTACATCCACAAAAACTATCATTTCTAAATTAAATATTTAATATGGGTTCCACCACTATCATTTTTATCCAATTATATATTATTACTTTTCTACAAACATCACCCATGAGGTCCCACAACTTATATATTATATAAAAATCATCATTTTATCACAATTTTCAATAACAAAATTCAAAACAACATTTTAAACCAAATATATTTCAAAATTTTAACCCTATATATAAATTCTACATCAAAATTTTTATAACCAAACATATTTTCACTTTTACACAATTTTCAATAAAAAATTGAAATTTTATCTCAATGTGATGAAAATTGACTTTTCTCATTGAAGTGAAAATTAACCATACAAGCCCTATGTTTCACTACAAGTCAATCTATATATATTTGAGAGCATAATCAATTATTACTAAAAAAAGTTACATTAAAATAATTGAACCAATGTTTGGTTTGCTTATATTTTGGAATACAAATTAAAATGACTTAATTTTTCTTTATAAGTTTCTAAGAACATAAGTATAACATAGTTCGTCGTCAGGGCACTTTTTGTTAGTTTTAAAGTTAGTTGGGTTTTTTTGTAATTAGGTCAAACCTCAGGGGTACTTTTTGTAATTATCCCTTTATTTAATTATATGAAATTTCTTTGTGTTATCTTGTGAAATTCAATTTGTTTTACATAAGAATTTAGAGGCTACAGACCAACACCTAGTGAGTGCATTTGTGTGTGTTTATGTGTTGCCGACTAATTCTTGCATGGGTGGTGGGTTAAACATGGGACATTGGAAGACCAGAAAATCAAATTATGGTCATAATCACCAAAGAGTTCGTGTTGAAGTTTGGAATTTGGACCACACTTTTTTTTTATAATCAAAATATTAAATGATTGGTTTAGGGCAATCATGTTAATCATTAATTAATAATTACGCGGAATGTTATGGAAATCAAGATCAACCAAAATGATGCTCCATTTTCACCTATTATATATAGTCTTACCTTTCTTTTTCCATTATTTGTTTTAATGTAATATTAATTAATTAGTGATAATTAGTTCAATGTTCAACCTTTTGATTTGTAGTGATCCGTCATCACAAATTAAAGAGAAATTGCCACACTTGTCCAATATTATTGTACTATTTTTTCAAAACATTATATATAATATATATATATATATATATATATATAACTTCATTCCCTACAAAGATTAATATTGGAGAATCGCGTGATCTTTTTTCTTCTTAAAGGCAAAGTATGCTAATTCAAATATAAATTAATGCATATAATTCTGAAAGTTAATTAAGTTATCACAAAAGTAAAACATTTTTTTGTATATTGAATTTTCTGCTAATTAATTAAACGTAATTTCATGGAAGAAGAGTACCCTTTGCTCATGATTTTCATGGAAAAATATGTTCTTGAAAAAAAATGGAATTGTGTTTGGGTATGTCTTTATGTGTGTTTATTTATTTATTTTTTATGTTTTTATTTGAAGTTATAATAGGATACCAACATTGTGTGTGCGTGTGGATGTGTTAACACACGTTGCGGACTAATTCTTTTTTCAATCATATGGTACAATAAACATGAAGACAACAACGGTCCAAATCTAATTAATTTTACTTTTTTTCAGTCATGGTATAAAAGGTTGACGTACGTAACCTCAATAATTAGCAATTACCTGGAATAATCGGGTTTAGGGTCAACACAAATTAGTTTTAGTCATTTTCACCTGCAGTCATCTAATTAATCTTAACATTTTCTCAAGTTTCAACTAATTATTGACAGATTCTGGTACGTATTAAATCGTTGAAAATGCATATGTTTATGAACTATTAAAAATACGCAAGTGAGTTTTATTTTAAGGGTTAATTACAAAAAGTGCCCTTGAAGTTTGATTTAATTACAAAAAAACCAAGCTAACTTTCAAAATTACAAAAAATATCCCCGAGGTTTAATTTGTCTAACATTTAAATCCATCATAAGCAAAAAAATATTTCAAGATCCCCCTTCATATTTACAAAAATATTGCAGTTTACTCTTTAATTTTAATACTGAATCAAACCTCAGGGGTACTTTCTGTAATTTTAAAAATTAGCTGGTTTTTTTTTTGTAATTAGGTGAAATCTCAGGGGTATTTTTTGTAATTATCCCTTATTTTAATTGGTAAAATTGAAGTACTAATTTCACAAATTTTCAATCGACTCATGAAAGATGTAGAGGAATTTATATTTGTTGTTAGATGTTGTACTAAAGTATTGTTGATTTGTTGTTAGTTGCGCTATAGTTTCCAGTGCGCACTAGATAAACTCTTGACTTGACGTTGTAAAGCCTGCAAAATATGCTAGATAAACCACACTAGCCAAATTTTATATGATATGATTTTTGATCCATTGTTTAGTTGTTATATATGTAATGGTAGGATTTTTGATCCATTATTTAGTTGTTATATATATAATGGTAGGTTGTGATTTGTGAATAGATGACTCTTGATTCATTGTTCGCTGATAATTACAGTGATAAATTTAATTACTTTACTAAAACAAAAAATGAAGTACAAAAATTACAAAAAAGAGGACAAAAATATTAATGGTCTATCTTGATCCGACATGTGGGCTCTGTTAGTTAATACGCGTATCATACACGTACAGTATCCATACGTATAAATAATTGAAAAATATATCCGTTTTCCGTATAGATTCTGAAGCGGCGTTAAATACTTCGTACTTTACAAATAAAACATTTAATACTTGTATTATAGTACAAGAATGGTAAATAGTACTAATTACTCCTGAAATGCTCATTCCATAATGAAGATTAAAAGTATTTTGCTTTATTTAGATTGTGATGATACATATGGTTATGCCTATGTTTACCGATTTGCATCCAATGGAAATCTAATTTGGAAATAAAAATATGCCGAAAATTAAATTGCAAATGTATTTGCTCTTTCAGTTTCAATTTAGAACCAATACATGTATATTACTAACAAGGGAAAATTAGAAAAGTGGTCATCTAAGTTGGCATGTTCAGACTTTTGGTCCTCTAAGTTGGTCTATTTGAAAATTAGTCCTCTAAGTTATGAATTTCAGACTTTTGGTCCTCTAAGTTGGCCTGTTTGAAAATTAGTCCTCTAAGTTATAAAATTTCAGAAATTTCGTCCGATTCTGACCGAAAATTTTTCAATCCGCCAAAAATTACTGACTAGGATCTAAAACAACGTCGTACGAGCACAATTCTCTTTCAAGAGTATGCAAAACATCACCTTCCACGCCTGACAACCACAAAATCATCTTCCTGGATTATCAATCGTCCAAGAAGTTCGTACTTGTGCTCGTTTTCCACACGCAAGTGCGGACTTCTTGAACGATTGATAATCCGAGAAGATGATTTGTTGGTTGCCAGCGTGGAATGTGATGTTTTGCATACTCTTGAAAGAGAATTGTGCTCGTATGGCGCGTTTTTAGATCTTAGTCAAAGAAATTCGTGGATTGAAAATTTTTGGTCAAAATCGGACGAAATTTCTAGAATTTTATAACTTAGAGGACTAATTTTCAAACAGCCATCTTAGAGGACCAAAAGTCTGAAATTTCATAACTTAGAGGACTAATTTTCAAATAGGTCAACTTAGAGGACCAAAAGTCCGAATGTGCCAACTTAGAGACCAATTTTCTAATTTTCCCCTTACTAACAATATACTTAGTTATTAACATATCTATTGATTTTAGCATGACATGGTTCAACCGAGAGATGAGATTCGTGACTGGCGCCAAACCGATATCGGCATGATAAAATCGATGCCTTAAACCTTTAAACAAATCAGATTCTTACGGTGTTGTATATTAATGTTGTAACACTGGACCAAACAACACAAGTGCACAGCGAAATAAAAATAACACGGGGATTTTTTACATGCTTAGATTCCTCAATCTTAATGCACAAGGCCACACCCATAGAAGAAACAATCCAATATTAGAAAACAAACAGTTATTACAAATAAGACTGTATTTACGTAAAGCATAAAGACTCCATCTTTATCTTATACACCACACTCATATAAAACTAATATTCTTAATCGATTCTTCCAAAAACCTCAACCTTGTTGGAATCCATCCAACTTCAAATCCCTTGAGCGGTTGAGTCGATCCACACCATAGATCTTTACCGTTTTCTCCCGAAGACTAGAATTATAACACAAATATTTCTTGAAGAAGAACAATAAGTTCAAAAAGTATTTTTCTCGATAGTCTTCTTCAAACGCTGAGTTCCATTTTATAGAGACCGAAAAACCAATCTTCACAAGGCGGGGCTATTCTTTCTTGGTTTTAATTGATGCACTTTTCGGCTAGAAGATAGACAACTATAAAAGGTAAACAACAAGAGATAAAATCTTTCTTTATGGGTAAGAACAAATACATAAGGAAGGTGTTTAAATGGCAATTTAAATAAATCAATATATCAAGATACACAATCACAGTTATCGACAAACTACTTGAAATAAAGACAATTGCCATTAATTAATCACGAGAAATCCGCAAGATATCAACCCATTTGCGTTATGAAGGTGTTGCAACTTTGCGATGTTACAACACCGGATTTTGCACTGTGCAGATAAACACAAAATTGCCAATCCTCATATATAACATTAACAACCGGGAATGACAGTCACCTTTTGGATAATACTGAGATTGCTGATAGAGTATGTGATCAAATTCTTGGACGTTGCCCAGGTGGATGTATACGTGGGCTTGGGAATGGACCCAAATTTCCTTCTACTTTTGTAGATGCATCATCTAGGCCGACGAATGCACAACTAAAGGAGGAGTTTGTTAGAACTCAGACCAAATTGCAAACACTCGAATCAAAACTAGAAACAATGTAACAAGCATTTGAGAGTGTAGCTTCAGGAGTAATGAAATCGTTCTTCCAGCAACACCCATCCTCCTCAGCTCCGCCACCTCCATGCACCGTCGGACTCTGAGTCGTAGATAATATTTTCTGCATCTCTAATCATCAAAGTAGCTTTGGGAGTGAAACATGGGTTATCTTATTTTTCTTAGATGTTTTTGTTGCAACACTTGTAATGAAAGGTAACCAAACTAACACGTTTTTTATCTTTCAGGGTGACTAGTGACTAACAGTATTGTGCACGGTTTTTATCTTTTTATCCCTCATTTGTTGTTGGTTTTGTGCTTGAAGCTCTAATGATAAAATTAAAATTTTATTTCTGGTTAGAATGAGTGTTCTATCATTTGTAGTGCTTATTCTTGTTTTTATATACTTAATGATATTGTTGGATTGTGTTGTGGTTGTTGTTGCAATTAGTTGATTATGATTATATTGTGAAAAAAGGTTTAATACTGGTTTAATATAAATAAACAAAAATAGAAAAAAGTATTAAAACTGTTTGGCCGCTAAATTTGGACTTTTTTGAAATAAAAAGTTAATAATTTGGCGACGAAAGTCTAAATTTAATGGTTGTTACATTTAGCAACAAATTTTATGGTTTTGTCACGAATATTTTATTTTAGACAAAAAACTGTGTAATGTGTTGGCGGCGATTTCTTCATGTTAGCGACAAAATGTTTTGTTACTAACGTTTTGCGGTAAAATAAATTTCAATCGCCGCTTAAATGTTTGAGACGGTGTTTTGCCGCAAAAAACATTTTGCGGCAAAACTTGTTATGTTAGCAGCGAATATTTTTATTGCTAAAAAACAAGTTTGTTGTAGTGAATTATTATCTATAATTCTTTTCGTGGAAACGGGGAGATGACATAAAAGAGAATGTAATTGAAGACAACTTAATTCTAATTAATGTGGTTTGGTAAAGAGATTAGACAAATTAGTATTTTTAGTTTGGACTTTTTCATACAGGAAAAACTTGACTTAGACAAACCACTTCATTTAATTAGCAGTTACCTGGAATAATCAAATTTAGGGTCAATGAAAATGATGCCCTATAGTTATTTTCACCTTTTTTTTTCTATTTTCTTCTGTTTTTTTTTTCTTAACAATTTCTTTTGTCTTAAAAATAGAGAGAATTCATATTCATAGGCTTAATTGTAATTTTAGCCATGTAAATATAAGGAGATGACATATTTAGTCCTATAATTATTGTGTGTGGCAATTTATTGGGTCATGTATATCCAAAGAGGTGCATGGTATATTTGGTAATGTAAGTATCATATGTAGCAATTTAGGTTTCCTAAATTTTATTTTCTGTGCAATTTTGGTCCCAACTGGCCAAGTCACATTTCACCTTTTCAGGAT